>JAIXND010000646.1:10180035-10202322 GCA_023646645.1 Varanus salvator macromaculatus | reverse complement strand
CAAGCTTTTGATCATGTGGAAGGGCACTCTTTGTTTTAACTGAAGGGGAAAATGAGTTTGGACAAGGGATTTATCAGAACTCTAAAGAGCCTATATGAAGGAGCATTTGCTAAAGTATTGATTAATGAATTAGGATCAGAAATATTGGCGTTACACCAAGGGACTGGACAGGGTGACCCCTTGTCTCCTTTAATATTTGCTACGCTCATGGAACCATTAGCTTCTAGCATAAAGAATGAGGATAATATTATAGGCGTAACAATTAGGAATATGTGGCACAAAATTAACCTTTATGGAGATGATAGGTTTTTGTTTTCGAAGGACATAGTAAAAAGCATAGGGCATATATAATAATTAAAACATTGAAGTATCGTTAAAATTAAATAGACGTTGATCACAATAATTTTAATTGATTAAAACATTGAAACAATTACTAGAAAATTTTAACCATTACATAGGATTAAAATGATCAAATATTTAAATTATTATGCATAAATATTCCTATATCAGAACAATGGGAGATTAAAGCAATGTCTAGCTTAGACTTCTGCTCTTCCAGTTTTAAATGTTTGGGAATTTGGCTAACAAAAAGTATAAATCGATCAACATGGGCAAATTAAATGTATATTTTAATGAGGTAAAAGAGAAAGTTAGGAAATGCAATCCATTAAAATTTTCATGACTAGGGAGAATTGTGGTGGTAAGAGCTCATATGCTGCCAACATTTTTAATTTTGTTCCAAAACCTACCATTGCAACCAGAAAGGAATAAGTTAAAGTTGTGGTATTACCTGTTGGATTGCTCTTAAGTCTTTGTTGATGTCTGTTGTGTTTAAATTCATCTTGTAGGTGTGTCCAATCACCCCACAGGCCCTTCCTTGGGTACTAAAACATAATTCAGAGCCACCCCAATTTGTGGTGTGTATACCTCCATTTGTTGCACCTCTCCAGCCAGCTTCCCTAGTGCTTGCATAGTAGCATTCCCAAGAGCCACTATGGCACAGGCAGTTTGCTCCTGAAAATGTGCTAGGTATATGTGGGAGACACTGCAAATGAGGCTATTCCAATCCCTATCACCTCTCCTTTTGTTGGAATCGTCAGCTCCTTCCCTGCATAGTACTCCTCCGTCACTGGTATGTCTCTGGCACACCTCTGTGAATAATGAATGACCATAGTAGGGCACATCTCTCAATTTTATTATTCCTACTGCCACTCCTGCACGTTATGATAAGTGGAGAATCTCTCCCACACCCCTAATCAAAAAAAAAAAAAAAAAATTCAGGAAGGGTTACACACCCATCCTTACATACATAGGTGCCAACCCAGTGTAGCATGACTGCTTTCCAGTATCCACTGGGCCTCCTCTTGTGAACTGAGATATATCACACTTCCATCCAGTCGTGTTAACCAGTAAAAGACTCAATTCTCCCCAAACTGGAGCCCTGAGTACACACTCATTTTATGGTCCACCTGTAACGGTCCCTGGTGCATCCCTTTTTACACATTTAGTTTCCTTCTTCCAAAACACTCCCCTCTCACCATAGATCCTCTAACCTTTGAAAAGAGGTTCTCTATCCAAGCCACTTTTGACTGCCTGGAGCAGTCCTCATCTCCCAGTTCATTCCCCAATTTCCTGCTCACTCATATCCAAAATGCCCCCAAATTATCTGCTGGGGTCTTTGATGTCCAAAAATGAATTCCCCCTTTTTCCCTTTGCCAACCAGAATCAGTGGGCATCCCTGAGGTCTTGCCGCTCGGCTCTCCACCCTGGATCAGCCACCCACACTTACTCTATCCCAGCTTCCACTGTAACCCAGCTGTAAAATTGCCACTGAGGCACAGGGATCACTATGTGTTTTGGCACGCAAATGAGGGCAATTGCAGTGCTGTCTATCTGGCAGCGTTATCTGCCCTACCTGATCAGCAAAACAATGGCCCCTGCAGGCCCTATACAAGCCACCAGTTCCCATCCTCTTGAACCAACAGCCAATACCAACAGAGATCTGACCTTAGCCCAGAGGTGCATATGAGCAACCCCCCTCTGCCAGGATTTTATCAGACTCCTTCAACAGTTCCCCCTTTTGTGATCAACCAAACAAATCAGCCAGTTCCGATAACTCCTGCTGCTTCCTCTTTCTCAGGAAGCAGCTTCTATCCATGCAACTCAGATGGGGATTGTCTTTGCCCCCTCCTTTGCCTACAAGGAACTCCGTGCCAGCCAGCTCTCACCTCTAAGCTGCTCCCCTTGCACCTTTGCAGCGCTGTTACCCAATCTATTTTGAGGCCTGGTTTCTCTGCTCCCTAGGCCCCTCCTTTTGACCCATTGACCTAAAGATGTCATCCTCATTGGGGCTGAGACCCCCACGATGATGAATACCCTGTCTAAGGCCACCATCCCTTTTGGTCCACAGACTCGAGGAGCGCTGAAGATAAAATACATGGCAGTTGCGGAGAAACCGGAAATAGTGATGCTCTCATTGGATGTGCTCCAAGCTTGATTGTGTAGAAGGGCACTCTTTGTTTTAACTGAAGGGGAAAATGAGTTTGGGCAAGGGATTTATCAGAACTCTAAAGAGCCTCTGTCAGGGGTCCCCATACTTTTTAAACAGGGGGCCAGTTCACTGTCCCTCAGACTGTTGTGGGGGCCGGACTATCGTTTGAAAAAAATATGAATTCCTGTGCACACTGCACATTAAAAGTAATTAAAATTAAAATACATTTAAAAATTATTTTTTTTTAAAATTAAAGAAGTAAAAAATGTGTGCTGCGTTCCCTCGGGCTGCAGCAGAAGCCCCAGATGAGGTGGGGAAGAGCATGTCCGTATTCACGGGATGGAGCTGCAACCCAGCCAAGGCACCAAATAGAGTATTTGCATCATGCAGCTGAGGACTGCAACTGGCGTTTATGAAGAATGAAGCAAAAATACTAAGGATGAATACTGGTAATGCCAGTCTTAGTATTTGAAGCAAGTCAGCCAGAAGTATTCCCACAATACACAATGGCTGTATTTGATGCAGAGCTGATGTAACCATATTTTAAGGACAACCTTGCCAAAACTGGTACTGTCCAGATGAGTTGGACTACAACTTCCACTGGCCATGCTGGTTGGGCATAATGGACATGATGCTGTCCCAGTTCCGAAGGAGCAGGAGTGGCAGTGGGAGGCCAGAGAGGCAAGCGCAGGTAGCAAAGAGGGAGGTGAGGACCTCTTTCAAGGCAGGGAGGAGAGGGGAAGGGTGGCAGCAGCAGCTTGCCCATGGAAGGCCGCGGCTCCCCCCCTCCACCACGGCCTTCTCTGCACAAGCTGCTGCTGCTGTGAGCAGGAGGCCTCCCCGCCCCAGGCAGTAAGGAAAGGCGCACTCCGTTATCACTCCCCGGGCCTCAGCCCTCCTCTACGGGCAACGTGGGCGCGAGGAACCCTTTCCAGCGCATGCATGTGGCAAAGGGCACGCTGAGGGTTGCCAATGACTCCGCCTGGCCACCCTGCCTGCGAAACTGTGGGAAGTGTAAATCTGTATCTTTTAAATTGTGAATGAAGGCCTGTTCTTTCTCACAGGAACTGATGGAGGAGGAAGGAGGTGCAGCTGTGGCGGCATTGTAAAAGTAGAAACAGTATCTTCTTAAATGCAAATAGTATCTTTGTAAAATGTAAATTGAAATGTAATCTGTCTGACCTAGAAGTTAAGGGAAAGAATGAGGCACATACACAGATTCTTTCACAGGAACAAAGGAGATGAGCTAACAACTTTTGGAGGAACTTTAAACTGTTGATGGAAAGTGGAGGAAACCGATAAAATTGTAGTTACTAGAGTTCTACCAAATAAGGCGCACCAGAAGATGGTACACTGGAGAGTAGCCAGCCAATGGCAAAACTAGAGTAGAGTTGAGCGGTGGGGAAAAGAGGATGTATAAAATTTCTGGTAAACTGTACAAGATCACTCTTTGTTTCTCAGACTACGGAGACGTTGAGTCAGCCTTTGCAAACGCTTTTTGTATGGAATAAACGGCTTGTATCTACCCGAATCCTGTCTAATGGAGTTTTACATCTCACAAAATCAAGCCAAGTCCAGTTATATCATGGGAGTCGGGAAGCAAAGGGCGCTGCGAGGTCAGAAATTTAAGTTGCAGAAGGAACAAGAAACAGCCCTCCCGATTTGTTGGGGCAGGAAGGGCTTGGCCTTAAAAGCCTTCGGCAGAAGCAGATCCGCAAGGAGACACAGAGGAAGAAAGTCCCCGGGCGGAAGCAAGAGAAAGTCGGGCAGAGTGGGCCAAGGAGCGCCCTCGGCGGGGACGCCGCTGGGCTTCGCGGTGCCGCCCTCGGGCAAGTTTTGCTGGGCTCCAGAAGGCTTCTTGGCAGCGGGGCGCTGCCGGGCGGCTGACTCGCTGCCGCTCTCCTGCAGCTTCCTTGGGGGCCCCGGGGCTGCTCCCCTGCTGCCCGACCAGCGCAGCCGGCGGGGACTGCCAAAGAGCGAGGCCAGGGCCACTGCGTGCAGAGGGCGGACCTGGGAAGGCGGCGCTCGGTGGCCGCGGAGAGGCCCGCTTTCCCCGCCTGCTCGGGGGGCCTCCGCACGACGGTGCCCCTCCCGTGGGGTTTCCCGAGGAGACCGACGCAGCCGTGCTTCTCAGCTTTGCGTGGACGACCTTCTTGCCCCTGCCCGGCTGCATTTTTCCACGCCGCCCCGCCCCGAAGCGGGCCGGCACTGCCCTCCTGGCCAGGATGCTTTACCGCTGGGCTGCTTTGCAGGGCTGGCCTAACTCGCCCTGAGCCCTCGAGCTGCCCAGGCCTAAGACGCTTGCCTCCAAGTCTCCCTCCGGACACGCGCTCGGGATGCCGAGACAGGCTCTGTGCTGCTGACGGGCTGGGTGACGCTATGGTCCTCTGGAAGGGGGGCTCCCAGGTGGGAAGTCTTCTCATCAGGCTTGGTTTTGGACACCCCTAGCATGCTGCACCCACAGAGGTTGGGTCAGGTAGCAGGCAATGCCTGAGGCCAGCTACACTGCCACTCTGTTTCCACTGTGGCATCACTTGATCTCCTGTCTGCTTCTGCTCACTGCCAGGAGATTATGTTTATCTTAGCCAGTTTGGGCATTTTTAAAGAAACTTTTCTATCATGTTTCCAATAAATTGATCCATTGGAATTGCTTCTAGTACACTTAAGATCAATTTATACAGATTCAGTCTTCCTACAAGGGGTCTTCCAAAAACAGTTGTCTTTTTTCTCCCCTTTTTATAGCCTTTTCTCCCCTTTTACTACTCCATAGCCAAAGTGCTCTGCGTAGTTCATAATTCAAGTTTCTTTCTAAATTTGGCAGCCTTTGCCTCTGTGCATGCCTGCACAAACACAGTTTGCAGGGCACAGGGGCCAGGGCTGAAGCCGGAGCAGGCATACTATAGAGAAGCAGTCCTGTAAGCAAGCAAAACCCCCTGCACTCTCACAGTGAACTTCATGGTTTTTTGCTTACCCACTGACTGTTGGAACAGCTGCCACCCTTTTTCCTTTCATGAGCACACTTTAAGTTTGTACTTGGCCATTCCTTTGTACTTCTTTCTCTCTCCACTCACCTAGCTTTCACAATTTCTTACTCTACCATTCTATACGACTCTGGTGCGCCCGCAACTGGAGCATTGTGTTCAGTTTTGGGCCCCTTGTTACAGGAAGGATATAGCCAGGTTGGAGTCAGTGCAGCGTAGGGCCACAAGGATGGTGGCCGGCCAGATTGCAGGGAAAGCCTTATGAGGCGAGACTGAGGGAACTGGGTCTTTTCAGCCTGGAGAAGACTCAGAGGGGATCTGTTGGTGACATACAGGTATGTGAGGGTGTCATGCAGAGGTGGGTAGAGACCTGTTCTCCCCTGTAGAGGAAGGCAGGATGCACTCCAACGGAGTGGAGCTTAGAGAACCAGGAAGTACTGATGCCAGCAAGTACTTCCTGACAGTTAGGACCCCGAGAGTATGAAATAGGCTTCCATGGGAGGTGGTTGAGGCCCCATCGGTGCGGGTGTTCAAAGATAGGCTGGACATGCACATGGTGGGCATGTTGTGAACAGAGCCGGCTAGAGCCGGGGGTCAGACTAGATGGCCCGGGAGCCCCCTTCTGACTCACTCAGTTTCTCTGTGCCTATGTCACTGCTCTGCCCATTCGCCTCTTTCCCCTCCATAAGGGCTCTCTCTTCCCAGCAGTTAAACAACCCAGCTTACCTATTCTTGTTTTTTTTTCCTGACTGCCCATCTTTTTAAAAAGTAACCCTGAAGGTAGGGCAACCATTGCTGTCATTTTTTTACAATGGCAAAATGCAGACAGCAGATATATAAAAGCCACTAAGAGGAGAACAATGTGCAGTTTTACTTCATACATTTTTCATACTATTTAAATTGCAGATCTATATGCATAGTATCTTACATATACACAGAAAATGTGACGAGCTTTGTAGGAGAGTCAGAACATCTTTGCTCACCCCGCCAAGCTGCAACAGGTTACTTGCATCCCAGTGTGACGCTGGTGAGCCCACCATCATTCCCAGGGATTTCTTCCAGGTGAGCCACTCAACGGGAATGGCCTGCAGGGAGACAGTCTGCCTCCACCTGCAGCAACTGCCAACTTGGCTGGTCCCCAGCATCCCGGGAACCCGCATTCCCAAGACCCAGAGCAGAGCTCCCGGGATGCTTGCTGCACCCCACTTCCTGGTGTGGCCCACCCCAGCTGAGGCGGCTGCACTGCTCAGGGAGCGCTTGCGTGCATCTTCTCCAGGCAGCCTGTCCAGAAGGAGACAAGCCGGTTGTCTTTATTCCCACAAAAGTCTGTGAAATCCTTCAGCAGCCGGTCGGCAAATTTCTCATCTCCTGTCGCGCTGGACCGCCATGTCTTGGTCAGCATTGTGTTGTAGGCCCAGCTGTAGCCGATGCGCTCTTCACAGAAGACATTCTGATTGGTGGAGCTGGTGGAATTGCGACGCCGTCGCTGCTGCCCAGAGAACTTCCGCTTGGAGTAGGGCAGCTGGAGAAACACCGTTCCTGGTGAAGAGAACAGATTTTGAGCAAGGGGCAGCTCCTGACGTTGCCGCGCTACAGCTCTGATAGTGCCTCCTAGGGCCCCGGCCGACTCGCCGCAGCACCAGCGATCCACAAGGGGAGGTCGCCTACAGCACAGCAGGATTTGCCATGAAATAAGGCTAATCGAATTAACCTGAAATAATTGCAGGCCTCAGACTGCAAATGGCAGGGCAGAGGATGGCGGGAAAGGGGGCGAGCACAGAGGCAGCTGCGCCAGTTCAGTCCTGCAATCCATTTGCCGTGGAGGCCATTGCAAACATGAGATCATGAAGGGCACTCCCCATTGCCATCACTGCCATCCTCATCGTCAGCACCGCATTCATACCCCACCATTTTTCTTCTCACAAGGGACCTTCACAACAACCCTGTGAGGTGGGCTGGGAACGAGCCAGTGGCTGACTCGAGGTGCCCCAGGGAGCTCTATGGCTGAGCGGGGCCAGAGTCCAGCTCTCCTGCTGCACTGTGCCACGCACCGCATCCGACAGTGCTGGAAGGAGCGCATAAGCAGGTGATCTGCCCCCTTGCCGCCTCGATCGCCTCCACGTAAGCCAGTCCTTGGCACTGCCTGTGCTAAGAGCAGTTCCAGCAAAGATGCTCATCAACACGCGGTTCTGCTTTCATACTTTATGCAACTGAATGTGGAAAAAGCAGCACTGCAGTTCCCACAGTTTAGTATGTAGGAAAACCTACAACTGACATATGATTCTGTGACTGCCGATCTGCCCGTGCTGCGGAAGAGCAAAAGTCGGAAGGGCTGCTGCCAGATGCCCAGCCGCTCCCCACCGAAGCAAGAAGCCGCCGACACAGTTGACAGAGTGGTCTGACCGGCAGCTGTGGCCCTCCAGGGTTTTGTCCAGATGTTTTGGATGGCAATTCCCATCATGCCCAACCAGTGTGGTCACCAGCTGTGGCCAGTTAAGGTCCAACACATCTAAAGGGCCCAGTTTGCGGAGGGTGCCCCAAAAGTGGTGACCTGGGGGGCAACTCCCATGATGCTGTCACAAGCAAGTAACCCTGCCCAGCCATCCAGGGCAGTGAGAGGACTGTTCCCGGTTCCACGCCAGCTCCCCAGTGACTTGCCCGTGCAAGGAAGACGTCCCCTGCCAGAACAGGGGCTCACCTGTGACATGGATGTACTGAGGCTTGTTCTCGGAAGGGAAGTTGAATGCTGAGGCAGAATAATTGTCCTGCACAAACCCGAACCTGAAGAGGAGCAGGCAGAGAGTGAGCAAGGAGAGGCGTGGAGGGCAGGAACTCGCCCCCACGCAGCCCCCTGGAATCTGGCCATTTAGATGGGGCAAAGGTGCCACATATCGCCCCGCCAAAGACTTCACCCATGTGCCCTGGGTCAGGGCTGGCCAGTCGCGGGAGCTGCCCCGCCATGGAGGTCGTGGGCAGCCGGAGAGCCTTGGCGAAGCCCCACACTCCCAACATCACCAGCAGGTTCCTGCCCTGCCTGCTCCTCCTCCTCCTCTCTGCAACAGAGCGAGCCAAGGACCCGCTGAGAGCAGTGGCCTCCCACTGCTGCCCTGGAGCACCGTTTGCTTGGCACAGAGGCCGGGCCAAGCCAACAGCCAGCACATTCTTTCTTTATTTATTTATTTATATTTATTTATATACATATTTGTATGCCGCCCCTCGCAGCAGCCTCGGGGCGGCTCACAGCAACTTAAAACATATAACAATATTAAAAACTGGCCCATCTCTAGGTCAAATTTAAAACATATAACATAAATTAATCCATTAATAAATAATAAACATAAAGTAGAATAAATTAACATTTAAAATACTGTCTAAATAAAAAGGTCTTCACCTGGCGCCGAAAAGCAAATAACGACGGCGCCAGGCGAGCCTCTCTGGGGAGCACATTCCACAGATGGGGCGCCACCGCAGAGAAGGCCCTCCTCCGGGTACTCACCCTCCTAATATCTTGCACGGAGGGTTCCCGGAGGAGAGCCTCTGCTGCTGATCGTAAGGGGCGGGAGGGCATATATGGTCGCAGGCGCTCCTTTAGGTAACCAGGACCCAAGCCGTTTAGGGCCTTATAGGTAAGAACCAACACCTTGAATTGGGCCCGGACTTCAATGGGGAGCCAGTGGAGCTGACGGAGAACTGGGGTGATATGAGAACCACGCCCAGTCCCCGTCAGTACCCTGGCAGCTCTATTTTGCACCAATTGAAGTATCCGGACCGTCTTCAAGGGAAGCCCCACGTAGAGCGCGTTACAGTAATCTAACCGGGAAGTCACCAACGCATGTGTCACCGTCGCCAGGCAGTCGAACTCCAGGAAGGGACGCAGCTGATGTATCAGCCGAAGCTGATGGAAAGCGCTCCTCGCCACTGCTGACACTTGAGCAGTCAAGGTCAGCTCCGGGTCGAGGAGCACTCCCAGGCTGAGGACCCTGTCTTTCAGAGGGAGTGCAACCCCATTTAAGACTAGGGTCAGGTCCCCTACGCCGAAGCCCGACCCACCTACCAACAGGACCTCCGTCTTGTCTGGATTGAGCTTCAGTTTATTGGCCCTCATCCAGCCCACTACCTTGGCCAGGCACCGGTTCAGCACAGCCACTGCCTCACCTGGATCGGTGGAAAACGAGAGGTAGAGCTGGGTATCATCCGCATACTGCGGATGCCGCAGCCCACACCTCCTGATGACCTCCCCCAGCGGTTTCATGTAGATGTTAAAAAGCAAGGGGGACAGAATGGAACCCTGTGGAACCCCATGGCATAACTGCCATGGCGCAGAGCCATAGTCCCCCAGCACCACCTTCTGGTATCGGCCATTGAGATAGGAGTGGAACCACTGCAAAGCAGTGCCTCCAACCCCCAATCCCGCCAGCCTCTCCAGAAGGATACCATGGTCGATGGTATCGAAAGCCGCTGAGAGGTCCAGGAGAACCAACAGGGGCGCACTCCCCCTGTCCCTCTCCCTGCAAAGGTCATCATACAGGGCGACCAAGGCGGATTCAGTGCCAAAGTCGGGTCTGAAGCCGGACTGAAATGGGTCCAGCTAATCAGTTTCCTCCAAGAGTGCCTGGAGTTGTCCTGCCACCACCCGCTCCAGCACCTTACCCAGAAATGGGATGTTGGCCACCGGTCTATAGTTGGTGACCATCTCTGGATCCAGGGAAGCCTTCTTTAGGACTGGCCGGACTACCACCTCCTTTAAGGGGCCTGGCACCCGGCCGTCTCTCAAAGAGGCGTTGACCACCTCCAAGATCCAGGGCTCAATCCCGTCCTTGGCGTTCTTTAGTAGCCAAGAAGGGCACGGGTCCAGTAAACAGGTGGTTGAGCGTACCGATCCAAGCACCTTGTCCACATCATCAGGCCGCAAAAACTGAAATTCATCCAATAATGAGGGACAAGCAGGCATGGTTGGTCCCTCCCCAAAAGAATCTGTATCAAGAGTGGAGTCCAGCTCGTGACAAATCAGAGCAACTTTCTCCTGGAAATGCGTGGCGAACTCGTCACAGCGGGCTTTCGAGGGTGGCACCAATTCTTTATTGTTACCTGTGTGCGATCGTCTCCTGGAGGAGATGCATGCGGTCCCAGTAGGTTTCTGGCTCAAAGGCTGCAAGAGACCCACGAGAGAAAGCCAGGCTGTCAGCAGGACTGGGCTCAAGGCTGCCAAGCACAGCCATGCCCGGGCAGCGGTGAGGAGTGCGCTGCACCTGCCTGCAGCTCAGCGCTTGGGCACCTGCTCTGCCCAGCACCCTCTGCAGGCCCTTTTAGGGACGAAGCGCTGGAGCCCTGCAGCAGACAGAGTTGGCCACGTGCTCCCTTCTAGGCAGCCTGTAGCTTTACTCCTCACCTGTGGAGCCTCTTGGCACTGGACATCGCTGCAAAGGGAGGCTTTGAACTGAATTCTACACAGGAGGGAGACGTACATTGGGGTGCAGCACTGATTGACAAAGGCTTATGTACTGCAACAGTGAAAGAAACTCCAGCTGGGCCTGACACTAGTCTCCCCAAAAGTGTCGGAATAAGCCAGGGAACAATTCATGTGGCCCTAGATGTCCCTGCACCATTGCCCAAAGCATGGGGAACAAACCGAATTCCTAGGACATGCTGGCAAATAGGACCTGATAGGCATAACTGAAACTTGGTGAGAAGCCCATGTGGCTCCATGAAAAGCTAAGAGATAATCTGAAACAGAAAGGGACATGTATAGGAGGTGGAAGGAAGGCCAGGCTACAAAGGAAGAATATAAGCAAGTAGCAGGAACTGCAGAGATTATGCCAGGCAGGCTGAGTGAGGTTAGCTAGCAGAGCTAAAAACGACGAAGACTTCTTCAAATAAAAAACAGCAGACAAAAGAGAAGGGTGTTTGGCTACTCAGTGTGGATGGATCAGTGATAACAGATGACAAAGAAAAGGCCTAAGTGCTCAGCTCCTGTTTTTGCTCAGGCTTCTCCCAAAAGAAGCACGACACCCCTCCAGGCAAAGGTGTAGCGTAAGCTGAAGGGGCAGGAGGGCAGCCCAGAATTGACAGACAAACGTCAAGGATCTTCTGATTGGGCTAAATGAGATCAGATCCCCAGGGCCTGATGAACTTCATCCCAGAGTCATACAAGAGCTAGCAGAACTCTCCGAGGTGCTCTCTATCATCTTTGAGAATTCAAGGAAGACAGATGAATTCTCAGATGACTGGAGAAGGGCTAGTGTTGCCCCTGTCAACAAGAAAGGAAAAAAATGAATCTGGGAACTATTCACCAGTTAGTCTGACATCAATCCCTGGAAAAATTCTAAAGCAAATTATAAAACATCTTGAAGACAATGCAGAAGCCGCCATGGATGGCACAAATCCTGCCCAACCAATGTGATTTCATTTTTTTGATTGGGTAACCTCCCACATGGACTGTGGGAACGCTGTGGACGTACTCGATCTAGACTTTAGAAAAGCCTTCAGCAAAGTGTCCCACCACATCCTGATCAGCGGACTAGCAAAAAGCAGGCTAGACAGTGCAACCATTAGGTGGATCCACAGCTGGCTGAAAAATCAGACGCAAAGAGTGCTCATCAATGGCACCTTCTCAGACTGCGGAGAAGTGGCGAGAGGGAGCCGCAGGGTTCCATCCTGGGCCCAATACTCTTCAAATGTTTTATTAGTGATTTAGATGAGGAAGTACAAGGAAAGATAATTACATTTGCAGATGACACAAAGCTGGGTGGAAGAGCAAATATCCTGGAGATAAGATACAGGGTGCTCTTGATAGGTTAGAATGCTGGACAGAGAACAACTGAATTGAATTCGATAGGGACAAATGCCAATCCTTAGGAACAAGAAACCAGATGCACTGCTACAAGATGGGGAACCCTTGGCTGAATGATACTGCAAGTGAGAAGGATCTTGGGGTTGCTGTAGATCCCAAGCTGAACAGACGCAACAATGTGATGCAGCTGCAAAAAGGGCAAATGCTATTTTGGGCTGCATTAACAGAGGTATCACTTCCAAAGCACAGAAAGTGCTAGCTTGCCTCTATGCAGCACTAGTCAGATCCCACTGGAGTCCTGTGTCCCGTGTTGGGCACCAAGGTTTTAAAAAATCTAGAAAGGGTGCAGAGGAGGGCGAAAAATGTGATTCAGGGACTGGAGGCAAATTCCTGTGAGAAAAGACTGAGGGAACTGGGCATGTTCAGCCTCAGGAAGAAAAGGCTGAAGAAGGAGGACATGATATCCCTCTCTAAGCACCTCAAAGGCTGTCACAAAGAAGAAGGTCAAGATCTCTTCTCATCCATTCCAGACAGAGTGAATAACAGACTCAAGTTAAAAGAAACCACATTTAGACTAGACAGCAAGAAGAATTTCCTGACTGTCGGAGCAGTACCAGAATGGAACCTGTTGTCTGGAGAAGTGGTGGGCGCTCTCACTGGAGATATTCAAAAAGTGTCTGGACAGCCCGCTGAATGGGAGGGTGCAGTTCAGTGTCCTGCAACAGCAAAGGGTTGGGCTTGACCTCAGCTGTTCTATGGTTCTACAATGCTGACATGGGAAGAGGGGACAGACAGCAGATGCTTTCCTTTAATCTTAGGGTTAAATGCACAGCCCTGAAGGGGGAGAAAGGTGCCATGGCCATGGTGGAAGCATCATGGGTGCTGCTGAGACAGAAGGGGAGGCACAAGGGCAAAACCACCATCCCCCTGCAAGGCGCTGGAGAATTCCTGCCATAGGACAAGGCAGCAAGGCAGGTGTGGTCTGCACAAGCAGCCCCAGCGAGGTCTCTGCGGTGCGTCTGTGAGCCAGGATGCATGCATGGCATCTGGCTTGTCTGCGCAAGACCCCAGCAAGGCCCTGGCTGGGCATGGCATGGCTGCTGCCCTCCCCCACCCCCCGAGGAGGCCGCTCGAGAGAGGGCCTGCAGAGTGAGCCTCCCAGAGGCTGCAGGATCGATGTGGAAAAAGAAGGCCCCCTGACCCTGTCAGGGCACGTGGGAGGGGGCTGCGAGGCTCTGGCTGCCCCTCCCCATCTGTGCTCGTCGTCAAAGCGCCCGCATTTGGACACTGATCTCTTTCCTTTCAGCGAGGGCTGAGCCTTCCCAAGGGGCCTCACATACCCAGGCCCAGCCCAGGCCCTGCAGCTGCAGACGAGGGCCTGGCGTGCGGGTGGCCCGACCCTGCCTCCGGCTGGGAAGGGTTGTGCTGGGGCAGCAGCCCACACCTACCATCAAAGAGGTGCTCGCTGCCCTCCTTCAGCAGGCAGCTGATGCTGAGGGGGATGAACAGCTGGGCTCGAAGCGGGTCCCCATACAGGTAACTGGGCAGCGCAAAAGGGCCCTCCAGCACAGGCACCAGCAAGAATCCACAGGATGTGGCTTTGCGGTGCCAACCCTGAACCTGTGGGCAAATTGGAAGAGGCTCTGTCATCAAGGATGGGGTAGAGAGCCTGTGGCGTGGCACAGCGAGCAGGCCAAGGCAGGCAGAAAATGCCGGCAGGAGGAAGTATCCGCACAGTGACACAGCAAGCTTTCAATCCGCCCCAAATTCCCCCACAGGGAGAGGGGACCCTATGCCACTCTGAAGACAAGATCTCCCCTGTGCTGAGAAACCTGCTCAGCAAGAGGCCCCCTGAGCCTCCCTGAGTGAACCTGGGAAGGGAGGCCTCTGCCATGGCCACTCCCAGATCTCACCATCTCGAAGAGAACGGCCGCCGTCACAGCCATCCAGTGCAGCTTGATCTCGAAGGCTGCGCTGAGGGAGAAGTTCCCATGATAGTAGCAGCTGCACCACTCCAGGCGGTCTGTGCGGTTGTTGATGTCCACATCCAGTGTCACCGTCCGCTGCTCTGGCACCGTGGCAGCTACAGAGGGTGAGGAGGGGAGTCAGAGGGAGAGAGGGGAGGCGGGGGCTGCGTGGCAGCCACGAGCTGGCGGGCAGCTGCTGGGGCCACCTGGAAATGGCTCCTTCACTGCTGCCTGCAGCTGGGCCCAGGCAACCTGCTGCGGTTCTCCTCCTCAAGTGCTGACACCATGCAGGGCCACCATCCCCACACGGATCTGCTGGACTGCCGTTCTCGGGATCCACGGCCCCAGCGGGTAGCCTGACTGCCCCAGGACATTCGACTTCAAGCCGGAAGAGGCAAGGGGGGTCTTCAGGATGGTGGCAGCCTATCTCTTCCAGGCGGCACAGTCAACCCCACACAGCTGGGCAGCAGAAGCCTCAAGACCGCACCAGGCAGGGCGGCAGAGCCCTCGGGACAGCCAATTCATCCTCCGTCTTTTTGGGCATGGGCACGTTTGGCTGTGCTGAACCCCCAGCCTCTCCTGCAACCCTCTCCGTGGCACGCTCACCCAACAGCGCGGCTGCCTGGCTCCGTCCCCCAAAGCTGCGGCTGAAGGAGCTGTGCCTGCTCGCATAGGAGGCGGGGCGGCTGGGCAGCCACGGCAGGAGAAACGCCGGGATGTCCGAGTGAAGGCGCTCTTCCGTGATGAAGGCCACCTCGAACCATTTTCGCTGGAAGGCGGAGAAATCATCCTTGGTGGCCACGTGCCACATGGCCGGCTGCTGTATTCCCACTGTGAAGACAACCCAGAGACTGCTCTGGAATGGCAAGCTGAAGTCGGCCATGCTTCTGGTGTGGCAGGGTGCCCCATGTGGCAAACGCATCTGCCGCCTGAGCCCAAAAGGGCCCCTTCCTGCCCGCGGCACAACTGGCACGTGTGTGGCGTCCCCCGGTGGAGCGGGGAGTGCAGCTTGGCCGTCTTCCTGCTCCCTCCAGCAAGGCTGGTGCGCAGACCGTCGAGGAGGCGTCCACCCCAAGGCTGGGTCTGCCCAGGGCCTGCTGGCAGGGCCGCCCCGCGGGGGTGCTGCGCATGCCTTTTGCCTGTGGCTTGTCACCAGGAAAGAGCAGCATTCATGCCCTGTGCATTTTGGACAGTTTACTGGGTCTCAGGACAGGACATGAGCCACTCTGGAATTCCTTTGAGTGAGACAAGTGGGAAATCAACAGGAAGGGCACGGGTGCTGAAGGGGGCTTCCGCGCAGGCTCAGCGCCCACCTGGCTCCTGCTCCTTGTCTTCGGCCACTTTGTAGAAGTAGAACCCATAGACGAAGGTGTGCAGGGCCTCTCCAGAGGCGTGGACAATCAGCTGCTCGTCCAGCATTTTCTGGGGCGACAGAGAAAGGGGGAAGGAGAAGAGAGGTGGCGGCACCAACAGAATAGCCTCCTGAGGCCGGAAAAGATCCTCCATTGGGGAGGAACACCAGACAAGTGTCCGTGGGCACCTTCCGCCTGAAGAAGCCAGTTCCGCACGGCATGGCACAGCGTTGTGTGACCAGGAGGCAGACGGGGCAGAGCACCCCTCACCTGCAGGATGTCCATGGCCATGGCCCGGGTCTGCACACCTTCTACCATGTTCACCAGCCAGTGGACCACCTCAGCGCTGATGAAGCTGTACGGGGAGAGGCCCTTCTGTTCCGAGAGCAGCTGGATCCCGGTGCTGAAGCCCAGCAGGAAAAAGAGGCAGGTTAATCTGGGGTCCAGCAGCCCCCCACCCCCCAGACCTCATCCTGAAATGAGGGGGCACAGCTGAATCTGCAGCCTCCCTGGGAGGAAGATGGCCCAGCTCCAGGGAGCATGCAGCCAGCAGAGGTGCTGAAACGCATCCAGGAGGTCCCATTTGCTGCTCAGCATTCTGGAAGGCTTTGTTGCGATGTGGCGGCATATAAATGTTTTAATAAATAAATAAAAATAAAAATAAAATAAAATAAAATAAAATAAAATAAAATAAAATAAGGCAATTGGCACCTCCGGCTGCCCAGAGGCACGGCGGGGCCACTTACGTGGGGTGCTTCATGGCCTCAAGGATCTCTGTCAGGGTAGACGAGGAGGTCAGGGAGCTGGCAGAGCTGCAAGGTGTGAAGCATACACAGAAGCAAGCTGGTGATCCAACCACGGCGCGTGCAGGGAAGCCCTCCCCGGCCGGGCACTCCAGGCACGTGCAACTCCACCTCCACTCAGCTCCACCCAAGGGCGGTGCTGGTGGAGGAGCTGGAAGCCCCCACCCCCCGCCCCCTGGGTGGGACATGGTGGAGGGAGCTTTGCCTCCAAGGCGGCAAGGAGCCTTGGAGACGTGAGGAGAGCCGGTGGGCCACAGATGTTCCTCTGGGACGGGCGGCAGTGGCCCCGGGGTCTGGGCAGTCCCTCGTCCGGTCAGCGCAAGGGCACAGGCTCCCGTCTGCCCACAGGGAGCAGGGGCCTGTTGGGGCCCACTCCCACCTGCTCTCGCTGGACCCGGGTGCAACGGAGGGTGGGTCTCCCGTGTTCTGGGCGCTGGCGCTGGCTGCAGCACTGCTCCGGTCTGCAGACTGGCCTGTGGTGCTCAGTGTGGGGCCTTCGAGGGTGCTGGGCATGCTCTGGTCGGCGGAGACCTGGAGGGAGGCGAGATACCAGCCACCGAGCAGCACGCACACAGTGGCACAGGCAAAGGCATACCTGCCTCCACACAGCCGGAGCCCTGGACGCGGGGGGAGCCCTCACTTGAGGGCCTGGAAGCTCTTGTTAGTATTCTGATCCCATTACACGTGTCCTCAGCCTGCCTTCCTTGCAAAGAGCACAAGGCAGCTCACACGGTTCTTCTCCTCTAGTGCTTTCCTCAACAACTACCCTGCGAGGTAGGAGAGGCTAAGAACCAGGGGCAGGCCCAAAGCCACCCACTGAACCTCCTGGCTGAGTGGGGCCAGGGCCCAGAGAGCCTGAGTCCCAGGCTGACTCTCTAAAGCACCACTCCCCACTCTTCAGGAAGTGGATTTCTGTGCTCGCTCCCATATTCTGCATTCTCCAGCCATTTGCAGAGGATCTGCAGGAGTCACGCAGACTGGGCCACATGCAGAACGGTGCTGGGCACTTGGCACGCCCTCCCCTCTTCTCTGAAAGACAGCCCAGAGGTCTTTACCTTGCGTGGACTGTCCACATGTGTGGGTGTCATGGCCACACTGCTGCTCTCTGCAGACTGGCCAGCACTCTTCCCAGTGAGCACGGCTGCCTGCCCCTCGCCGAGCGCCCTGGAAGAGAAGACAAAGGGAGGGGGTTGCTCTGGGGGGCGGGTGAGCCCCTTCCAGCAGCCTGCACAGTTGGCCGCCTTGCAAAGATTTAATAAACAAGGCGCAAGGTCTTACACAGCTTTCTCAAAGCTTACTTTTCTCAAAGCTTTTTCAAAAAGGGTAGTAGGAAGGACATGGGGAATTATAGACCGGTTAGCCTTACATCCATTGTAGGAAAAACAATGGAAAGGCTCATAATAGAGAGAGATCTAGTGATGCTAGATAGGGAAGGGAGGCTGACAGCCACACAACACGGCTTCTGCAAAAACAGGTCCTGCCAGACAAACCTTGTGGAATTCTATGACAAGGTTTCAAGATGGCTAGATGGAGGGGATGCAGTGGATGTGGTATACCTGGATTTCAGCAAGGCCTTTGACAAAGTGCCCCATGATATCCTGGTGGAGAAACTGAGGAGTTTTGGGATACACCAAAGCACTGTCCGGTGGATTAGGGCATGGCTGACTGACCGAAAGCAGAAGGTAACCATTAGCGGGGAATCGTCGGGATGGCAGCCAGTGACAAGCGGGGTCCCCCAGGGCTCTGTCCTGGGGCCGATCCTGTTTAATCTTTTCATTAACGACATGGAAGAAGGGGTGAACAGTCTGCTGATCAAATTCGCAGACGACACTAAAACTGGAGCAGTGGCCACAACTGAGAAGCAGGTACTCCAGATCCAAAAGGATCTGGACAGACTATGGAAGTGGGCAGGAGACAACAGGATGGCGTTCAATGTGGAGAAGTGCAAGGTCTTGCACTTGGGGCATAGGAATAGCTGTCATAAGTACAGGTTAGGGGACAAGTGGCTGGAGAGCAGCACTTGTGAAAGGGACCTTGGGGTACTGGTTGACCGCAGGCTAAACATGAGTCAGTGTGATGCGGTGGTCAAGAGGGCGAATGCCACCCTTGGTTGCATAGCCAGAAGTGTGGCTTCTAGATCAAGAGAGGTATTACTTCCACTCTACATGACTCTGGTGCGCCTGCAACTGGAGTATTGTGTTCAGTTTTGGGCCCCTCATTACAGAAAGGATATAGCCAGGTTGGAGTCAGTGCAGCGTAGGGCCACAAGGATGGTGGCTGGTTTGCAGGGGATGGGGTATGAGGCGAGACTGAGGGAACTGGGTCTCTTCAGCCTGGAGAAGAGGAGACTCAGAGGGGATATGTTGGCAACATACAGGTATGTGAGGGGGTGTCACATGGAGATGGGGAGAGGCCTGTTCTCCCCTGCAGAGGAAGGCAGGACGCACTCCAATGGAGCAAAGCTCAGGGAGCCAAGGTTCAATTTGGATGCCAGGAAGCACTTCCTGACAGTTAGGACCCCGAGGGCGTGGAATGGGCTTCCACGGGAGGTCGTTGAGGCCCCATCGGTGAGGGTGTTCAAAGATAGGCTGGACATGCACATGGTGGGCATGTCATGAGCGGAGCCGGCTGGTGCCGGAGGTCAGACTAGATGGCCCAGGAGGCCCCTTCTGACTCGCTCTGTTTCTATGTTTCTATGTTTCAATGTCTGTTTTCTAAGGGAAGGGTAAGGTCTTTCTCTTGCTTTGGTATAACTATTCTTCTAGGTAATCTGTAAGATTCTGGTATTTTCCTCCACCCAGTATTGAGTTATACATTTTGACAAGTGTATGGATACAACCTCCTCCCAAATTTTGTAATAATGAACACTAGTAATTTTTGGCTCTGGCCTCCTGAGCTTTTGGCTCTGGCCTCCTGACAGAGTGGCAGAGCAGCAGAGGCACAGGCTGGGAGAGAGCGCTGAGTGGCCAGGGGACTGGCGAAGGCAAGGTAGGAGCTGGGCAGGTGGGAGCAGAGGTCCAGGAGCAGCAGAGAGGGAGGGGGCGGGGCCAGAGGGGCCAGGAGGGAGCAGGGGGCGGGGCCACTGGCCTGAGGGACTGAGGAGGCCGAGCTCGGGTGCGGCGTGTTAAGCGCGTCGTCCCTTGTCTGCATCCCTGAGCTGCAGTCCGGACGGTCGAGAGACTCCCTTCCCTGAGACACAGAGGGTTGTTTGTTTGTTTGTTTGTTTGTTTTTTGTTTTGTTTGTGTGGTTTCATTTTGTTTTGTTTTGTTTGCGCTTTGCTTTGCTTTGTTGTGCTTTGTTTTTTCTTCCAATTTAAATTTATTTTCTCCTTGTGTGTGTGTGCAAGTGGGGTTTTTGCCTGGGAGAACTGGGCAAGTAAGAGAACTGCAGGACTAACAAGGCAGGGGAGCAAGGTAAGGTCTCAGAAGGGTTACAGATGGCAGACCAGGCGATGGCCTTGGCGGGAGTCACGGGTGTTGCTGTCCGCTGCGAGAGCTGCGACATGTTCGCCCTTCTCTCCCAGGAGAGGCAGGGATACACTTGCCCTCGGTGCAAGATGGTGACCCTGCTAGAGGAGGAGGTGAGGTGCCTGAGGGCCGAGAGAGCTCTCCGGGCCCCCCCGGAGCAGCCCCCCTCTCGACAGAGGGCTGAGGGAGAGACCACGGGAGGAGCAGCTGCGGAGACATGGAGGTATGTCACCCACAGGAGGAGGAGGCCAGCACGGCCTCCTCCTTCTCCTGGCACCGATCTGGAACTGGGAAACAGGTTCTCTCCACTTGGGGAGGCTGGGGCTGACGAGGCCTCGGGGGACCAGCAGGACCCCCAGCCTGGGACGTCAGGAGGCAAGGGAGCCACTGCAGGAGAGGCGAGGACCAGGGCATGGCTGCCCACCAGCACCGAGAAGGTACGGCGGCGGGTGATTGTTGTTGGGGACTCCCTGCTGAGGGGCACTGAGGTGGCGGTGTGCCGCCCCAGCCTTGAGACAAGGGAGGTTTGCTGCCTGCTGGGCGCACGCATCCGGCACGTGAAGGACAGAGTGGAGCATCTTGTTCGCTCCGGGGGTCACCAGCCACTCCTGGTGATCCATGTGGGCACAAACGACGTGGCCAGGCAGGGTGTGGTTGGGATCACCAGGGACTTTTTGGCCTTGGGGAAGAAACTCAGGGAGCTGAAGGCCCAAGTGGCCTTCTCGTCAATCTTACCTGTCCGGGGATTTGGGCCAGGAAGGGACAGGAGGACCTCTGAGGTGAACGACTGGCTTAGGGTGTGGTGCCAGAAGGAACGCTTCGGATTCCTCGACCACGGCACTCGTTTTCTTGCCAATGGACTTCTAGCAAGGGACGGGTTACACCTCACGAGGATGGGGAAAAGGTCCTTTGGAGATGCTCTAGCGAGCTTCGTCCGGAAGACTTTAAACTGAGCCAGTGGGGGGTGGGTTCAGGCTCCCCAGTAGCGTGCCTGCACTGGACAAGTGTGCAGGGAGGATCGGGGCTCTGGGAGCAGGGCTTTAGAGATACTGCAGGGACTGACAGGACTTCTACAGAGAGAGGCCAGGTACCAGGGATGATGGGAGGAAGGAGGATGCTGGGCACTCCAAGGAAAGGAAGTGGTGGGAAGGAGTTGAGGTGCATGTACACCAATGCTAGGAGCATGGGTAATAAGCAGGAAGAGCTTGAAGCTCTCCTGGGAATAGGAGGATACGATCTGGTGGGAATCACAGAAACTTGGTGGGATGAAAGGCAAGTCTGGAATGTAAACATAGAAGGGTATCACCTTTTTAGAAAGGACAGGAAGGGAAAGAGAGGTGGGGGCGTGGCTTTATATGTCAGGGAAGGGATAGGATGCAGTGAGATAGAATGCAGCACAGATGGGGATTCGGTAGGGGCAGTCTGGGTGAAACTTAGGGGTTTTGACAGGGAAAGAGACCTGACAGTGGGGGTGTGTTATCACTCTCCAGGTCAACTTGAGACCCTAGATAATGTCCTGACAGGCCAGATTCTAAGGATATCTCAGGGGAGGGACACAGTAATTATGGGAGATTATCTCCCGGATATTACTTGGGAGACTCACTCGGCGGTGACAGCCAGGTCACGTCGCTTCCTAGAAGCTCTAGAGGGTGGGTTTTCACACAGGGTCCGAGAGACAACGAGGGGGGGGGGAACATCCTGGACTTGGTCTTGTCCAATAGGGAGGAGCTGATAGATGAAGTACAGATTAGGGGAGCTCTAGATGCGAGTGATCACTCCATCCTTTGCTTTGAGATCAGGGGACTGGGGCTGTGCAGCAGGGCGAGCACTAGAAGCTGGGACTTCAAGAGGGCCAACTTTGGCCAGCTGAAGGCCAGACTGGGGAAAGTCACCTGGGATAGGTTACTGGGAGGTAAGCGAGTTGAGGAGGGGTGGATGGCACTCAAAAGGGAGGTTTTGCAGGCGCAAGCCCTGACGATACCTCTAGTCAGTAAGGTGGGGAGGCGGAGGAGAGTGCCGCCATGGATGCAAAAGGAGGTGGTTAGGGGGATTAGACCAAAGAGGAGCCTCCGTAAGAAATGGGTACTGGGGGAAATAGACAAAAGGGTATACCAGGAGGAGGAGGCCCATTGCAGAAGGATTCTTCGCAAGGCTAAGGCTGATTATGAGCTGAGACTTGCCAAGAATATCAAGAGCAACAAAAAGGGCTTCTTCCAGCATGTAAATAGGAAAAGGAAGGGGAGACAAGTGGTGGGACCACTAAATAAGGAGGAAGGAGATCCAGTGACTGACATGAGGGAACAGGCACAGATGCTAAATGACTATTTTGCCTCTGTGTTCTCCCCAAAGCAGGACGGGGGATATCCGTATAGGAGATTGGATGAGGCCGGGGACTTAGGAGCAGAGATTAGAGTCACCCCACTTGAAGTCGAGGG
>JAIXND010000646.1:9902446-10179935 GCA_023646645.1 Varanus salvator macromaculatus | reverse complement strand
ACAACACGGCTTCCGCAGAAACAGGTCCTGCCAGACAAACCTTGTGGGATTCTATGACAAGGTTTCAAGATGGCTAGATGGAGGGGATGCAGTGGATGTGGTATACCTGGATTTCAGCAAGGCCTTTGACAAAGTGTCCCATGATATCCTGGTGGAGAAACTGAGGAGTTTTGGGATACACGAAAGCACTGTCCGGTGGATTAGGGCATGGTTGACTGACCGAAAGCAGAATGTAACCATTAGCGGGGAATCGTCGGGATGGCAGCCAGTGACAAGCGGGGTCCCCCAGGGCTCTGTCCTGGGGCCGATCCTGTTTAATCTTTTCATTAACGACATGGAAGAAGGGGTGAACAGTCTGCTGATCAAATTTGCAGACGACACTAAAACTGGAGCAGTGGCCACAACTGAGGAGCAGATACACCAGATCCAAAAGGATGTGGACAGACTATGGAAGTGGGCAGGAGACAACAGGATGGTATTCAATGTGGAGAAGTGCGAGGTCTTGCACTTGGGGCATAGGAATAGCTGTCATAAGTACAGGTTAAATGACAAGTGGCTGGAGAGCAGCACTTGTGAAAGGGACCTTGGGGTACTGGTTGACCGCTGGCTAAACATGAGTCAGCAGTGTGATGCGGTGGTCAAGAGGGCAAATGCCACCCTTGGTTGCATAGCCAGAAGTGTGGCTTCTAGATCAAGAGAGGTATTACTACCACTCTACACGACTCTGGTGCGCCCGCAACTGGAGTATTGTGTTCAGTTTTGGTCCCCTCATTACAGAAAGGATATAGCCAGGTTGGAGTCAGTGCAACGTAGGGCCACAAGGATGGTAGCTGGTTTGCAGGGGATGCCGTATGAGGCAAGACTGAGGGAACTGGGTCTCTTCAGCTTGGAGAAGAGGAGACTCAGAGGGGATATGTTGGCGACATACAGGTATGTGAGGGGCTGTCACATGGAGATGGGGAGAGGCCTGTTCTCCCCTGCAGAGGAAGGCAGGACGCGCTCCAATGGAGCAAAGCTCAGGGAGCCAAGGTTCAATTTGGATGCCAGGAAGCACTTCCTGACAGTTAGGACCCCGAGGGCGTGGAATGGGCTTCCACGGGAGGTTGTTGAGGCCCCATCGGTGAGGGCGTTCAAAGACAGGCTGGACATGCACATGGTGGGCATGTCATGAGCGGAGCCGGCTGGTGCCGGAGGTCAGACTAGATGGCCCGGGAGACCCCTTCTGATTCGCTCTGTTTCTATGTTTCTACCCCCTTTTTAGTCTCAGAATAGCTGTTCTGATTTCCACTACTGTTAGTGGAGAGTTAAGCTGTTGTTTATGCTCTTCAGGAATTGGTATTATTGGTAATACATCCACAAATTCTTTAATATTACTTTCTCAATTAAATCTGATTTGTGTAACTCCTCCTAATAGTACCTCCTCTTTAAGTACCTCCTGGCTACATATGTTTTAATGTGTCTAATGCTTCTAACTCTGATTCGGTCCCCGTTAGTTGTAGAAAGGTTTTCTTCCAGCCCATTTTCTTCTGTTCTTCTGTCAGTCTCTTTCTTTTACCTTCAAGCTATTCCGGGCCTCTGTTTCTCTCTCTTTTTAATCTAGCTCCCTCCACTGTAAAATACCCTCTGAAGGCGGCTCATTGAGTATCCCCTAAAAGGGCAGGCTCTATTTGTTCTTTCTCATTAGTCTCATAAAACACATAATTTCTCTTCTACTTCTTTGAACAGTTTGGGGGTTTGTAAGTGTACGTGGAGATGCAGGTGGAGCAGTGGTTTAAACCGCTGTGCTGTTGGACTGGTTGATCGAACGGTCGCCAGTTCGAATCTGCACAATGGGGTGAGTTCCCGTTGCTCCCACGGTTCACCGGAGTCCCAGTGCTGTGCTCTTAAGCACTACACCGCTCTGGCACTGAGTTTTGGCAAGTGAGCAGAATACCCCTATCTTAAAATACCACCCAACCAAATCAATGATAAGGGTACCACAAGCACACAGAGTTTTGTATTTCTCTTTAAATGAATGAGGAGGCAAATGGTTCTATGAGAAATGAATCAACATTTATTTTACTGTATCAAAAAATATAGTATTTCATTCTTGTGTGCAGTCCTCAGCCGTGCTGGCTGCCGGAATGGATCCGCACACTTCAGCCAGACCTCAGGCCAGAGTTGGGATTCCGTGCGATGCCGCCGTCCCCACAGGGATGGGCTTCCCCTTTCCTTGTTGCTGCTGCCTCCGCTGCGGGTGCTTTCCGGCCGGCCAGTGGGGCTGACGGAATTCACCAGGGCATCTCATGGAGAGCTTGTCCTCAGTGGCGTCTCCTCCTGTGTGTCTCGCCTTCCATGCTTTGCTCCTCGTTCACCTACCCGGATTTCGCTCAGCACCAGCATTGGCAACAATTCCCAAGCCTTCTCATTCACAGGTGAGCTCAGCTCCTGGGAGGGCTGGACCCTCCGAAGGATGGCTGCAATCTGAGCTCGGCCTCAGAAAGTCCTGACTTTTCTCAGGGGTTGGATGATGACCCACGAGGACCGGCAGCTCTGTGATGGTGCAGGGAGCTGGAGGGAGCCGGCCTGTTCACATTATGACGCTACAGTCCTAACCCCCACCCTCCCCGGGCCAACTGGGGGAAGCCAGGCCAAACCCTTTGATTGACCAGATATGTCCATGGCTATGACTGCTTGGTGCCCAGAGCATTTGCTGGAAAACCTCTGTGGCTCCAACCTGCTTCCATGTGCTAGCATTTGTCTTGCTCCAAGCTTCTATTTTGGGCGTGATTGATATTTTTACTGTGGGTTGAAACTTCCATGTTGCACTCCATCTATTTAACCTTACAGCTTTCATTGCTGTGAACCGTCTCAAGAACTTTTGGGGGAATACATAGAAACTCAATGCATAGAGAGTCATGGAAAACTAAAGTCTCCTTCTCTTCCACCTGAGCTCAGGCAAAGGCAGGCTGAGGTCTGAATTGAAAAACTCGTCAACAGCTTCTGAAACGTGCACCATCCATAGGATCCTGCTCAGCTGGGAGAAGGGGCAGGTTGCATCTCAGGAGGGGGTGTTCACAGTGAAAGGGCAACTCCTGTAAGAGGGATAATGGCAGCTACAGAAGCAAAGCTCAGGAGGGACCAGTGTGACTTTCAAGCACAGCCACAGCCAAGTTGTGCTTTAAAGAATAGAAAGACTACTAGAAGCCCAAAAACACCAGCCTCACTCTTACAAACATGCCTAGGAGCCCCCATACACCTTCTTATTACATTGTTTCCGTTTTTTGAAAATTGACAATTCTTAACAATAACAGTCATCTTGCATCATGTACATTTTCTATATAAAAATAACTATTTCCATTTCCATTCTAAGTGTATTCCACAAATTGATAGTTACAAATATGTATACGTGTGTGTGTGTGTGTGTGTGTGTGTGTGGTTAGACTTACTAACCAGCAGACCAATATTCTAGAGGGTTATCCACATATTTATCTCAACATTTGATTGCATATGCAAGGTCAGCGAGGGGTGCCAATGTTTAATGAAATTAGCCATTTTCATTCCTCTCTCAGGATTCTAGTCCATCTAGACAATTTCTCCACTTGTGCAATTTCCCATACCCTAAGTATCTTGGAAAGGAGATGCCTTTAACATCTTTCTAGTTTTGCCCAATTTCTAATCTCACTGCTCCCATAAGGATCTCACTCGCTCTTTTTTATTTAAATTCTCGTTCCCGTCCACAAAGAGGTAGAGTACTAGGAGAGTTTGATTGTTGTTGTTGTTGTTAGTCACGAAGTCGTGTCCAACCATCGCGACCCCATGGACAACATTCCTCCAGGCCCTCCTGTCCTCCACCATCCCCCGGAGTCCACTCAAGCTCACACTAACTGCCTCAGTGACTCCATCCAGCCACCTCATCCTCTGCCATCCCCTACTTCTTTTGCCATCTATTGTTCCCAGCATTAGACTCTTCTCCAGGGAGTCCTTCCTTCTCATTAGGTGGCCAAAGTATTTGAGTTTCATCTTCAGGATCTGGCCTTCTAAAGAGCAATCAGGGTTGATCTCCTCTAGGACTGACCGGTTTGATCGCCTTGCGGTCCAAGGGACTCGCATGAGTCTCCTCCAGCACCACAACTCAGAGGCCTCAATCCTTCGGCGCTCAGCCTTCCTTATGGTCCGGCTTTCACAGCCATACATTGCAACTGGGAAAACCATAGCCTTGACTATACGCACTTTTGTTGGCAGGGTGATGTCTCTGCTTTTTAGTATGCTGTCTAGATTTGCCATAGCTTTCCTCCCCAGGAGCAAGCGTCTTTTAATTTCTTGGCTGCAGTCCCCATCTGCAATGATCTTGGAGCCCAGGAAAATAAAATCTGTCACTACCTCCATTTCTTCCCCATCTATTTGCCAGGAAGTGAGAGGATCGGATGCCATGATCTTAGTTTTCTTAATGTTGAGTTTCAAGCCAACTTTTGTGCTCTCCTCCTTCACCTGCATCAAGAGGCTCTTTAGTTCCTCTCTTGTTCAAAGACAGGCTGGCTGTTCAAAGACAGGCTGGACATGCACATGGTGGGCATGTCATGAACGGAGCCGGCTGATGCCGGAGGTCAGGCTAGATGGCCCGGGAGGCCCCTTCTGACTCGCTCTGTTTCTATGTTTCACTTTCTGCCATGAGAGTGGTATCATCTGCATATCTGAGGTTGTTGATATTTCTCCCAGCAATCTTGATTCCAACTGGTGATTCATCTAGCCCCGCCTTTCTCATGATGTGCTCTGCATATAAGTTAAATAGGCAGGGCGACAGTATACAGACTTGCTGAACTCCTTTCTCAATTTTGAACCAATCAGTGGTTCCGTGCCCAGTTCTCACTGTTGCTTCTTGACCTGCATATAGGTTTCTCAAGAGACAAATAAGATGGTCTGGTACTCCCATCTCTTTAAGAACTTGCCACAATTTGTTCTGATCCACACAATCAAAGGCTTTAGCGTAGTCAATGAAGCAGAAGTAGATGTTTTTCTGGGACTCCCTAGCTTTCTCCATGATCCAGCATATGTTGGCAATTTGATCTCTAGTTCCTCTCCCTCTTTGAAATCCTGCCTGTACTTCTGGTAGTTCTCGGTCCACATACTGCTGGAGCCTAGCTTGTAGGATTTTGAGCATCACTATGCTAGCATGTGAAATGAGTGCAATAGTGCGGTAGTTTGAACATTCTCTGGCATTGTTTATCAGATCTAATTCCTTAAATCTATTTATCACCTCTACTGTATATTCATCAGGGATATAATTTAGGTCATACCTGAGTGGCCTAGTGCTTTTCCCTACTTTCTTCAACTTAAGCCTAAATTTTGCAACCAGAAGCTCATGATCTGAGCCACAGTCAGCTCCTGGTCTAGTTTTTACTGACTGTATAGAACTTCTCCATCTTTGGCTGCAGAGCACATAGTCAATCTCATTTCTGTGTTGACCATCTGGTGATGTCCATGTGTGGAGTCTTCTCTTGGGTTGTTGGAAAAGAGTGTTTGCTATGACCATCGTATTCTCTTGACAAAATTCTACCAGCCTGTGCCCTGCTTCATTTTGTACTCCAAGGCCAAACTTGCCTGTTATTCTGGTTATCTTTTGGCTTCCTACTTTAGCATTCCAATCCCCCATGATGATAAGGACATCATTTTTTGGAGTTAATTCTAGAAGGTGTTGTAGGCCTTCATAGAACTGGTCAACTTCAACCTCTTCAGCACCAGTGGTTGGGGCATAGACTTGGACTATTGTGATGTTGAATGGTTTGCCTTGGATTTGAACTGAGATCATTCTGTCATTTTGGAGATGGTATCCCAGTACTGCTTTCCCTACTCTTTTATTGATTATGAAGGCTACTCCATTTCTTCTGAGGGATTCTTGCCCACAGTAGTATACCTGATGGTCATCTGAACTAAATTCACCCATGCCTGTCCATTTTAGTTCACTGATTCCTAAGATGTCGATGTTTAGTCTTGTCATCTCTTGTTTGACCACATCCAGCTTGCCTTGATTCACGGATCTTACATTACAGGTTCCTATGGAGTATAGATCTTTGCAGCATTGGACTCTCCTTTCACCACCTGATACATCTGCAACTGAGTGTCCTTTCGGCTTTGACCCAGTCGCTTCATTCTTTCTGGCGCTTCTAGTACTAGCCCTCCGCTCTTCCCCAGTAGCATATTGGACACCTTCCAACCTGAGGGGCTCATCTTCCGGCGTCATATCTTTTTTCCTTTTGGTACTGTCCATGGGGTTTTCATGGCAAAGATACTGGAGTGGGTTGCCATTTCCTTCTCCAGTGGATCACGTTTTGTCAGAGCTCTCTGCTATGACCTGTCCATCTTGGATGGCCCTGCACGGCAGAGCTCATAGCTTCATTGAGCCACGCAAGCCCCTTTGCCACGACAAGGCAGTGATCCATGAAGGAGAGGAGAGTTTGATTACCAATCTTTTTTTGATGCATTAAATTTCCTAACCATTTAATTTGGTTATTTAAATTTGGTAATTTAAATGGTTATTAACCATTTAATGCATATGCTCAAGCAAACCTTTTACCCCACAATTTTGCCAACACATGTCTGATATTTCCTTATTTATTTCATGAAGCTTTGTTGGGAGTAAGTGCCATCTGTGAATTCTCTTCAATACCATTTCCTCAGATCTTGCCGATACTGATTCATATAATTGAGAGTTTCATATTCCTGTCCACCCTTTTTCTGGTATTTTAATATTTAAATTCCTTTCCCATACTGATTTTTGTCCTGTGTAACTGGTACCCTCATCTTTTACAATATTTTATACAAAATTGAGATTTAACTCAATTTTTGTAACTATTTGTGTCTCCCATACCATAATTTTCTAACACTGTCAATGTTCTAATAGGTCCTGAAGTTGCCTATACTTGATTTGCAAAATCTCTTGTCTGAGTCAGTTGCATCCCTGTTAGCTTGTCTTTGACCAGTGTTTCCTTTTCAGCGCCTAATTGAAACTGGTTTCCCGTGTACAAATCCATCTCCAATTCTAGAGATGCCTATTTCTTTCCAGCCTCTAAATTGTGCATCATCTTCTTGAGATTTCAATTTAGGATGCTCTGAAAAGGGGCAGAATGGAGATATAGGTGGTGCCAGAGTTTTCATATAGTTATGCTATATTTGTATAGTTTCCTTGATAAAAGGGTTTTGAATGGTTATGCTCCAACAATTTGGGTATGTATAAGGAAGAATCATACGGCCTCCCTGTACTCCCTCCATTTGCATGCAGCCTGGGATCTTGTTCACTTGCCTACGCTTTACAGTTCAGGACATTTGGAAGGCTTCATAAGATTTTATTATATGTGGGATTGCCAATCCTCCTTCCATAGCAGTGGCAGCTCTCTCTTTTGCACAGTCTTGAAATCCTAGTTTATTCCAATTTGCTGAGATAATTTTATCCATTTTGTTTTTTTGGCCACAACTTTAACTTATTCATTTCCTGTTGCAATGGTAGGTTTTGGAACAAAAATAAAAATTTTGGCAGCGTATGAGCTCTTACCACCTCAATTCTCCCTAGTAATGAAAATTTTAATGTATTGCATTTCTTAACTTTCTCTCTTATCTCATTATACATATACATACAATTTGCCTATGTCGATCGATTTATACTTTTTGTTAGCCAAATTCCCAAACATTTAAAACTGGAAGAGCAGAAGTCTAAGCTAGACATTGCTTTAATCTCCCGTTGTTCTGATAAGAGAGATTTATGCATAATAATTTAAATATTGGATCCTCCCCCTGGTATACTCTTTTGTCCACTTGCCCCAATGCCCGTTTCCTACAGTGGCTCTATTGGAATCCTGTGTACTCCCGGTGCTGTATTCCTTCCAAATGTCTTCAGAGCAGCTTTCACTTTACTTTCTAATATTGGAAGGCTGTAACCTATTCATCTTTTCCATATAATTCTTCCACCTTCTCTTTATAGACTCCTGGTCAGATAGTCTGTCGGACCTTGTCTGTCCTTCTGCGTGCCTAATTTAGGCTCGTGGCTCTTCTATTTCTTTGCCCTGGTCAGTGGTGCTGCTCATCTGTAGTTGCTTGCAGGATTCATGAGAAGGGTAGTGCAGCCCAGTAGACCAGCCATCCAGGCGGACTCCTCCGCTTCCCTCTGCTCAGCAGCCCAGCAGGCTCATGGAGCCACTGCCCTCAGTCACTTGACGAACAGGAGACCTTGCACCTGCTTCCTTGGAAGGAGCCCCGAGGGCTCAGTGAGACAAGCCCCAGATTAAGTGCATGAGCCCTTTCCCTGGACATGCAGGAAGGGCCCAGTCTGAGTGGGATTGCTGCATGAAGGAGGTCCAGCCTTGAGCTTGCAAGAGCCGGGCAGGGCTGTCCTTCACAGGGTTCCCAGAAGTCGGGGATGACTTGGCAGCAACAGATAGGAAGCACCTCGAGTGTGGCTGACCTGGCCCAACAGATCCAGCAGTGAACAAGGAGGATGGAGCACCTCTCCTCCCTCACCAGCAGGGATGGATGCCGAGGACAAAGGTTGGCTCCAAATGCAAAGTCAATGCATCTTCAGGAAGGGCAGCTGCCCTGAATGGCTGGAGCCCGGTCCCAGGCTGCTGGCTGAGAATGCGTCCCTCCTGTGAGCCTCCAGGATCCGCCCAGCCTGCTGGGATGCCTCCCGGCTGGCCAGGGGAGGACTGTGCAGCCCCAGTGCTGTGCAGATGGATCGCATGCATGCGGGCTCCCCGAACCCAGGGATGGCATCTCTGCCCCTCCAGGGGCACTGAAGAGCAGCCACGCCACCCTCACTGTGCTCCCGGGCTCTTCCAGCAGCCAGATGTTGGTTCCAGCTCCTCTCCAGGCCTCCCTGGTTACAGCCAGTGAGGGCCACCGCACTTCCCTGGCCAGCCCAGCTGTGTCTTCCCCAATGTGCCCAGCCTTGCACTCCCGCTGCACCCTGGACCGGGCTTGCTCTCATGGCGTCAAGCAGGGAGTGAGGCCCTGGCAGGATGTGGCCCAAGCTGTCTGCCAGCAGACCCTGTACGGTGATGGTTCTTCACTTGTGCCACGTCAAGAGTGACGTGATGGCCAGCATTGATGTCTAAGCTTGAGCGGGGTCAAGCTGGGAGGCCCATCTGGGTATCTTTTGTTCCAGGCATTCTTTTCCCCCTGGCAAGGGAATTCCACCTTGCTGTGTAGAGTGAACCCTTTGAATGTTTATGCTCCACAGAAGAGGGCACTTGTGGCCAAGAAGATGAAGCAGTTCATGGCCCTGCTAAAGAGTGACCACCAGAAGCTGGCCGGAGCAGCAGAGTGTGGCCGGAGGGAGGAAGTCTGCACTGGTGTATGTGCTGAGCTCCACTCGGCCTACTTGGACTCGGCTGTGGGCGCCCCCAGGTGCATCAGGCCAGGAGCAGTGGCAGCTCAGCCCCACCTGGGCCAGGACTCATAGGCCTCAAGCAGGGCTTTCCTTGCTTGTCTTGGAACTGCACAGAAGCAGAGGAGGAGTTGCTGCAGAAGCTGTGGCAGGAAATCCACTGTCACAAAACCGTGGAGGAATGGTACAGGCAGTCCCTGCTGCAGGAAAAGTACCCAGAGCAGGGCAGGCCCCCGAAGAGGATGGGCAGACTGCAGCGGCAAGCGGAAGAGCCACTATGCAGCCGGCAGCACCAGGACAGGTTACTCTGCTGTGGCCTGCCGTGGGGATTTGGCCGCCCTGCCTGCAGGTTGTTGGGTGTGCCAGAGGATGCCTGGGGGCCCCTGGCACCGGTCTTGCAGAGGAGTCCATTCTCAGGGATTGGGTGACATGGGGCTTTGGGGCGACGCTTGGCCTGGCCTGGCTCTCCCTCCCACTGCCTGGCTGGGGACTCTGCCAAGGTTGGCCCCAGGGGAGGGACAGAGAGACGGCCCTCATTGAGCCCTGTGTGCCACTGCCGGTGTCAGGGTGCTGCTCAGGAGGGTGTGCTGGGCCTTGCTCCTCGGAGTGCCCCCGCGGGCTTCCCTCCGGCTTCCCTGCAGCATCTTCCCAGTTCCCACCTGCCTGCCCCAGGGAGCTTGTGGGGCACTACGCATCGCCCTCTGCCAAGCACCCTCGCATCCCAGCTGCTCTTCAGGGCTGACCAAAGCAGAGCCAAGTTGGGCCCTTGGGGCATTTTGAGTAAAGGGAGGACTTGCTGGCCATGCCTAGCTTGAGATTCTGTGGGTTTTCTCATCGACCGGGCATGGGCTTCACCTCCTCGAAGTGGCTGTAAGCCAGATGACTGTCCCTGACCGAAGGGAGCTAAAGGCTCTATTATGTCAGATGCCCAGCTGGAAGAGGTTGTGAGGTTCACAGTGAGGTCTTGCTGGGATCCTTCAGGGCCCTCCGCTGGGCTGCAGTGTGGTCCCTGAGCTGCACCAGGGCCCCACAAGAAGTGGGCCACGTCTCCTGGTGATGGAGCCTGCAGAAAGCACATCGGGGTGCATTGCCAGGCCGGCCTCCTGGAGCCAGCCCTCATGGCTAAGCATTTGGCCTGGAGATGCCAGAGGAGTTTCAAGGCCCTGGAAAAATGTGGCTGCATCTTGATGGAGCATCGCAGGTGCCATTGGTGGCGCCTTTTGCTGCTTTTCCCCAAGACTCGGAGACAGAGCAGGCTGCGCATCAGCCTTCCCAAGCGTGGCACGCCTCAGATGCTTTGGCCAAGCCAGTTTGGCTGGGAGAGGGGAGGTGTTGCCCAGCCCATCTGGAGGGCACTGGGTTGAGGAAGGATCATGCTGTGCCAAACGAGCAACTGCCCCCCTGCCATTCCGTGGCTGCCGTGGTTGTCCCGGCAGCAGGACCCAGGGCCCACGGCATTCAGAAGTTGCCAGGCTGTGGCTGCTCAGTGGGTGCATACATGGTGCTCTTGCCTGGGGCCAGGAGGCTGGCCTGGCCATGGCCCTGTCACCCTCAACAGCTGGGAGCTGCAGGCCAGCATTTCTGGGGGCCGCCGGTTGCCAGCCCTGCTCCTGAGGTCCTTGGCATCTGCAGCTCCCCGAGAGCTGAGGGCACTCACTTCTTGGCCTTTCTCCCCCTTCCTTGCCTGGAAAGGTAGGGCTGCCATTTCATCTGCCTGCTGGGGCGGTGCTCATACCAGGAACATTTGGCTTCTGACACCAACCAGTTTTCTGATTAGCGCTGCCAGCAGGAACCCAGGCAGCCGGTCAGCTGAAAGAGCCTGCCGTCCCCTGGGGGCTGAGGCTTCTGCATGCAGAGGGAAGGCTCCAGAGGAGAGGTGCAGGCTGAGCACACCATGCCCAGAAGGCTTCTCAAACACCAGGCCATCCTGTTCCAGCTTCTGTGAGCTTTAGGCCTCAGCTACGAAGGATAGTAGCTTGCTTTGCTCTGACAGACCCTCACAAAGAAGCATCAGGTGGCATTCACACGCCCTGCCTGGAAGTGACGGGGGTGTGGGGGGCACTTCCTTTGTCCCGGGCTGCTGGGCCCAGCTTGGCACTTCCTCTCTGCATGGGCTCCGGTAGTGCCTTCGTGATCTGCCTTGCCCACCTCCTTTCATGGGGGTTTCCAGAGAGGCTGGTCTGGAATGGAGGGGAGCAGCCCTGCTGGGCACAGGCTGCTGGAGGTCAGGCTCGGCCTGCCAGGGCCTCCCCATTGCAGGACAGCGGCTGGACCAGGGGTCTCTTCTGCTTTCTCTGCACTCCCCTCCCAGATGCTGCTCCTGCACTCTCGGCTGCCGCCTCTGTGGGCCCTTTTCTGTCTTGCAAAAACATCACCAAGCTGCACTTTCCTGTCTCTTGCAGCGCTGGACCAAGTGAGCTGCTGGGAGGCCTCCATGGCAGCATGGAGCCCCAGACCTTGTCCCAGCCTTGTCTTATTGATATAAATTTTAAAATTCTCTTATCCCACATATTACTCCATTCTTCAGCGCTAATACTTCTTTTAAAAAATCTATTTTCCAAGAATCTTTAAAGAGGATCATATGGTCCTCCCCTTCCAGGAATATGTTGTAGATTTTGCATGCCTTTCCCCTCAGCCACATACTGTCTTGTTTCCCTTCCTGTCCCCTCCACGGGGACAGCCCTCTCAGATGTGTCCGTGCCCCACGTCCCTGGGTCTGCCTGGCCCAACCCTTCCTGCTGCCTGGCCACCTGGAGGTCAAGGTTCCTGAATGGGGAGGGCAGGAGGCCTGCCTCCACTCAATGTCGTGCCACCCGAGACCCTGCAGATGGCCGGCCGGCTCCCAGGCAGCCTTCCAAGCAGCTCGTTAACCCAGGAGATGAGCTCTGGACTCTGCTGCCCAGCCCCCAACTGCACAGCACCCCTTTGCACTGTTGGGACTTCCAGGCAGAGGCTCTTCATGCTACTGGGGAATCGGCTTTGTGCCGTTGTGCTTTTTCTTCCTGAACAAATTTGTGTTATGTGGAAAAAAACACAATCAGAGCAAGACATGGGAGGGAGATGTGGTTCAGCACTCCCCCACCCAGTCTATGAAGGCACCAGGATGGTGGAGTTTCCACTCCCAGTGTGCTCTGAATGGTACTTCCATCATTTTGCTCTCCCACAAAAATCTAGTCTGGAAGATGGAAGAGCTGCACAACCCCTTCTGCTTGCTAGCACTGGGAGCCTTCTGGAAGGAACCACTGTGTTCTTGTCCTGGCACAGATGTCGAGCGCCACCTTGGGATCCCTGGTTCTTCCTTCTGCGCCACAGCCCGTCCAACGTAGACATGGCTTCTCTTGTGCATCCTCTGCTGAAGCAACCATTTCACGCAGCACAGGAGAAGACGGCATTGCTGCCCAGCTGCCAAAGCTTCTGGCTTGAAGGGCATTTGTGAGGGCTTCCGTCGAGCCCCACCTGGTGGAGAGCCCAGCCCATCCTTGGGACGTGGCCCGTCCAGCAGCTGCAACCCAAGCCACAGCAGCACAGCCTCATAAGAGCGAGGGTAGCGTGTTACCTCTGCTGCTGCTGCAGCTTCAGGGTGACTCTGCCCTTCCGCAAGAAGGCCGGATTGCAGGAAGTGAGGAAGGGGGCATCTGCCAGGTTCCATGGTGGGAGAACACCTTCTACGCTTTGGCTCTCCACTTCAGTTTGCAGTCATGGTGGCTGCTCCCGAGCGGCCCGGCTGGCCCAGGCTTTGCTTCAGGAGGGCTGGGACGCTGCAGCACTGATACCAAGGACAGCTTGGGAGAGGCCGAACACAGCGCCATGCGGCAGCAAGGACCCCTTGGGTGTCAGGCAGGCGGGAATGTGTGCTCCGGAGAAATGTGGGGGGGCAGGCCTCACTTCCCGCCTCTATCCAGAAGGCCAGGCAGGTGCCCTCCAGCCAGGGAGACAGCAGCTGCTGCACCACAAGCCAGCCAGAGGGCTGCATGAGCCAGACTCCTTCCGAAAGAAACAGGAAGACCACTCTTCCCAATGGAGGGTTTGGAGGAGCATCCTGGGCCTCGGCAACTGACAACACCCTCCGGGTGCTTGCTGCTCTGAATTCCCATTCCCAGGGCTTCCTAGAGCAGTGTGCAGCACCGCCATTCGGCCCATGGAGGGGGCAGAGCAGATGGAGGGGGTGAGCTCTTGCACAGCCTTGGCTTTGGCCCCAAGTCAAGGTGCCTGTTCTTGTGCCCGGGTTGTTTGTCAGGCTACAAATGCAGAGAAAAATAAAATGCATCAGGAAGCTGTGAGGTTGAAGCACCCTCTTGTAGTGAGAGCAGCTCACTGGGGGTACAACATGGGGAGAGGAGAGACCAACCAGCGCTCCGCAGCAGGCCTCCAATGCTGCCCTCAAGGGGCACTGGGGCTTCACGGGACAGGTGGGCCCCAGGTGCACCTTGCCTGCGCAAGACGGTGCCAGCACTTCTTCAGGTCAGCTCTCCCGACAGAACCAGCAGTCGAGCCAAGCTGCACTGCTTCGCCCCCTGCTGGAGACCCTCGTCCTCAGTGTCCCATCCTGTGGCGCAAGCGGCAGAGGGGGTGTCCTTCAACAGGTAAAAATATTGTGCAGCCTTAAGGAGTAGCTGATCAAGTTTCTTACTTTTCAACAGAATCCTAGATCACAACATTGTGTGGTATTGTGGTTTTGCTTAACCATTTTTCAGTAGGATGAATTTATGAAATGCAGTTTCTACAGGACTAATTACAAATAAAGTTCGTTTCTACCATCATTCCTTCTCTCTGGTTCCTTTTCTGCAAGGAGGGTGGTTGTTTTTAGTTGCCCTATTTTGAGCCTCTAATCAGTCTCCCATGAAGATCTGCGCTTCCAGGTTATTGCATTGAGACTCCCTGCTCATGAAATCACCCATGAGGGCCGAGCCTCGTGTGGCCTCTGCAGCACCCGAGTGAAAGGGAGGGGTGGGTCTGCCCCTTGGGGAGGGGGGCAGAGGCATCGTGCAGGGGACCAAAAAGAACCTCCTTGGCCCACTTTCTCTCGCATGGAGCAAGCAGGGAGCGGCGAGCAGCTTCCGCCAGGACACAAAATGCCGTGAGGCCAACTCACCCCCACCGAGACAGGCAAGCTCCTTGAGCTCCAGGGGGACCACCATCCGTCACCATCTGCTGCAGAGGACTACAGGACGCCTCCCACCCTCCCGGGCAGGTGCTTGCCACCGAGCCACAACAGAGGGACACGTGCCTGCCAGTTAGGCTGCCTGGGTGCCTCTGGCATGAAGTGGCCTTTGCCTTGCAATTGGACGAAGAGCTGCCAGGGTGTGGCTGTAGCTCAAGCCACTCCAGTGAGGAGACAAGCAACCAGCCAGCTGGGGCCCAGATGCAGTGGCAATCCCTGGGCTCCTGTTTTAGGTTCAGCAAGTGCCTTTTGTTCCATGAAAAGCCACAAAATCTTTCAAATTAACTTCCTGAGTCTGTAAAGCGCTACAGACCCTTGTGGCTTTTGAACACAGATGGGCTGGAAGCCATCCTCCTTGCACATCTATTCACTCTTTTCTAGCTGATGACTCATGCCAAGGAGGACTGTGTACTCACCAGAATCTGGCCCCACCGAGAATGCAAAAAACCGAAGGAGGATCACAGAGCCAAGAAGCGGCTGGCACAGCTGAGCAAGCTGGGACAGGCTATGTGCTCAGATGCTGCTGTGCCCCAAGTTCAGACATGCGCAGCTTGGTCAGCCCCTTTATGAGACTCTCACTTCTGCCCAACCCTAAATTAGGGTGCTTGGGCCACTTGGAGGAACCCACAGATGGCAGCCAACAGGGCATGTGGGCAGCTGCCATGCCGGGCCAGGCTGCCAGCCATGGCCCAGGAAGCAGGTGCAGCCTCCAGCAGCAACAGGCGAGGAGTCAGGGAGGCCAGGTGCCACAGAGGCCATGAGGCCACCTGGCACACCAGAGTTGATGAAAGCAGCAGGCGGGCTGTGGAAGGGAAGGGGGCCATCTCCTCATTAGTTCATGGGGCCCCTCCCTTTGGGCTTGCTCAGGCAGCAAGTCTCAAGGGCTCTTTGCAACCCCTTGGCTACAAGGAAGCAGTAGCCTTGCATTAAGGCAGAGGATGGCAACTGGGCACTGCTAAAGGCCTGGGGTCCTGCCTAGGCGAGCTCCCCTTCCCCCACTCATGCCCCCATCAGCGCCATTCTTTCGCTTGTTCCAAGGCCCACTGGAGATTTGGCATGGCCTCAGTCCTGAGTGGGGGCCTGTACAGAGCAAGTCAGAAGGGGCCACCGAGGCCATCTAGTCTGAACCCCCCTCCCCAACTCCAGCCAGCTCTGCTCATGACATGCCTACCATGTGCATGTCCAGCCTATCCTAGAACACTCTCTCCAATGGGGCTTAAACCACCTCCCGTGGAAGTCCATTCCATGCCCAAGCTCTGCTCCATCAGAATGCGTCCAGTCCTCCACCACAGTGGGAAGAAGGCCAGGACCCACCTCTGCGTGACACCCCCTCACATACCTTGGTTTCCTTGAGTGCAGCAATTAGGGGAGCTGTGGATGCGAGTGATCACTCCATCCTTTGCTTTAGGATCAGGGGAATGGGGATGAGTGGCATATCAAGTATTTGAAGCCCTTCACCATAGGGGAAAAAAGGACATGACCCACCTGTGTGTGACACCCCCTCACATACCTGTATGTCACTAACAGGTCCCCTCTGAGTCTTCTCTTCTCAAGGCTGAAAAGACCCAGTTCCCTCAGTCTCTTCTCAAATGGCTTACCCTGCAAACCAGCCACCATCCTTGTGGCCCTTCGCTGCACCGATTCCAAGCTTGCTATATCCCTCTTGTACTGAGGGGCCCAAAACTGGACACAATACTCCAGTTGCGGGAACACCAGAGTCGTATAGAGTGGTAGTAATCCCTCTCTCTATCTAGAAGCCACACTTCTGGCTATGCAACCAAGGGTGGCGTTCGCCCTCTTGGCCACCACATCACACTGCTGACTCATGTTTAGCCTGCATTCAACCAGCACCCCGAGGTCTTTCACAAGTACTGCTCTCCAGCCACTTGTCGCCTAACCTGTACTTGTGACAGCCATTCCTATGCCCCAAGTGCAAGACCTTGCACTTATCCGCATTGAACTCCATCTTGTAGTCCCTGGCCCACTATTCATTCATTCATTCATTCATTCATTCATTCATTCATTCAAACATTTCTATGCTGCTCCATTGCAATAAAGCCTCAGGGTGGCTTACAACAATAAATTAAAACATACAAATTCATTTAAAAACCTTTCCACCCCCCCCACCCCCGGTGCATCTCGGCAAAATACGATCCAAATTAATATATTAACAATAAACAAATTAACAGTTAAAATACGATTTAAATAAAAAGGTCTTCTCCTGGCGCCAAAAAACAAATGACGGCGGCGCCAGGCAGACCTCTCTGAGGAGCACATTCCATAATTGGGGCGCCACCGCTGAGAAAGCCCTCCTCTGGGTACTCACCCTCTTAATCTCATTCACGGAGGGTTCCCGGAGGAGGGCCTCTGTTGCTGACCTCAAGGGGCGGGAGGGCATATATGGGCATAGGCGCTCCATTAGGTATCCAGGTCCCAAGCCGTTTAGGGCTTTATGGGTCAAAAACAACACCTTGAATTGGTCCCGGACTTCAATCGGGAGCCAGTGGAGCTGATGGAGATCAGAGTCATGTTCCCCTGGAAAAACACCCCAAATCAGAGGAAAAGGCAGCAAAGAAAAGTCCCCAAAACGCCCAGCCTTCCCAAGGGGTGAGCTGGTGGCAAATGCAGGAGAAAATGCTGCAACCAGCCACCCTCTGTGAGCCTCCCGGGTCCTGAAGACACGGTGCCCAGACTGTCATTGCGATGCTCCTCCCTTGCTGTGTGACTGGCACAGAAGCCATTGATCCGACTGCTGCCACCACCTCTGAGCACTTTGTGTTCAGAAGGAGAGACCCAAAAACGCTCCTCTCCTGTATTGCAGCAGCCAGACATTGTCTCTGGCCAGAGGTGGGATTTGCCACCATCTTCAATCCTGAGCATTTTGCTTGCTGCCAAACTCAACAAACGCAGACACAGGTCTTGCTCTCTGATTGCCTACCAGCACCACAGACCCATGACTCTGCCATGCAGGTGTGACTTCAAATCAGATTACTACAGAAAATGCTGTGACTCGCTTGATTCCAGACAACAGGTTCCCCACTGGAGCCCCACAGGTTCAGATTGGTTCTCCATTCGAATGGATCCTGTGATGTTGGCACCACTTCCAGGACCATCTAGAGACATTAGAGGGATGATGACCCAACACTCTCCTCCTCCTTGTGCCCAGCCACACCGCACCAAATCACCGCAACACTGGCAGACAGTTTTCACCAACCCAGGGGCATCTGGCCCTGAACTTCACACTTCAAGCTTGGAACCACCCTCTGAGGCCATTGTTTCCATCTCCCTCCTGTTCCACACAGGCCATCATGCTATATGCCACACACCTCTGAGGATACTGGTCTCTTCTGCATCAGGCACTCCACATGGCCCATAGCCTAGGGCTCAATCTATGCCAAGAATCATAGAACAGTAGAATTGGAAGGGGTCAAGAAGGCCATCAGGTCCAACCCCCTGGTGTGGCAGGACATCAAGTTACACCGCCCCATTCAGATGGCTGTGTGGAAGAGCCCATGACCGCTCTAGGCAGCTGCTTCCACTATTGTATTGCTCTGACAGTGAGGAAGCCTTTCCTGATGTCCAGCCTGAACCTGGGTTCACAACTTGAATGGATTCTTCTGTGTTCTACACTCTGATATCAGCGAGATCTTGACCTTCCTCCAAGTGACAGCCTTTGAGATACTTACAGAGGGATATCTTGTCCCTCCTCAGTCTTCATTTCTCATGGCTGAACATGCCCAGTTCTTTTAGTCTCTCCTCTTAGGGCAGGGTTTCCAAACCCTGGATCATTTTTGTTGCCCTCCTCTTGTTGTTGTTGTTAGTCGTGAAGTCGTGTCCGACCCATCGCGACCCCATGGACAACATTCCTCCAGTCCTTCCTGTCCTCCACCATCCCCCGGAGTCCACTCAAGCTCACACCAACCGCCTCAGTGACTCCATCCAGCCACCTCATCCTCTGTCGTCCCCTTCTTCTTTTGCCATCTATTGTTCCCAGCATTAGACTCTTCTCCAGGGAGTCCTTCCTTCTCATTAGGTGGCCAAAGTATTTGAGTTTCATCTTCAGGATCTGGCCTTCTAAAGAGCAGTCAGGATTGATCTCCTCTAGGACTGACCGGTTTGATCGCCTTGCGGTCCAAGGGACTCAAGGAGTCTCCTCCAGCACCACAATTCAAAGGCCTCAATCCTTTGGTGCTCAGACTTCCTTATGGACCAGCTTTCACAGCTATACATTGCAACTGGGAAAACCATAGCCTTGACTATACGCACTTTTGTTGGCAGGGTGATGTCTCCGCTTTTTAGTATGCTATCTAGATTTGCCATAACTTTCCTCCCCAGGAGCAAGCGTCTTTTAATTTCTTGGCTGCAGTCCCCATCTGCGGTGATCTTGGAGCCCAGGAAAATAAAATCTGTCACTACCTGCATTTCTTCCCCATCTATTTGCCAGGAAGTGAGAGGACTGGATGCCATGATCTTAGTTTTCTTAATGTTGAGTTTCAGGCCAACTTTTGCACTCTCCTCCTTCAACCGCATCAAGAGGCTCTTTAGTTCCTCTTCACTTTCTTCCATGAGAGTGGTATCATCTGCATATCTGAGGTTGTTGATATTTCTCCCAGCAATCTTGATTCCAACTGGTGATTCATCCAGCCCCGCCTTTCTCATGATGTGCTCTGCATATAAGTTAAATAGGCAGGGCGACCGTATACAGCCTTGCCGAACTCCTCTCTCAATTTTGAACCAATCAGTGGTTCCGTGTCTAGTTCTCACTGTTGCTTCTTGACTCACATATAGGTTTCTCAAGAGACAAATAAGATGGTCAGGTATTCCTATCTCTTTAAGAACTTGCCACAATTTGTTCTGATCCACACAATCAAAGGCTTTAGTGTAGTCAATGAAGCAGAAGTAGATGCTTTTCTGGAACTCCCTAGCTTTCTCCATGATCCAGCATATGTTGGCAATTTGATCTCTAGTTCCTCTCCCTCTTCGAAATTCTGCCTGTACTTCTGGTAGTTCTCAGTCCACATACTGCTAGAGCCTAACTTGTAGGATTTTGAGCATAACTTTGCTAGCGTATGAAATGAGTGCAATGGTGCGGTAGTTTGAACATTCTTTGGCATTGCCCTTCTTTGGGATCGGAATGTAAAATGACCTTTTCCAATCCTGTGGCCACTGTTGAGTTTTCCAAATTTGCTGGCATATTGAGTGTAGCACTTTTACTGCATCATCTTTTAACGTTTTGAATAGCTCAGCTGAAATGCTGTCACCTCCACTAAGCTTTGTTGTTGCTCAGACTTCCTAAGGCCCATTTGACTTCACATTCCAGGATGTCTGGCTTGAGGTCAGTGACCACCCCATCGTGGTTATCAGGGACGTTAAGCTGTTTCTTGTATATTTATTTATTTATTTATTTTACAAATTTTTATGCCGCCCCCTTGCAAATTAGCCTCGGGGCGGCTAACAACAATATAAAAACAATATAAAACAATACACAATTTAAAAACTGGCCCATCTCATAGTTAGAAAGTTAAAAACAATAAATAACAATTTAAAATTAACAATAACGAATAATTTAACAGTTAAAATATTTCTTAAATAAAAAGGTCTTCGCCTGGCGCCGAAAAGCAAATAAAGATGGCGCCAGGCGAGCCTCTCTGGGGAGCGCATTCCATAGGTGGGGCGCCACCGCAGAGAAAGCCCTCCTCCGGGTACTCACCCTCCTCACTTCTCTCACAGAGGGTTCCTGGAGGAGAGCATCAGCTGCCGATTGTAGGGGGCGGGAGGGCATATATGGTTGCAGGCGCTCCTTCAGGTAGCCAGGACCCAAGCTGTTGAGGGCTTTATAGGTAAGAACCAACACCTTGAATTGGGCCTGGACTTCAATGGGAAGCCAGTGAAGCTGACGGAGAACTGTATACAGCCTTGCCGAACTCCTTTCTCAATTTTGAACCAATCAGTGGTTCCGTGTCCGGTTCTCACTGTTGCTTCTTGACCTGCATATAGGTTTCTCAAGAGACAAATAAGATGGTCTGGTACTCCCATCTCTTTAAGAACTTGTCATGGCAGCCATGAAGTCCTGAGCCGCCCCGGAAAGGTCAGTCTCGGCATGGAGATTGAAGTCCCCCAGGACCAGCATCCTGGGGGACTTCAACACCAGGTCCGAGACGACTTCCGTCAGCTCAGGCAGGGAGTTTGTTGGGCAGAAGGGTGCTCGGTACACCAACAGAATCCCCAATCTGTCTCGGTCGCCCAACACCAAGTGGAGACACTCCAGCCCCGGTCTCGAGGGGACAGAAAGCCCCGTGAGGGAAAAGGAAGCTCGATGAACTAAAGCAACCCCCCCTCCCTCCCGTCCAGGTGTGGACGGTGCTGAACTAGGTACCCGGGTGGGCACAGTTCTGAGAGGGCAACATCTCCCCCATCTCCCGCCCAGGTCTTGGTGATACAGGCCAGGTCGGCCCCCTCATCCACAATCAAATCATGGATAAGAGTAGCTTTATTATGGACTGACCTGGCATTAAGCAACAGCACTGTCAGGCCTGTGGGGCAGTTGACAAGACTACCTGGCACCTGCCGGCTGGGGGAATAACCAGAAGGAGGGACAGGTGTCAACCATCTGTCCCGCCTTCTCCTAGGCAGGACCGTTAAACCCCCACCGCGACCATAACGACCATTGTCCATCACCACCCCAATGGTGGCCCCCACGCACTCCCCAGGTGACATAACTAAACTACACTTGAGATGGGCCTCTAAAACCAGATAAAAATTTAAAAATTTAAAAACCTACCCAGCAACCAGAATCCCATCTCCAAACTCACATCTCCAAACTCACAATCCCATCTCCAAACTCACAACTCTCTGGGCCCCGGCGTTTTTTATTTCTCTCTCTACACGTAGAGTTTCAAAGCCTGATGTTACTTCAGAGAAGCTTCTCATGGCAGTTTCATCAGTTCCCACATGGAAACATAGAAACAGAGCGAGTCAGAAGGGGCCTCCTGGGCCATCTAGTCTGACCTCCGGCACCAGCCGGCTCCGCTCACGACATCCCCACCATGTGCATGTCCAGCCTGTCTTTGAACACCCTCACCGATGAGGCCTCAACGACCTCTTGTGGAAGCCCATTCCATCCTCGGGGTCCTAACTGTCAGGAAGTGCTTCCTGGGATTCAAATGGAACCTGGGTTCCCTCAGCTTTGCTCCACTGGAGTGCGTCCTGCCTTCCTCTGCAGGGGAGAACAGGTTTCTACCCATCTGCATGTGACACCCCCTCACATACCTGTATGTTGCCAACATATCCCCTCTAAGTCTCCTCTTCTCCAAGCTGAAGAGACCCAGTTCCCTCAGTCTTGCCTCATATGGCATCCCCTGCAAACCAGTCACCATCCTTGTGGCCCTTCGCTGCACCGATTCCAAACTTGCTATATCCCTCTTGTACTGAGGGACCCAAAACTGCACACAATACTCCAGTTGCGGGAACACCAGAGTCGTATAGAGTGGTAGTAATCCCTCTCTCTATCTAGAAGCCACACTTCTGGCTATGCAACCAAGGGTGGCATTCGCCCTCTTGACCACCGCATCACACTGCTGATTCATGTTTAGCCTGCAGTCAACCAGTACCCTGAGGTCCCTTTCACAAGTGCTGCTCTCCAGCCACTTGTCACCTAACCTGTACTTATGACAGCTATTCCTATGCCCCAAGTGCAAGACCTTGCACTTGTCCACATTGAACGCCATCCTGTTGTCTCCTGCCCACTTCCATAGTCTGTCCAGATCCTTTTGGATCTGGAGTACCTGCTCCTAAATTCTGGCCACTGCTCCAGTTTTAGTGTCGTCTGCGAATTTGATCAGCAGACTGTTCACCCCTCCTTCCATGTCGTTAATGAAAAGATTAAACAGGATCGGCCCCAGGACAGAGCCCTGGAGGACCCCGCTTGTCACTGGCTGCCATCCCGACGATTCCCCGCTAATGGTTACCTTCTGCTTTCGGTCAGTCAACCATGCCCTAATCCACCGGACAGTGCTTTCGTGTATCCCAAAACTCCTCAGTTTCTCCACCAGGACATCATGGGGCACTTTGTCAAAGGCCTTGCTGAAATCCAGGTATACCACATCCACTGCATCCCCTCCATCTAGCCATCTTGAAACCTTGCCATAGAATGCCACAAGGTTTGTCTGGCAGAACCTGTTTTTCTGGAAGCCGTGTTGTGTGGCTGTCAGTCTCCCTTCCCTAATCTAGCATCACTAGTTCTCTCTCTATTATGAGCCTTTCCATTGTTTTTCCTACAATGGACGTAAGGCTAACTGGTCTATAATTCCCCATGTCCTTCCTACTACCCTTTTTGAAAATTGTGACCACTGATGCCACCCTCCAGTCCTATGGAACTTCACCCGTTCTCCATGAGGCCTCAAAAATGGAGGCCAGCGGGCGTGAAAGAACCCCTGCCAACTCTCTAAGTACTCTCGGGTGTAACCCGTCAGGGCCTGGCACCTTTGTAATGTCCAATGCCCTGAGGAGCCCCTCGACTTCAAGGGGGGTGACTCTAATCTGTGTCCCTAAATCCCCAGCCTCATCTAATCTCCTATACGGATATCCCCCGTCCTGCTTTGGGGAGAACACAGAGACAAAATAGTCATTTAAATTATTAATTTGATATTGTTATTATATTGTTATTTATTGTTTATATTTATATATTTTTTTTTTACTTTTTAGACTATGAGATGGGCCAGTTTTAAATTGTGTATTGTTTTTAAATTGTATTTTTATATGTTGTTAGCCGCCCCAAGGCTTGTTTGCAAGGGGGCGGCACACAAATTTGTTAAATAAATAAATAAATTAGCATCTGTGCCTGTTCCCTCATATCAGTCACTGGATCTCCTTCCTCCTTATTTAGTGGTCCCACCACTTGTCTCCCCTTCCTCTTCCTATTTACATGCTGAAAGAAGCCCTTTTTGTCGCTCTTGATATTCTTGGCAAGTCTCAGCTCATAATCAGCCTTAGCCTTGCGAAGAATCCTTCTGCAACGGGCCTCCTCCTCCCGGTATACCCTTTTGTCTATTTCCCCCAGTACCCATTTCCTATGGAGGCTCCTCTTTCGTCTAATCCCCCTAACCACCTCCTTTCGAATCCATGGCGGCACTCTCCTCCGCCTCCCCACCTTACTGACTAGAGGTATTGTCAAGGCTTGTGCCTGCAAAACCTCCCTTTTGAGTGCCATCCACCCTTCCTCAACTCGCTTACCTTCCAGTAACCTATCCCAGGAGACTTTCCCCAGCCTGGCCTTCAGTTGGCCAAAGTTGGCCCTCTTGAAGTCCCAGCTTCTAGTGCTCGCCCTGCTGCACGGCCCCAGTCCCCTGATCTCAAAGCAAAGGATGGAGTGATCACTCGCATCCAGAGCTCTCCTAATCTGTACTTCATCTATCAGCTCCTCCCTATTGGTCAAGACCAAGTCAAGGATGTTTCCCCCCCTCGTCGCCTCTTGGACCCTCTGTGTGAAAAACCCTCCCTCTAAAGCTTCTAGGAAGCGATGTGACCTGGCTGACGCTCTTCTTGCTTCTGGGCTACACTTAGCTGTTGCAGCTCCTCCGCTCTGTCTAGCAACTCTTCAGTTCATGCTGTTTGTTCCCTGGCTTCTTTTCTACATTTCTTGGAGATGAGTGTCAGGCCCAGCTGGAGTTTCTTTCACTGTTGCAGTACATAAGTCTTTGTCAGTTGATGTTGCATTCACCTCCCTCCCCTGTAGAGTTCAACTTAAAGCCCTCCTGGATAAACTTCTCTATGCTAAGGCCATGTACATCCTTTCCTTTCTTTATAAGGTACAACCCATTCCTCACCAGCAGGATGTCTTCCAGAAAGCTTAGCTCATGGTCCCAGAATGCAAATCATTCACATTTGTACCATCATTGTAGCCTAAAATTCCTGTGGAATATTTCCCCTCCCCCATCTTTCCCCCTTTCTGCAAACTGGAAGAATTGAGGAGAAAAGTATCTGGGCCCCAATATTCTTCATTTTCTGCCCTAAGGTTTCGAAGTCTGAAACCTAAGATTTCTAAAGCAACTCTGGGCCACAAAGAAAGTTCTGCTCATCTGTGGTCCATTGCTGCTGCATGTGCCCTGCTGCCACACTCTCAATACAGAGCACAGTTCGGAATATAATGGTTCCACACTCAGAAGCAGAAAACGATATTACAAGCAGAGCAGATTATTCAAGAAATTCAGCCAAGCCACAGAGAAAGGTGAAGTTACACCTGAGTGTTATGATCGGTAAATTAAGCAAAAATCACAACCCCTTTCTTTCATACTCATTTCCTACACACACACACATGTGCGCACAGGCAAACAGGCCCAGCATGTCCACTATCATTCTCTACCTGTCACAGAGGTACATGTGCTGCAGAGAAAAGGCCTTGGAGCTTGGTGCATAGGACAATGACAAGGTGGACCCAGAGCACAGCAGCTGTGCAACACACACGGGTCTTGTCTGAGCACAGGCCTTGTCCCTGTAGGTGCAGGAAAGTAAAACTGCAATGGCCAAAGGTCAGAACCACCCCCATGAGGAAAGGTTGCATTGTCTATCAGCTGCGTCCCTTCCTGGAGAACGACTGCCTGGCAACAGTGACACACGCATTGGTAACTTCCCGACTGGACTTCTGTAATGCTCTCTACGTGGGGCTGCCTTTGAAGACGGTCTGGATACTTCAATTGGTGCAGAATAGAGCTGTCAGGCTGCTGACGGGGACCGGGCGTTGTTCTCATATAACCCCAGTCCTCCACCAGCTTCACTGGCTCCCCATTGAAGTCTGGGCCCAATTCAAGGTGCTGGTTATCACCTACAAAGCCCTGAATGGCTTAGGTCCTGATTACCTAAAGGAGTGCCTGTGTCCATACATGCCCTCCCGCCCCTTGAGATCGGTGGCAGAGGCCCTTCTCCAGGAGCCCTCTGTGAAGGATATTAGGAGGGTGAGTATTCAGAGGAGGGCTTTCTCTGCGGTGGCGCCCAACCTATGAAATGCGCTCCCCGGAAAGGTCTGCCTGGTGCCATCGTTATTTGTTTTTTGGCGCCAGGCCAAGACCTTTTTATTTAAATGCTATTTTAATTGTTAAGGTTTATTTGTTGATTGTAAGCCAGGCTGTTTACACTATTTTATGTATTTTATTTAGTCAATGAATTTGTTTGGTATTTATATGCGGGATTTTAATGATTGTAAGCCGCCCCGTGGCTTATGTGATGGGGCGGCATATAAGCTGTCTAAATAAATAAATAAAGGGGTGGGAGGGCACGTATGGATGTAAGCGCTCCTTTAAGTAACCAGGACCCAAGTCGTTAAGGGCTTTATAGGTGATAACCAACACCTTGAATTGGGCCCGGACTTCAATGGGGAGCCAGTGGAGCTGACGGAGAACTGGAGTTATGTGAGCACAATGCCCAGTCCCCGTCAGCAAGTATCCGGACCATCTTCAAGGGCAGCCCCACATAGAGCGCGTTACAGAAGACTAGTCGGGAAGTTACCAATGCATGTGTCACTGTCGCCAGGCAGTCATTTTCCAGGTAGGGACGCAGCCGAATCAGCCGAAGCTGAAAGAGAGCGCTCCTCGCCACCACTGCTACTTGAGCTTCCAGAGAAAGCTCTGCATCGAGAAGTACTCCCAAGCTGCAGACCTTGTCCTTCAGAGGAAGTGCAACTCCATTCAGGACATGGTCAAGGTCCCCTTCCCCGAAGCCTGAGCCACCTACCAGCAGGACCTCCGTCTTGTCTGGATTGAGCTTCAGTTTATTGGCCCTCATCCAGCCCATTAGCTCGGCCAGGCACCGGTTCAGCACAGCCACCGCCTCACCTGGATTGGTAGAAAACGAGAGATAGAGCTGGGTGTCATCAGCGTACTGATGACTCCGCAGCCCACACCTCCTGATGACCTCTCCCAGTGGTTTCATGTAGATATTAAACAGCAAAGGGGACAAAATGGAACACTGCGGTACTCCATGGCATAGCTGCCATGGCGCAGAGCCATAGTCCCCCAGCACCACCTTCTGGAATCGGCCATTGAGATAGGAGCGGAACCACTGCAAAGCAGTGCCCTCGATCCCCAATCCCGCTAGCCTATCCAGAAGGATACCGTGGTCGATGGTATCGAAAGCCGCTGAGAGGTCCAGGAGAACCAACAGGGGCGCACTCCCCCTGTCCCTCTCCCTGCACAGGTCATCATACAGGGCAACCAAGGCACATTCAGTACCATACCTGGGTGTGAAGCCGGACTGAAATGGGTCCAGATAATTCGTCTCATCCAAGAGTGCTTGGAGTTGTCCCGCCACCACCCGCTCCAGCACCTTGCCCGAAAAGGTGGCCCTGCGCTACATCCAGTTACCAGAGCCAGTCCTGCGCAGGGGCCCTCACCCTCACATGCCACTTGCCAGCTTTCCATGAACGTCTGGCTGGCCACAGTGCAAACAGGACGCCTTTGGTCAGGTCCACAAAGCTGATGTGTCCTTAAAGACACATTGAACTATTGACGCCATGCTGAGCACCAGTTTTTGGTGGAAAGGCACTGAATACAAAAGGGAGAAATGCTCATTTCTCTCTGCTTTGTTTTAGATACATTTCCACGCATCCAGTTCTCTGGGCAGTTCACCAGTTAAAACCCTAGGAAGTAACTAAATATTTTGTTGTTGTTGTTGTTGTTAGTCGCGAAGTCGAGTCCGACCCATCGCGACCCCATGGACAACATTCCTCCAGGCCCTCCTGTCTTCCACCATCCCCCGGAGTCCACTCAAGCTCACACCAACCGCCTCAGTGACTCCATCCAGCCACCTCATCCTCTGCCGTCCCCTTCTTCTTTTGCCATCTATTGTTCCCAGCATTAGACTCTTCTCCAGGGAGTTCTTCCTTCTCATTAGCTGGCCAAAGTATTTGAGTTTCATCTTCAGGATCTGGCCTTCTAAAGAGCAGTCAGGGTTGATCTCCTCTAGGACTGACCGGTTTGATCGCCTTGCGGTCCAAGGGACTTGCAGGAGTCTCCTCCAGCACCACAACTCAAAGGCCTCAATCCTTTTGTGCTCAGCCTTCCTTATGGTCCAGCTTTCACAGCCATACATTGCAACTGGGAAAACCATAGCCTTGACTATACGCACTTTTGTTGGCAGGGTGATGTCTCTGCTTTTTAGTATGCTATCTAGATTTGCCATAGCTTTCCTTCCCAGAAGCAAGCGTCTTTTAATTTCTTGGCTGCAGTCCCCATCTGCGGTGATCTTGGAGCCCAGGAAAATAAAACTAATTTAAACTAAATGTTTAAAATGCTTAAAATCCCCCTCAACCAGCGATTCCTACATTTTGTCGTAAACCTTGCCACTGAGCGGCAAAGCACGGGTGCGAACCAGTTTCAGCCCCAGAGCCAAGCTGCAACACTTCGAGGCGGGTGGGGCGGGAGCCGTGGGACTGAAAACACCACAAGGCGCTTCATCCCAGCAACCCGCTAAGCCTCATGCAGGCTTCTCAGACGGAAGGCCCCAAACAAGGGGGAGCAGAGCCGTTGGCAGAGCTCCGGGGGGGCAGGATCTGGCCCCCAGGCTTGAGGTGGTGCCCTCCTGTGCCCCCGAACGAGACCCACGCGGAGCCCCACCTCGGAGGAGAGCCTGCACGGAGGACGCGAGCCCACAGCTCCTGCGCTCGCGCTCGCACGCCCGGCACGCTGCCACGGTGCAATCCCGGGAACGTGCAACGCAGCTGCCCGGCCGCCGAGCGACCGTGCCCGGGCTGCCCGTTAGCTGCACTTATCCCAGGGGGTTCCGTGGGAGGCCCTCCGGGGCCTTGAGCCCCGCGGGCACGGTCGCCCCGCCGCCACACCGGTGAGCGCGCCTGCCCGGGTACCCCAGGGAGCGGCCGTCCCGAGGGCGCCGAGCGGGGGCGAGCGCGCGGCAGCGGCCGCGCGAGCTCCCGCCCTCGCCGCAGCCACTATTTATAGTAAGTGACGTCACCTAGAAATAGACCGCTGCCGAGGGGCGTCGGGTCACGCGCAGCCTCTCCCTACCCCTGCGGTCTTCTGGGCTTCGCCCCGTTCTCCCCTTGCTATTGGGCGCAGGAAGCCGGCGCGGCGCAGAGTGGCAACCTCCCGACGAATCGCGGGAGGAGCCGGCCGCCGGCGCGCGCCCTCGCGCCCTCCCGCGGGCCGGCAAGGGCGGGGCTCGTGCCCTCCTGCGCCTGCGCAAGGGGCTGCCGCCGCCGCGCTCGCCCGAGGTAAAAGCGGCGCTCGTCCTCTCGCTCTTCAGAGGAGCCGCGCGAGTGAGGAGCGGTCGCCGCGAAACGAGCCTGTCCGGCGCGCCCGCCCGCCGACCGACCGACCGACCATGAACGACCGCGAGCAGCTGCTGCAGCGAGCCCGCCTCGCCGAGCAGGCGGAGAGATACGACGACATGGCTGCGGCCATGAAAGCGGTGAGTGCAGCCGCGGCGGGCGGCGTCCCGCGCGCGCCCCCGCCGTGCCTTCTTCCGGCGGCCCAGGCGGCGGCGCCCGCTCCGCCCGGCCGCCCAGATCCCTACCTGGCGCCCTCGGCCACGCTGCCGAGGGCGATGGGCGCTGCGGTCTGCAGAGCGGCCGCCGGCGCCTTTCGGGGAAGGGGAAGGGGAAAGGGCGGGCGCTGCCCTCTGGCTGGGTGCGGCGGGGCTACGCCCTGGGCGAGGGCCGGCGGGCGCGGCGTGATGCCGGGAGCGCCCGGCTCGCGCGCTTGGCTGCGGCTGCTTCGGCGCGAGCTTGCGCGGGCGGGCGCGGCACGCCCCGAGCGCCTCGCGGGGATCCTCCCGCCGGCTCCGCTGCTCAGGCCCTTTGTTTTATCAGCGCGCTTCTCTTGCGTGCGCAGCTTCTGGAGAGTCCGCCACGGACCAGCAGGAATGTTTTTTCTGTAGTGTAAAAACATAACTCAGTGTATTTTTGAGCATGTATGCTTCACTCTTCGTTTTTATTGCATTGTAACATTTGGTCATAATACCATGATATTTCCATAATGCCTCTCATTTTCCTTTTTATTTATATTTATTTAAAACATTTTTATCGTGACCTTTCCAAAAGGCTCAGGATGGCTTATTTTATAATAATACAATAATATAGTGATTAAGATAATAAATAATAAACATAAACCAAGCACTTCATAAAACTAAAGAAAAGAAGGAAAAGAAAAAAAGAAAATGTATTTTGAGTTCTAGTAGTTTTTCCTTTTATTATGGGTTGACACTAATTCTTAGCCTTGTAAATATATGGCATCCAGTACATTTCTACACATAAATGAACACAATGTAAAAGAGTCGTGTCTCTGGTACAAATGATCAGCCAACATTGTTACCATGTGCATGCTTCACTTATTCTTCCAATGAATTGCAGGTTCAAGCCATCAGAGCCAGTATTCTGCCTTCAGTTTCAGTTTCTTTAATGGGAAGTTAATTCCCTCCCCATGTTCTGTTGGTTAAAGCTATGGATTCTACTTCAGTTTCTTCCCTTTGCATAACCTTGGAGATAGTTGCAGTGGTGACTGATATTTCTGCCTGTCTATCTTGCTGCATACTGAATTTTTCAGCACGAGCTACACAAGCACATTTCTGATCCAAGGCAGACTGTTGTCGCTTTTGCTTCAATCAGCTGCTCAACCCTACTAAAACATCTGGGATAACAGTCTTGGCATCACTGGTCATAGCAAATAGCTTTGGTGCACCTCTCTTTTGAGTATATTTTGAAGCTGGTGACTTTGATCAATTTTTTTAAACACTTCTAATTATGATCCCCAACATAATATATTGTTGATGTTTTTGGTATATCAAGGGATGGGGGGCTGCCTAATCCAAGGACATTGTTATATGTTGCTCCCACAACAAAAAGTGCACTGACCTGCATTGTTTTGGGCCCCTCATTACAGAAAGGATATAGCCAGGTTGGAGTCAGTGCAGCGTAGGGCCACAAGGATGGTGGCTGGTTTGCAGGGGATGGGGTATGAGGCGAGACTGAGGGAACTGGGTCTCTTCAGCCTGGAGAAGAGGAGACTCAGAGGGGATATGTTGGCAACATACAGGTATGTGAGGGGGTGTCACATGGAGATGGGGAGAGGCCTGTTCTCCCCTGCAGAGGAAGGCAGGACGCGCTCCAATGGAGCAAAGCTCAGGGAGCCAAGGTTCAATTTGGATGCCAGGAAGCACTTCCTGACAGTTAGGACCCCGAGGGCATGGAATGGGCTTCCACAGGAGGTCGTTGAGGCCCCATCGGTGAGGGTGTTCAAAGATAGGCTGGACATGCACATGGTGGGCATGTCATGAGCGGAGCCGGCTGGTGCCGGAGGCCAGACTAGATGGCCCAGGAGGCCCCTTCTGACTCGCTCTGTTTCTATGTTTCTATGTTTGTCGTCAGAATTAGTAGGAGAGCCTTCTTTCCACTTATCATTTCTGCTTTGAGTTGCCAATCCAGTAATGCCCACTGGTGGTTCCATGGCATCTGAATTGGTTGTTAATGCAAAGCAAGTAAGTGGGAGTAGACTTTAGACTTTCATGCCCACAAACTGGGTTGCTTGAACATGTAGCCTGTTAATGCCTAAATTTTAACAGTGCCCCTTTTTATTTTGCATGTAATTCAAATTAATGTGTTGGATTGAAGCATTTGGGGGACAATCACTGCTTTGTCAGCTCCTGAACTTGGAGGCTTAAGGGCATCCAGTGCAGGATGGGAGCAGCACGGAGTCGGCCTCCACTTCCTGCTCTGGCTTTTAGGTCAATGGCTGTTTTCGGCTGTCCAGTTGGAGGCACTCTGGGGGGGAGAGATGCCTCATATGCCCCTTTTATTCCCTCTCTGAGGTTGCTTTCCTGACTTTGGAGAAGTAATTGGTGCACAGTGCTCGTCTTTCCAGCTGGTGGGTAGGGACTCAAAATTCAGATTCCCAACTCTGAGGTTGGAACTCTTGACCCTTAGATCTAGGAATCTGAATTATCCTCTGGCCCCAGGTGTCTGTGGACTATAGAATTCCCACTTAATATGGGATGGACATATTGCCTTTAGTTTGTCTTGCTTGGGCAAAGTCTGCTTCTGTAGCTTTTGAGAACTGTTAAAATATTTATTACAGTTCTGTATAGTAATGTTTAGGTTTAGAGTAGATATGATACTCTGGACCTAAGATGTGCAGATAGGACTGTGTCTGACTGAAGCCAATGGTACTCATTTACAGTGTTTATATATGTATTATATTTATATGCTGCCCTATAGCCCAAAGGCTGCCTGAGCAGCTTACAATAAAAGTGTAAGCAGGCAACTATAAAAGCAATAAAATGGTAAAATAGAGAAATACAATCAGAAGTTTTATTTTAATAAAATTTATTTTAATAAAATCAAAGGTGTGAGAATAAAATCCACTTAAAATATAAAATCTAATATTCATGGCAAGGAACATAATGAGCAAGCAGCAAGATTAGCAGGTTACCAAGGTGATCTCCAAAACACTTTAAATTAGAAGTCTTTACTTAGCCCTGAAAGGCAAGCAGTGATTGCGCCAAGTGTGCTCTTCCCGACGTGGATGCAATTGCAGAAAAGGCCCTTCCCCTCACCGTTTCCCTCCTGGCTTTCTGGGGGACGAGGTCAGAGAAGGCCCCCCATGAAGATCTTCCGAGATCTGGTAGGGATATGTGGAGACAGGCATTCCCTCAAATATCCCGGCCCCAAGTCACTTAGGGCTTTGTGTGTTAATGTCAACGCACACACATAATGTCAGTTTGGCATATATGACCATGTTAATAATCTTAAATTAAGCAAGAGGTAGTTCTGACTGAAAGGGGAAATCTTGCCTGATTTCTCTGCATAGGCACAGAAATACTTCAGTGTCCAACCAGAAATGTCACTGTAGTTCCACAGGAGTCTGTGACTCTTAGACAAAGGAAGGATTTCCCTGCCTGGACAAAATCTGAGGCAGGAGTGCTGTGCAGAGGAGCGTCTTCCGGACAGCCAGCACAACTGCTGGGAATATGTGCGAGGCACTCCTGTTGTCTTCTGCATAGGTGTTGCAGTTGCGATCATGTATCCTTTCCATTTTCTTTAGTTCTTTTCAACATAGGTGGTTTTAAGTTGGACCTAATTTGTGCAGCCAGCTGAGAAACAGCTGACATGAACATATCTCAGCACATTTGTAGAACTGCATTCACCTAATTTTCAAACAACCAGGTGTTCAGTACACAGCAGGGGTGCAGGTTTCCATGCAGCAAGGCAGCCTACCTCTTGAAGTACTAATGGTCATGTTAATGTGAGTAAAAAATGTCAAGGCAACTTCATTGGAGAGAAGCCCTTTTTACTGGATTGAATTCCTTTAGAACGCTAAAAATATTTATTATTTCTCCTTTATGTTCAAATATAGCAGAATACTAGCCCGCAGCCCCATTTTCACAGTATGACCTACTTCCTGCCTGTGTTACTTTTGGGGAAATCAAGCAGACCCTCCCCCATGCTGCATCAGGAGGTACAATGAAACAGCACAATGGTGTGCAAACAAAAGTAGTCTTAATAGAATGAAAATGTCACATGCCAAATAATGTGCAACCAGAATGCATGCAAGCCATCTGTATCCATCTGTGGAGTTTCTAAAAGCAAGTCTAAGATTGTGCTATGCTCTTACGTCATTGTGTATTATCAATGGTATCTCCATGTTTCATCAATAATGTGCTAACAGCCATGTAGCCAAGGCACATCATTTGTAAAACAGTGTACATTCTCAAGGGTAGTATCAGCCAATATGATTAAGTAAGCAGAACTGTGTATACTTTTTAAAACCTACTTTGAAACCCACTTTTAAAAAACGTAATTAATGATACCAGCCGTGGAGTCCTGGTTAGACTGGGGTGTGTTCTAGTCCCCTTTCAGTGATGCTGCTCACTGCTTGAGTTTGGGCCAGCCCTGGACTCGGCCTAACCGCAACTTGCAGGGCTGTTGGCTTGAGGAACAACTGGGGACGGCCATGTGAATCTCCTTGGGTTCATTGTAAGAGGGGAAAAGTGGGAGATGAATGTATATGAATGCATAATATACACATTTCTGTTTAACTGTAGATAATAGGGATTAAGTGGCTACACTGTATCTGTAGAGTGTACAAAATAGTCCTTTTCTGCAAACTTTCCAGCTGCCTCCCTTCCTTTCATGTGTTGGAATGGTGGGAGAAAAGAGCACTCCATTCCCATTACATAGTGTGTTGAAACAGAGTTGTTAAATTAAATTTAAAAAAATCTCAATTAAATAGTGGGACATAAGCAGTCTAAATGGCTTGGTAAGTGTTAAGCTGTCTACAGTATACTGTCCATCTTTTGGATTGATGGTAGTGCCTGCCTTCAGCCATCTAAGGACTCAGTTATCATAGGGGCCCAGAAATCTTTTTTTGGCTTTTTAAATAGATAGGAGTACATGTTGTATGCTTTGATTTGTTTTTCTTGGCGGTATTTCTGTTGTCTCGCAACACTAGATTGCCTCAATATCTTTGTGTGCATTTGTAGGTGACTGAGCTGAATGAGTCCCTTTCAAATGAAGACAGAAACTTGTTGTCTGTTGCATACAAGAATGTGGTTGGTGCCAGGCGATCTTCCTGGCGAGTTATCAGCAGTATAGAGCAGAAAACGATGGCCGACGGGAATGAGAAGAAGCTGGAGAAGGTGAGAGCTTACAGGGAGAAGATCGAGAAGGAGCTTGAGTCAGTTTGCAATGATGTCTTGACCCTCTTAGATAAGTTCTTAATCAAGAACTGCACTGACATTCAATATGAAAGCAAAGTCTTTTATTTGAAAATGAAAGGTGATTACTACCGCTATTTGGCAGAAGTTGCTACAGGTGAGAAGAAGAACAATGTTGTGGAAGCTTCAGAGGCTGCTTACAAAGAAGCCTTTGAAATCAGCAAAGAGCACATGCAGCCCACCCACCCAATCAGGCTTGGGTTGGCCCTCAACTTCTCAGTGTTCTACTATGAAATCCAGAATGCTCCTGAACAGGCCTGCCTTCTAGCCAAGCAAGCCTTTGATGATGCCATAGCAGAGCTGGACACACTCAACGAGGATTCCTACAAGGACTCCACTCTTATCATGCAGCTCCTTCGAGACAACCTCACTCTCTGGACGAGTGACCAGCAGGATGAGGAAGCAGGAGAGGGCAACAACTGAAGAGCTGGTTATGCTGCGGCTTTCCATCGACTATCGCCTCATCCCGCTCCTCGTATTTCTTTGCCACAACTCCACAATGTGTTTAGTGCTCTGTGTATCCGTAGCATCGGTGCAGCTGTGAGGTCTGCCACGTGCTGGCATCCAGTGGGCTCCATGGGCATCGCTGGGCTGGACGGCGCACCAGCCTGTTTGCCACCTGGCATATCAGTTGTGCAGGAAGAAATGTACCATGAGGCATTTTAGTTTCGTCCAGTTAATACCTAGACTCATAAAGTAACAGAAAGTGAGGAGAATTGATCAGAAATTACATCTTTAAATTTTCCATTCGGAAGAAAAGGAGTATGTCAGTTCTGTAATGGTGCTTGTAATGCAAAGCAAAGATACTAATCTTAATGGAAATGAATATAAGGAGGTGTGAGCTGATTTTGTCTTACTTAATAACTTTAAAATGTGAGGTTCTGTAATGCTCTTTGTTTTGCCTCTTATGGGTACAGACAGGCAGAAGCATACTGAGGTTTTGATTTTGCTACCTGCCAGGTTCCCCAGCCCTCCTGGTTTTGGCAAATCATGATTTCTCCTTTTATAAATTCTTTAACTGCTTGATTGGCTGCATTATGACAGCAATGTGTCAATGTTAGCCCATGTTAAGACGGATGATAATGAAATGCCAGACTTCTAAATTAAGTGTTTCAATTAAAAAGAATAAACTGCTGCTTTGGGGAGATAAACTATAAGTTGTCCATGTATTTGGAGTATCTTGTCTACTGACTGGAATTCTTAACATTTTGAAAATACAGTAAAATAGACATGTGATTCTAGGAGAGGGAAATGTATCTAAGATTATCTCCAATCGTCCGCTCTCTGTCAGCCACAGCTGATTGATAATCCCAGATGGTAGTCTGTCAAAGATAGGCATCCTAGCCTGGTAGTTGCCCTCACAAGAGGCACTGGCAAAGTAAAGGTGTTTCCAAGCTTCCCCACATTCTCAAATATTCAGTTTCACCAGGTACCATGATAACATTTATCTAAACTCTTCAAAATTGGGTATTCTCTCACAATGCTGCCTGGAATTTTAGTCACATTGCAATACAGAATCAACTTTTCACTCCAGTTTTAACAGATGCCTGAGTTTTATCACTGAGGGATGAGACATTAAGACACCAATCCTGAACAGATGTACTTTAAATCCAGCATGGACAATTTGTAGGCCAAAATAGAGGGCCGCCATTCCCATCATCCCTCAGCCTTGGCTGATGAGGATTGTAGGCTGAAAACGGCTATCGCAGGCTCTACTGTCCATGCGCCTGTTAGTGTAAGGGTACACTGCGCCTGTTCTCTCGCCACTTTAGCCCATAATACCACATTTTCTGATGACATCACAGAAGCTAAGAAAAGGGGGCAGCTTCCGGGTGCATTGTTTTAAGAGAAATGGGGAAATAAAAGTAACATTCTGGTTTTTTTTGTGTGTTACATGATGGGGGGAAGAAATCCTTGCCACAACCAGCAAGGACTTCTCACTGCCGGTTAATTACTATGTTTCTGCAAGAGAAAAAAAGATCCCACCACACATTGTAGAACATCTCCATTACATAATCAGCATGATTCGGCCAATGCATTCACTGTCAAAGCCTGATTTCTAGCATGTCTGATTTACACACACGGGAAGCAAAAACACCTCAAATTGCATGCAAAGTATATGCATACTTGAAAATGTATGTTTAATCTAAAAAATCCGTGATGTGGACAGTGAAAACCCCATATGCCATAGCTACTATTCCTCCCACTATGCTGAATTCTAATCCTTGTCAGAAGCAGCCAGTGCACACAAGGACACGTCAGATGCACCTGTGCCAGTAGTCGCTTAAGAACCTTCCTGGGCCCTGCAGGAGAGACAGAACAGGAATCAAAGGGCATGAGCATGATCTGTAGCACAAATGGTGACTCACTGGTGTTGCTACCCTCTGGAATCTAGTTTTGCTAGTCCAGGTCTTCTGGTGTAGTTGTACCAGATGCACTGGGGAAATGTGGGGCTGCTCTGGAGAGTGGGAGTTTGGTGGGTGAGTAGTATAAGCGAGCTCTGGTTCAGGCCCCCTTCCAGCAGGGCCAGCTCAGTTTATAAATCTGGATCACGGAAAGCGGTTCCTTGCTCCCCTAGCCCAGTAATGTCAATGCTGGCTGGCAGCAGCTCTCCAGGTTTTCAGGCAGGAGGTTTTCTTAGCTGTGCCTGGAGAAGCAGGGGCTGGGCTGAGGACTTCCTGCATGCAAAGAAGCTGCTCCTCCATTGAGCCACAGGTCGTCATCTTGGGTCTGCTTCTGTGAGCTGTGGCCCCTTGAGGCCATGCACAGGCATGATGGCATCAGCTTTCCTAGGTGCCAGGTAGGAAACTATGCATTTTGTTAAATTGCGAGATCTTTGTTATTTTAGTGGTTCACTGGCAGAAATGGCTGTTTATATGTTTTTGCTTGCAGAAGCATGTTATTCCTTCCCTGAAATGAACAGTGCAAAGAAATAGAAGAAAACAATAGAATAGGGGGGAGAGGGGAGGGGAGATCTCTTCAAGAAAATTGAAGATATGAAGGGAACATTTCATGCAAAGATGGGCATGAAAAAGGACCAAAATGGCAGGGACCTAACAGAGGCAGAAGAGATTAAGAAGAGATGGCAAGATTACACAGAGGAACTATACAAGAAAGAGCTTAACGTCCCTGATAACCACAATGGTGGTCACTGACCTCGAGCCAGACATCCTGGAATATGAAGTCAAATGGGCCTTTGGAAGTCTGAGCAACAACAAAGCTAGTGGAGGTGACAGCATTCCAGCTGAGCTATTCAAAATCCTAAAAGATGATGCAGTTAAAATGCTACACTCAATATGCCAGCAAATTTGGAAAACTCAACAGTGGCCACAGGATTGGAAAAGGTCAGTTTACATTCCGATCCCAAAGAAGGGCAATGCCAAAGAATGTTCAAACTACCGCACCATTGCACTTATTTCACATGCTAGCAAAGTGATGCTCAAAATCCTACAAGCTAGGCTCCAGCAGTATGTGGACAGAGAACTACCAGTAGTACAGGCAGGATTTTGAAGAGGGAGAGGAACTAGAGATCAAATTGCCAACATGCTGGATCATGGAGAAAGCTAGGGAGTGCCAGAAAAACATCTACTTCTGCTTCATTGACTGCTAAAGCCTTTGATTGTGTGAATCACAACAACTTGTGGCAAGTTCTTAAAGAGATGGGAATACCTGACCATCTTATTTGTCTCTTGAGAAACCTATATGCAAGTCAAGAAGCAACAGTGAGAGCTGGACATGGAACCACTAATTGGTTCAAAATTGAGGAAGGAGTCCGGCAAGGCTGTGTACTGTCGCCCTACCTATTTAACTTATATGCAGAGCACATCATGAGAAAGGCGGGGCTAGATGAATCACCAGTTGGAATTAAGATTGCTGGGAGAAATATTAACAACCTCAGATATGCAGATGATACCACTCTCATGGCAGAAAGTGAAGAGGAACTAAAGAGCCTCTTGATGCGGGTGAAGGAGGAGAGGGCAAAAGTTGGCCTGAAACTCAACATTAAGAAAACTAAGATCATGGCATCCAGTCCTCTCACTTCCTGGCAAATAGATGGGGAAAAATGGAGGTAGTGACAAATTTTATTTTCCTGGGCTCCAAGATCACCGCAGATGGGGACTGCAGCCAAGAAATTAAAAGAGGCTTGCTCCTGGGGAGGTGAGCTATGGCAAGTCTAGACAGCATACTAAAAAGCAGAGACATCACCCTGCCAACAAAAGTGCGTATAGTCAAGGCTATGGTTTTCCCAGTTGCAATGTATGGCTGTGAAAGCTGGACCATAAGGAAGGCTGAGCGCCGAAGGATTGAGGCCTCTGAGTTGTGGTGCTGGAAGAGACTCCTGCGAGTCCCTTGGACTGCAAGGTGATCAAACCGGTCAGTCCTGGAGGAGATCAACCCTGACTGCTCTTTAGAAGGCCAGATCCTGAAGATGAAACTCTAATACTTTGGCCACCTAATGAGAAGGAAGGACTCACTGGAGAAGAGCCTAATGCTGGGAACAATAGATGGCAAAAGAAGAAGGGGACGGCAGAGAATGAGGTGGCTGGATGGAGTCACTGAGGCGGTTGGTGTGAGCTTGAGTGGACTCCGGGGGATGGTGGAGGACAGGAAGGCCTGGAGGAATGTTGTCCATGGGGTAGCGAGTGGTCGGACACGACTTCGCGACTAACAACAACAACTCTGAAAAAGCTACGGAATCCACAGATCAAATAAATCAAAATCTGAACTCAATCTTGAACCCATTGAGAATTTCACTCATCTCCCTAAACAGCCCACTTCATGAGATGCAGTGCAGCCCGCAAGTAGTCCTGCCATAGCAAGACAGCACAAGAAGGTTCTACAGCACTTCTGCTGCGACAGAAGAACTCCCATGCTCAGTTGGCTCTTGTGCAGTACCAGCTTGCCAACCCAACTTCCTCCAGCATCCAACAATAAAATTCTGGAAACATTTTGTCCATAAATGTATATATTGAACTTGTGCAATGTGAATTGCAGTATTTGTTGAAAGTACCTTAGAGAAGACCAATCTTAGTTAAGCTTGTAATCAGCACAGCAAGTATTCCCAAATACGGTTGCTTGGCTCAAAAATAATAATGGAGGCTGAAGATGGCAGAACTGGAGTATTTCTCTGAAAACTAAATAGGACTACACACTATTGATAGTGAGGAACACGTCAGTTCCTTGTGCTAGAAGTGTAATTTATTCCTTTTGCACCCTTCGAAGCCTGATGGTTTATTAGCCATTCCTTATCTTTCTGTATCCCATTACCCCACACTCCCACCAATTGCTGTTTACTTTAGAGTATATCCCCTTGACATCCTCTGGAGTATTATCATGGTAATGCCATGATGTCACTGCACTAGCCATTGTTGCCTTGGAGACAGCTTGATGTTGTACTGATGAGAGTTGCTAAGGATACAGAGCTGGCTTGTTGGGGAAAAGAGGGGAAGTGATGATCATCTGAATCGTGTCTGGAAATGCTCCTAGTCAAACGGGGAGAGGTATACACAGCAGAAATAAAATCATTTAAAAAGAATTGTGCTGAACTCTTACTTGCCTCATCTCCATTAGACTGCCTTTGCCGTGCTTATCCATCTGTTTTCAAGCGGAGAGCTGCATCTGTTCTGGAAGATACAGTTTTTGATCAAGCCCTTTTTGTCAAGTTTTGTTGTCGGTCTCAAAATGGAACATATTCTCCTCAACACTGATGAATTGGCTGTTGGTTGGAGCATTGCACAACTGGCACTCTTAAATGACATGTCATTTTCACAAATGACATGACTTGGTCCTCGAGAAAAAGTACTCCTGCAAGTCCCTTGGACGTCAAGGCAATCAAGCCGGTCAGTCCTAGAGGAGATCAACCCTGACTGCTCTTCAGAAGGCCAGATCCTGAAGATGAAACTCAAATACTTTGGCCACCTAATGAGAAGGAAGGACTCCCTGGAGAAGAGTAATGCTGGGAACATTAGATGGCAAAAGAAGATGGGGATGGCAGAGAATGAGGTGGCTGGATGGAGTCACTGGAGCAGTCGACGTGAGCTTGAGTGGACTCCGGGGGATGGTGGAGGACAGGAAGGCCTGGAGGAATGTTGTCCATGGGGTCGCGATGGGTTGGACACGACTTCACAACTAACAACAGCAACAACAAGAAAAAGTGGCATTGATACAGCCAGAAGTATTTTACTGTGAGGTAAAGCAGAGTGTCTCTGGAAATGGATTTTTGGAAGATGGGAAGAGAGGCTGACATCTGGTTTGCACAGCCCCTTAGGAGACTACAAGTCTTGCTGCACAGATCTCATCACTGCCTTTCTGCTATGTGTTCCTCTTAAGTCATTTCAGGAACTTCTGCATAAAGCATAAGCCTTTGTTCTGCCTGGTTGAGGTGGGGGCAGTTGCCAGAATAATGCACGTGAAAATAATGCATGTTTCACATACAGAGGTCCAGTAGATGCATTCACAACTCTTTAGGGGTGGCCAGTGTAACACATCCCATATTGCAAACGGGAGAGACAAGTGAGGGTAGGTGAGCATGGGCTCCTGTAAGGTCACCTGCAATCCTGCCCTGTGCACATTTACTTGAGTGAGAACCAGGTGCCAGCAGAACTTACTGCAAGGCAGCCTGCTTTAACTGGGATGCCTCAAAGTATGCGTGCAGCCTGCACGAAGAAACAAACAGCGAGTCAGAAGGGGTCTCCTGGGCCATCCAGTCTGACCCCCAGCTCCAGCTGGCTCTGCTCATGACATGCCTACCATGTGCATGTCCAGCCCATTGAACACCCTCACTGAATTTTCAGAGCAGCTGAAAATAGAGCTAGGCATGGTGCATGAAAGTTTCTTAATGTAAGATGGAAAGCAGATGAGAGTAATGTTAAAAATCGTGCATTAGGAACGCCTTGAGCCAAGTCAGGCCCTGGTCCATCTAGTTCAGCACTGCTAACAGTGCAGGGCCACCCTGATCAGAAGCTGCTCTCCAGCAGCTGGGTTCAGGCAGAGAATGCATCCACTTTGCCCCAGAGGCCTGGGGGTCCCTTGGCATGCAGAGCAGGAGCCTGAGCTACATCCAGCTCTGCGATTCTTTAAGCGACTCAGCCATTTTCTTCTGCCTACAGAGGATGGAAATGCAAAAATGGCTGACAATGTGAAGCTGTGAGTTATTCAGTGGGCTTCCTTCTTGGAATTGGTTCTGATCCAAAATGGTAGCAATCACATACTTCACTTTAAAGGCTATTCCTAGTTTAGAATGCCTCACAACTGAAATAGGTATTCAGGGGCAGTTAAAACACTGCATTGCAGCAGCCACCAAACAAGATGAAAGCATGCCAGCAACGAAAGGTCTGTCTGAAATGATGCCTTTGCAGTGTCCGGGAAGTGAGAGGCGGCTTTCCTGGGTAAGGAGGTGCACAAGGTGGTCCCTGCCTGAGAAAAGTACCCTGCATCTGGGAGATGCCTCTTTCAAGCTTGGCAGCTGCCACACGCCCCGGTCTCCATGCCCTGGTGAATGCAAGGGGAACAGAGGGAGAAGGTGTCCCGTGTGATTTGCCATTCACTTTGGAAGGAGTGTTGGGACAGATCAGGCAGTAACCATTTTCAAATGACAAACACGAGCTCTATCACAAACATACTCTGGCTCCAAATCTGCCACTAGCCAATCAAAGATTCACCTGAGCACATGCCAACCTGAGCAAACCTCTGCTGGCAGGGACGTTGCACCGAGATTTACATGGGGCTCCTTGAACCTTCGGTGTAAGAGGAGAAAGTTGGAACATTTTGTTGGCTTGAAGGCGTCAACGCTTTCAACGAGACAGGGTTGCCCGGCTCAGCCTCAGACTGCTTGGCTTTGACCTAGGGGAGAATTGTCATTCTTAGCAGAAAGAGCTGAATAAAGCAGAAAGTAGCAAAAAATGGAAAGCCCAGGCAGTCCCCTGGCTATAACCAAACTGGGCCAGGTTCTAGAAGAATGAAACTACTACTAACATAAGAAAGCAAAGCCAGCTGCGGCAAGGAATGTGGCTGCTGACCCTTGAGACTGGCAAAAGCCTCACCCTGAGCCCCCTTCCCTTGTCTTCTGCAGCATCTTTCTTCTCCTGGGTTAAGTAGAGCATTTTCCTCTGAGTCACCTGGCTCTCTTTGTGGCTTCCTTTTCTAATAGAAGAAAGAAATCTGCTTCTCCCAAGCACTGGAGAAGCACCCTTCCCAAGCACCCTTCCTGCTGCCTCTGAATGCCTGAGGCCTGGAGACCAAGCACCGTTCCCCTGAACAAGGCATGCTTCAGGTTGCAGGCTCCAGCTGAGCCCTGCACCCTCTGGACTGGCTCCTCTGGGCTTCTGTCTTGGATTTTGTTTCGGAATGTACAGGGCTTCATTTCGGGGACAACCTTCCAGGTCAGTATTAACACCTGGAGAATGTGTGGTTGAAGTCTGCACTTCCCTGAGCTTGCAGTGTGATTGGTGAAGCACTTCCTCCCCGCAAAACAAGGTGCTAAAATGTAAAATAATCCATTATTTGGGGAAAAAAGCACACAAATATGCTTTAATCCATGAATGTGCAAAATTTGTGTGTGCATTTGGGAAAATGTGAAGAAAAACATGCACAAATTTTCATCTAAAAAGCTTGTGAATCTGTGTTGTTTTATTATTTTTATCTTTACATTTTCTTTGGTTTTTGTTTTGATTTAATGAAATTCACATTAAAAAAATCAATGATGAGCAGAAGAATCAACGATTAGGTGAAATTGAAGAAACATGACAAGCTGGAGGGCTACTGATTCTAAGCTCGTTTTCTTCCCTGTGCTGAAGGCAAACATGCCGCAGGGAACACTTGCATGTGTGTGGGCTCCTTGCATGCTTCAGAACGCTGATTTCACAACACTGTAAATCATGGGACCCGTGAATATATGTGCTCCAGCTGCACAAATGCATGTTCAGCACACGGACAATGAGGACAAGGAGAACTGCGGGGAGGGCTGCAGGCAAGCCCGCCATCTGTTGCCCTCCCCCAGGCCTCTGTTGCCTGGCCCAGAGTGGGAGGCGTGTGTGGGCCGTGCTGGGGAGCTGAGTGGGGAGCCCAGGCCACTTGACAGTGGTCCTGGTGGGGGTGGGCCCTCAGCAGGTGCAAGTCGTGCCGCCCCCCCCCCCCATGGCAACCCTGGCGTGAGTGAAGTCGCTTTAGCCCCCTGTCTTGGTGGCCTCACACTTCCCTTCCCTTCCCACACCCCGCAACCTGCTGTTCTGTGCTTACAGTCGCTTATGATTGAGCAAAAGAAAGGGAAATCTGCTTGCCAAGTTGTTGTTGTTGTTGTTGTTGTTTTACAAAAAAACCCCTTTTCTGACAACTTTTTTTGTTTGTCAAGTTTCTTTTTGACAAAAAAGAAAGACGGACTCCATGGGGTTTCATGCTTGAAACCAACTTACATTGTAGCACCATCTGAACTTCAGGAATCAAATTTTCTGGACTTCTACAGCCCTGATGGCAAACACAGTAACATGGAAACAAGCGGTATCAGATTGTAGGAACAGTTTATTTATTAAACTGCAAAAGTTAAAGGAGCTTCTGCAACCATACTTGTGCTTGACCGGCTGTTCCTTGACAAGAGTTTGTTTTTGCATAAGGAGGAAAGGACAGGGGGAGCGGCACATGCCTTGGTGGGCCCGGGACTCCCTCCCATGTCCACCCCCAGCCGCTTCCCACCTCCTCACTGGAACCCTGGATGTGGCCACTGCGATCCAACCCCAGCTGCACTTCTGCTGGCGTGGAGGGTGGTGCATATCAATTCAGCAAATCCATTGCCACTGCACCTCTTTCCAATCGATTGAATTAGGATGGCACCATTTTGGTTCAGTCAATTTTGAGGTGGGAGTCGTGTCTGCAAAAGCTTAGGGTCATAGAATCCTAGTTGAGCTGGAAGGGGCCAGAGGGCCGGCGGGTCTAACCCCCTGCTCCGTGCAGGACTCTAAGTTAAACCATTCCTGTCAGATGGCTGTCCAGTTGTATCTTGAATGCCTGCAGCATTGGAGAGCCCACCACCTCCCCAGGTTCTATTGTCATACTACTGTAACAGTCAGGATGTTCCTCCAGATGTTCAGCCCAAATCTGGCCTGCAGCAACTTGAGCCTGTTATTCTGTATCCTGCAATCTGGAATGAACAAGAAGAGATCCTGACCTTTCCGACAGCCTTGGATAGTGCTATCACACTTGCCCCCTCTTCTCAAGGCTGAACATGCCCTGTTCTTTCCACCTCTCCTCACAGGACTTTGTTTCTATTCTGAGGGTCGTCCCTGCTGCCTTCCTTTGAACCCTTTCCAGCTTGTCTACTTCTTTCTTAAACAGGGGTACCCAGACCTGGACAGCACTCCAGGTGAGGCCTGAGCAGCACTGAGTATAGGAGAACTAGGACTTTGTGTGATTTGGAAGTGATCCTTCTATTAATACAGCCTGAAACAATGCAGCCTAAGGTAGCATTTGCCCCTGTGTCATGGGGTAGAGTGACTGTATTTTACTTTTGGGTCTCTCAACACATGTTGCTGTTTTTGCTGCGACAGATGAACACAACTGTGCTTAGGGAACTGGTACATCTTGTAGTTCCCCAACAGCTCTGCTGGAGGCAGTAAATGCTAACAGGAAGAATTCACACCTGCTTCATCATGCAGCATCACATGCGGAGTTCTAAAAGCAGAAGGGACAAGGAGTTTTTAAACCCCTTCCCTTCCCTTCCCTTCCCTTCCCTTCCCTTCCCTTCCCTTCCCTTCCCTTCCCTTCCCTTCCCTTCATGTGTAAATGGACCCCTTTAGGAAGGACAAGGATTTTTCACATTAGCTGAACTTGCTGAGCTGTTTCTTCTCTTCCTTTCACGTCTGAGTTTGGGAGAACGACTTGGGTGCCGGGGTTTCGGGGGGTGATGGGAGTGGGAGTGAGCTTTTCAGACGTGACACTTGTACAGTCTGAATGCTCGATAAGGACCCCAAATGCAGCTGTGGCATGCCAACCATGCATGCGCAGAATGACTGGAGTCAGGCTAGCCACAAACTCCACTGGTGGCCGTGGGCCAGTCATTGCCTGGGTGCCAGCCGATCCTCCTCCGAAGCTTGCTGTGAGAATAAAAGTGGGGCTCCTTGGGGAACCAGCATCTCCACAATGCTGAAAAATCAAGAAGGGAGCTCCCATTTTCCCGAGGCTGCATGCAGACAAGGCCTTTTCAGCCCCCCACCTTGCTTGGGGCACAGAATGCAGGGGCAGGAGGGTGTCCGGGTGTGATCATTTCTGCCAATGACCTTCAGCCCTCAGCCCTTTTCCTGCCCTGCTGCTTTTCCTCAGCAAAGAAAATCCCTGCCTGAAGGAGAGAAGGAGACGGAGCAGCTGCACCAGGCCTCCCACTGGGGACAGCTCCCCGCTCCCCTGGAAGCACCCCAAGCAAAAGAAAGGTTTTCTTGGCTGCTGAAAGCAGCTTCCCCTCCTCGCCCACTGGAAGGGGGAACCTGGAAGGGAAATGGCCTGACGGTATGGCAGAGCCCATGAAGAGCCGGCACCCTCACCTGTCATGAGCTGGTTGTCTGGCAGGAAGTGCTCTCCTCGTTGGCAATGCATCCCGTTGTGCGGAGTCCGCTCAGTAGGCTGCGCAATGACACAGGGAAATTATTCTGCTGCTGAAGCTTTGTCTGCCCCATGGCCCTCCAGGTGTGATGGCCCATCACTCTGTGGGGCTTCCTCTGCAGTGGTGCCCCGTCTATGGAATGCGCTCCCCAGAGAGGTCTGCCTGGCACCGTCATTATTTGTTTTTCAGCACCAGGCTTTTTTATTTAAACAATATTTTAATAACTCTTAATATCATCTATAGGTTTTAATTTGCAGCCAGAGTGAATCTGGATTTTATTTGTATTATTTGTATTGTGTTTATTTATTTTATGTAAGCTGTCCCGAGGCTATGCGATAGGATGGCATAAAAAAATTCTAAATAAATAAATATCACTCCTCACCCCAGCTATGCTGGCTAGGTTGATGAGAGATGTAGCCTAAAACATCTGGAGAGCCACAAGATAGCCTCTGCCCACGAAGCAGAGAAAACACTACAGGTGCCTTTTGCCTCTTTTTGTCAGGTGGCTGTTAAACAGGGCTGGGAACTTCCAGCCCGTGTGCCAATTTGGCCTGCCTGGCCTGGAAGCTCTGGCAGGGATTCCCCTTACTTCCACCCGTGGTCAGGAGGGTGGGTATTTCACCTGCCCCCGGCTGGCTGCTTTGCTGAACAAGACTTTCCCTGAGCAGAGCCACCAGCGCTGAGTGGGGAGGCTTGGCTGCCCAGCCGCCCACCCAGCTGGTGCTTTCTGGAGAGGCTGAGCCAGCTCCCACAGGCGCCGGTTCAGGACTGGGGGGGGCGGGGGAAGCATCTTTTCCTGCCCTTTGCCTTCCCCAAGCAGTTCTCCAGCTAAGCACCCCTGCCAGGACCCAGAGCCAGGAACTGGGCAGCCAGAAACAAGACAAGAGCAACAGAGGCTACCGGGCCGGGTAGGAGAACCTCAGGAAAGACGGGGTCAAACACAGGGCTTCCTGGGGAGGCCCAATTATCATCCTGGCACAGGCAGAGGCCAGGAGCGCCAAGAATGCAGGCAGGCCGAACGAGAATGTGGTCGAGAACAAGCCACGGGCTGAGAGCTAGGAGGACAAACAGAGGCGCAGCTAACTTGGGCAGGACAACAGGGTGGGCACGTGGCAAGGGCTGGGGAAGGGGCAGGGGCTGATCCACAGCTCATGGGAGGCTCTACGCCACCACAGCAATGCGACGAGGCGGGAGGCGGGCCGGGCAAGAGGCAGGGCAGGAAGCGGGAGCAAGAACAGTCAGGCAAGATGCAGGCAGAGCCGCAAGCAGGAGCCTGTGCTCAGGGGCCACATGGCAAGGTGGGGGATGGGAGGGGCTGGAGGAGCTGCTTTGCAGCCCCTTCTGGAGATCTCCCCCCCGTGACATTGTCTGGACTGCAGGGCAGCGAAGTGGGTGCAGTCCAGTCCCAGACCAGATATGCCCCCCACCCCTTCTCTGTGTTTTAAAAGAGAAGGGAATGGGCAAGCTGCCTGTGGGTGCAGTCACAGATCTGCCTTGTGGTGGCAGGATGATGCCCTTCTGTTTCAGGGATGCCCCAGAGCTGCCTCCACGGTCTTTGTTAATGCTCAGAGGGAATTGCCCATGGGATGGCGATGGACTCCCAAAGGTTTCACCTTTGCTCAGCCTCCACTGCTGCTCCTCTCGAAATGGGCCTGCTTCCAAGCAGTTCGAGCAACGTTCCTTGAAGCTCCGTGAAGGCTGCTGAACTGCCCCTTGGTTGGCACTGCAGAGGCTCGGACATGGAGCACCGTGTGATCTCTCAGATAGAAACCAGGCGGGGGTGGAGCGGCGCATGCAGTGGGAGCCTTTTCAAATGGCAGCCTCCCAGGATGCTTCAAAGTGCAGAAGGTCCTTCAGAGACTCTTGCTCTTCAGCACCAGACTGGAGTCATGAGCATGACCGGCCCCTTACCAGGTTTCTGGCAGTGTTTCTGCACATTTTATAGCACTGCGTTTCCACTGGCGAAATACATGCTGGGATAGCAATTCAGCTTCCCCAGCTATGATGCTGTTTGCAGTGACTCTGGAGTCTGTCAGAACAGAAAGGGGGTCATCAAAGCCCCAGTCCTAGGCTTGGGCGCAGAGGAAGCTGCACTGACAGATTGCCTGAAGGACTGACGGAAGAGTGCCAGGCATGCAGAAGGCCGAGGCTGCCTGAGATGCATTTGAATGCTAAAGCGGCTGTGTGGCAGCAGTGACCAAGCTGCGGCTCCACCTGTCCCAACAGGAACTTCCATGCTGGTGTGTTGCGATTGGGAACCAAACTCAGAAATGCAAAGCGAACAGCCTGGCAGCAGACTTTGGGGAAGTGCAGCACGTGATCTGTGCCACAGCCTAGAGGCAGGCGTTCCCTGTCTTTGAGGTGTCCCAACTCAGTGAGGGTCTCACTGCGAGGCCTGGGGAGTGCTGGAGGCCTCCACAATGTTCGCAAGCTGGCGCAGGAGGAAAGGCTCTCTAGCCTGCAGATGACCCCCTATGAGCCCACATAGAAACCCCTATGTTTTCCCACTGCTTTTCCTATCATTTCTCTTTCTGTGAAAATCTGTTACAGGGAAGAATAAGGGACAGCTGTGCAAGGCCTTCTCAGCAGTGGCACCAGGAGCCTTGGTCTGGATGCCCCCAGGCGGTGCAGTTCCTGTGCTCTGGTGCTTCCTCCAGCTAATCAGCGCCTCTCCTTGGTCCCTGTTTGGCCGGTGGGGAGCATTTTGGAGCCCGCTTCCAGCAGGGTCTTCTGTGCATCCAGGCACAGACTTCGCGCACAGACACAGGGCAGGTGGAAGCAGCTTCTCATCCCTGAAGGGTATTGGGGGATGCGGGTTAGGATCACTCCTGCTGCCACCTGAAATTAATCCCTGATGTCATTTCCAATGACTTGCTTAACGTCTCATGTCATTTAGCCCTCACCTGGTGTCCAGACAAAATGAGCAAAGCAAAAGCAATGCCATGATATGGCTGCGCAAAGCCTGACCCGGTAAGAACAGCTTGTAGACCTAAGGTGGGATTCCTGATCAGACCAAGAATCGAGGTGTGACTGTGTCTGGGGGTGGAGGGACGTCAGCCCCCCTTGCTCCCCCAAGAAAGCTCAAGGCAAGGGCCACTTCCAAGGTCGAATGGCGGATTGACCCTCCAGGGCATCTGTGTGCTTGCCAAGGAGAAGAATGGAGACTCCACCTCCACACCGAGTTCCTTCGGTTCCCCTCCATTAGGGCAAAGAGGGCTGCCTCCCCCACCAGCACTCCCCATGCTCTGTAACCTCAGAGTCAATCAATCAATCAATCAATTTATTAATACAATCAATGACAGGCATAATCAAAGAAACAATATCAAAATCCCAATCACTTTACATTTAGATTTAAAATCCAAAGTCTAACAGATGGTGATACTCATCATCATCATCATCTAAAACTTTTGTATGCCATCATATCATATTAAAAAGGGGGGAGCCATTAAATTTGTACTGTGATGGACAACAACCTGTCAGCTGCGAAAAAGCCCATGCCCAGGCTGCGGTCTGTGGGTCAGTTCCCAGAAGAAAAGTCTTGGCCACCTCCAGGTGGCGGTAAATGTTCTAATCGGGGGCAGGATAAACTGACCAGTTACTTCCTGGTAAAGTGAGCCGTCAAGCACGCCAGCGTTTCCCTCCCCTCTGGGCAGGCAGGGTGTCCTTCTGCAGCAGCCGTCCACCACAGCTGAGGAAGCGCTCTCCGTCTGGCCGGAAAGAAAGTCCCGTGCCTGGGGAGCTCCCACGGGGAGACCCAGCGTTCTCTGCTGCCCGGTGGTTTGCCGTCCTGCTGACATGCCCGTCCCGGTCGACATGCAGCAGCCTCCACCTTGCAGCCCCCTTCGCCTACTCCAAACCCCTTCCCCAAATTCCTCCGCTTCAGGCAGAGGCCTTGAGCCAGGAAGAAGGGAAATTATCTTGGGGGATTAAAGACGTTAAATCCTGTGGACTGCAATCCAGCTGGGGCCAGAAATGGACAGAGGCAAGGGAGCCCCTGGCCTGGACTTTTACCAAGCACAAACACACTTTGGAGACACAGGCGGACACTTGAAATGCGGACTTCAGAACCTTGACTGGACATGTCCAGGAGGGGCACAGCTAGATGTGGAGGGGGAGTGGGGAGTACTATCCCATATAAAAGCCAGGACAGGGTTTTAGCTAGGTATCATTGAAGTGCTGCTGGTATATACTAGCCACCCTTAGTACATGAGAATTGAACTATCGCTTGGGTGGATTTCTGGGCAACTTCAGCCACATATGCATGATGCAGCATGGCCCCCAGGTACCTACATGTCAGTACTTGTTCTATCTTGTGGCTGCTGATACTCCTGCTCTTAGGCCTCTTGCCCAAAGATAGAACTTTGGTTTTCTGGTGGTTGAGCACAACTGGTTCTCCTCACAAAACGACTGGACTTCTTCAAGGCCCTTCGGAGCCCCAGGGGGGTCCTAGACAGGATGACCATGTCGTCAGCAAACAAAAGCAGAGGCATTTTATGATTGATTAACATTGGAGGGTAGAAATCGGGGGTGTTCAAGTAGTCAACCAAATTGTTTATATAAATAATGAGCAGGGAGGGCGATAAAACACATCCCTGCTTCATTCCTTTGGATGGTGATATTCGATTTGAAAGGTGCCCTTTCTTACTGCTTCTCACCTTGAGGGATGTGCTGAAGTAAACGGCACATATCGAAAACAGTGGCCTGGAACTGATGGACATGGCCTCTAGTTTCTCCCACAATCTTGTCCTAGAGATTGAGTCAAAAATGGATTTTAGATCAAAAAAAGCTGCATATTTTTCAATCAAGTGCTATATGACCACACTGTGGCTTAATTTAGATCTTCCTTCACTGAATCCCGCTTGCTCCTCTGCGATTAAGTTTTCTTGTTTGAACCTGCTCTTTTGTTTGTCTAAGAAATAATAGCATATAGTTTACTGATAATATTCAGCAGACTTGTTGGTCTATTGCTAGCTGGGTCATTCCTCTTGCCTTTCTTGAAAAACAGAACCATGACTGGCTGTCCCCAGTCCTCTGGCATGTGCCCCAGGAGGGTCAGTAAGAGCAAAAGCAAAAGGGAAGCTAAAAGTGGAGCCCACATTACTTTTTAAAAGCTCAAGGGGGATGTTGTCAAGAGCTTTGCCTCTTTTGAGTTGGATGCTAAATCATGCTATTTCTTTTCCTGAGATAGGGGCCATGGGAGAAGGTTATCTATCAACTGCAAGGGGCCTTGACAGACGGAATCTGTGCATAACTCACAAAAGTAGGATTCCCAGGTGCCCACCAGTATAAGGGAGCCTGGAGGGGAAAGATCCCTCACATGAATGACTAGATGTCATTTTCCAGAAGAGTGCCAAGTTTTTATACCTAGCTGCCTGGATTAATGTTCCCATGTTGCCATTACATTGGCTTTCTGCTTCCTAGCCACTATTTACTTGTAAGACTTCTTTAGTGCTAGGAGATGCTGACAAAAAGACTGAGTGTCAAATCCAGGAACTGCTCCATAAACCTAGCAGGCAGAAGCGAGTGCCTGCTTGGCTTCAATGCATTCCTGGTCAAACCACTGTTTGGTTTATCTCTGTACTTGACTGGCCTCAAGCACCAGAAGAGGGTTGCAGTTTCTGAATGAGTTGCTCGTAGGGGGACAGGAGATCACTGCTCACAGGATTGCTCATGATGACCTTATGGCATGTGCTAATACGTTCCCTCTCCAAAAACTCCTTCCCCTTTGCTCCAACCGGAAAGTCCACTTTTTTTTTTGAGGACTTAATGTGTGTTCCAAGCCAGGTTCCAGGATCAGCTTGTCAGTGATGGATCGGGCTGAAAAAGGAGAGGCAAATGGTTGTTCTCGAGGTCAGGAAGTGCCTGTGACCTTTTGACAAAGGGTAATAAATATAACCAATGGTGCTGCACCTGACTCCTGCCACGAAGGTAAATTCCCCAGGGTAATCCCTTGGTGTAGATCCATGTAGGATATGAAGATTAAGCCTTTTCACCAATTCTACTAAACAAGAACTGGCAAAATTTGCTGTGCAATCTTTACAAAGACATGGATAACAAGGGCAGATTTGTACCTTCTCCTGGCCAGCTACATAGCCTTTGGCCTTCCCTTTCAGGGAATGCCCACTGGGGCTGATCCATGCACTAAATTCTCTTCCCAAAGAACCTTTTCTACTGAGTTATCCAAAGATAAGTGACAAGCAGAATTTGCCAGGGTCAGTTCTGGGACCAATTCTGTTCAACCTTTTTATCAGTGACCTGGAGGAGGGGGTGGCCAGTCTGCTGACTAAATTTTCAGACAATACTAAAGTGGGGGCGGTGGCCACAATGGAGGAGCAGGTGATCCAGATCCAGGAGGATCTGGACAGACTGAGGAATTGGGCGGGGGACAACAGGATGGCATGCAATGAGGATTAGTCTTGCACTTGGGACACAGGAATAGGTGGCACAGGTACAGGATGGGGGACAAGTGGCTGGAGAGCAGCACTTGTGAAAGGGATCCTTGGGTATTTGCCAATAGCAGGCTAAACATGAGCGAGCAATGTGGGGCAGTTAAGAAGGCAAACTCCACCCTTGGATGCATAGCCAGAAGCATGGCTTCCAGATCTAGGGAGGTGTTGATACTGCTCTATATGACTCTGGTGTGCCCACAACTGGAGTCCTGGGTCCAGTTCTGGGCTCCACATTATAGGAGAAGCAAAGCTAGGTTAGCATCACTTCAATGCAGGGTCACAAGGATGGGAGCTGGGTTGGGAGGGATGACATATGAGAAGAGAATGAAGGAAATGGGTCTTTTAGCCTGGAGGAGACTGAGGGGCTCTTTTAGTGACTTAAATGTATGTGAGGGGATGTCATGTGCAGGAGGGCTGTGACCTGTTCTTCCGTACAGCGGAGGGCCAGACCTGTTCCAATGGGGCAAAACTCAAGGAACCAGGGTAGATGTCAGGAAGTGCTTTGTGAAGGTTAGGACCCCAAGGATACAGAATGGGCTTCCAAGGGAGATGGTTGAGGCCCCATCAATGAGGGCCTTCAAGGAAACATTGGGCGACTACATATTGGGGATTACGTGAGTGCAGCCAGCTGGAGCCGGGGGTCAGACTAGATGGCCCAGCAAGACCCCCCCTTCTGACTAGCTTTGTTTCTATGTATCTTTGCTATAATGTTCCAGATCTTTTCTTAATGTTCACTTCTTGGGGATTAAGACAGATATTCACCACCAGGGCTGATGCAAAGCCCAGCTCAAACAGACAGCCATGGCCTGGTGGTCCAGAGAGTGCAATCGCTTACATCTTGCATATAAGGAGGGGGACACCAAACTACCTAACCCCCCTGCACCCGAAGTTACACCAATGCTGCAAGAAAGATAGCTGGCTATCCTAAGTTTGCTGGCTGTCCAAGTCTCCTGAAACAGAATTATATCATTGTTCTGTTGGAAAAATGAACAGCTGCAACGTTTGCAGCAGGTCCAGCCTGCAATATTCCAGGAGGCGATTTCCAGAGGCTTCACTGTGGCCACTGCAGTCTTGGCTTTGGAGTTCAGCATCCCTTATTAATTACTACAGATGGTTCCAGTGGGAGGTGATTTCCCTTACAGGTGGAAGGCTCCTCCTTCTTAAGGGTCTCCTTCAGTGGGCTGTCCCTAGAGGCTTTGGGGGTAGATGCCGGCTGTTCAAGGTTTTTCAGTGATAGAATGAAAGATTCCAGTAATGTCATCACAATTTCTTGTTCTCCAAGTGGCAAAATGGTGAAGGAGGACAAAAGTTTGGAGTCAACCTCATCTTCCATCAAGTCTGAGTAACTGTTGAACTTATTGGATCAAGATGTGGAATTTGATGAAAATGGCAAGTTCAAGACAGCAGGAGATTTAGAGGTCTTTATACTAGATGACTTCATTGGCAAGGGTACCTTTGAAGGAGCAGGTTGGTCTTACAGGTGCAGAGGAGTTTTGGTTTTCACATCTGACATTCATATGAGATCTTCCATGGGCTTCTTGGATACCTTCCCCATCCTCTTGTAGTTTAAAGGAACGAGCTTCTGAATTAAAGAATCCCCGAAATGTCTTTGCAGCTTGATCCCAAAGAGAGCAAGTTTGGAGGCTAGTGCAAAAACCGCCTCAGGGTGCTGGTCATAGGACAGACGAGAAGAAAATGCTCCTGGCTTGGGACTTGAACAGCCTGTCTAGCATTAGATGGTCTATGGCAGATGGAGGGATCCTCAGTGGATCCAGTCCTCCACTCGCTGGACCAGTCGAGGTGGTTCCATAAAAAAGGGGAAATGTTGAAAACTATACTCTTTGCCTTCCCGATTTAAGTAGCCTGATCTTCCGAGGGAGGTCTCTGCATGTTGCAGAGAGCAGGCCTGCCTTCCCCTTCCCCGGTCGTGGGGGGAAGTGCCCTTCCACACGGCCCCAGGGTCACGTCCCCACACCCCCCCGCATCTCTCTGCCATGCCTCCTCACTCACTGGAAGAGGCGCTGGGTGAGGGCCCCCCACCCGCTTGCTCACTGCTCTGGGGCTGGAGACTGTGGCGAGGGGGGCCCCGGGTCCGTTCACTGGGCACCGGGGGGGGGAGGTGGCAAGCTCCACACTGCTTCCCACCTGTGTCTTAGCAACGCTCCTGCCCTGCTCTGAAAGGCCTGCCTTTCAGACACGCCTCAGGCATGCTAATGGCTGCCTTTCCGGAAGGTTCTTTTCTGCATCAGTCCATCCCTGTTGTTGCATTCCATTGTGCTTCCGGCACGCGGTTTCCATGATCCCTCCAACTGTATGTAACTGGTTGGTTACACCGGCATCTTGTGCAGACACCATCTTGGTAGCCTCTTCGGGGGTGCCCACAAGCCACACACATTCCCAGGGTGTCTGAATAAGCAGTCAATATTCTTTCGATCAGCATACTAAAAAGCAGAGACATCACCCTGCCAACAAAAGTGTGTATAGTCAAGGCTATGGTTTTCCCAGTTGCAATGTATGGCTGTGAAAGCTGGACCATAAGGAAGGCTGAGCACTGAAGGATTGAGGCCTTTGAATTGTGGTGCTGGAGGAGGCTGCTGCATGTCCCTTGGATCGCAAGGCGATCAAACCGTTCAGTCCTAGAGGAGATCAACCCTGACTGCTCTTTAGAAGGCCAGATCCTGAGGATGAAACTCAAATACTTTGGCCACCTAATGAGAAGGAAGGACTCCCTGGAGAAGAGCCTAATGCTGGGAACAATAGATGGCAAAAGAAGAAGGGGACGGCAGAGGAGGAGGTGGCTGGATGGAGTCACTGAGGCGGTTGGTGTGAGCTTGAGTGGACTCCGGGGGATGGTGGAGGACAGGAGGGCCTGGAGGAATGTTGTCCATGGGGTCGCGATGGGTCGGATGCGACTTCGCGACTAACAACAACGACAACATTCTTTCGATCGTCACCCCGCGGCTCTCAAAGGACGGCTTTTCCCACTCCTGTCGCTGCCCAACTGCGGCAGGCGCTTTCCCTCTCCCCTGCCCGCCGGCTGGGTGCTGCCGCTGAGACGGAGCGCTCCCCGGGCCCCTCCTGGAGAAGCCGCGCAGGGCTGAAGCGGGGCCTTCTGCCCGACCCGGTCCCTCCCGCGCAGCGGCACTTTGGCCCGGCCCCTGCGCGCTCGCAGAGCTCCCTGGGCAGACTCGCCCGGCCGGTTCCACGGCATTTTTGTGCCGCTTTCAGGCCACGGCTGGAAATTCCTCTCCTGGCAGGTCTGTCCTCCCGCGTTAAGCACACTTGAGAGAATAAGCACAACCTCGAACAGAATAGGAAGAGGGAGCGCTGGGAATCCGGTGCAACGCCCCCACCAGCAGGAGGCGCTGGGCTTTCGGGAGGGACATGCGCCGCCGGGCGCCCCTCCCGCTTGGCTGTCGCAGGGACGGCGCAGCCTCTCGGGGAGGCTTCCGGGGGTCTCGTGGCGCAGGCCCTCACCTGGGGCGCCTCCCGTTCCTTCGCCCTGCAGCGACTGGAGCCGATGCTCCCAGCGGAGGCAGCGAGCGGCAACGAAGCGGGCTGCCGGGCTGCCTGGAGCGCTTCCGGCGCCTGCCTGCCTGCCTGCCTGCCTTCCGCACGCCCTCCGCGCTGGGTTGAGCCTCCCGGCCGGGCGGCCGGCCGCTCCCTGGGCCCGGAACCTGGACCGGCCCTGGATTCAGCACACCAAAGCCAAGCGTGGGCGAGGGGATGCCTTTATTTATAGGATAAGATCTAGGGGCGGGGGACTGAAACAGCTAAAGGACTGGAAAGGGGAAGAAGGGAGAAAGGGAAGGGGATTTGGAGAGCGGCAGCAATAAGAATTGCAGCCAAGCAGAGGCCCCCGCCAGGCCTCCGCGGACGTCAAATAGCCCCGCTCGGCCTAGCCTCAGCGGCGCGGCGCGGCGGGCCTCCCTCGGCTCCGCGCTGGCGACAGCAGGCGCGCCTCCTCGAAGGCTCCGCCCCGCCAGCCCCGAGGTGGTGGCCCGTGGCGGCCTCCCCCGCGCCCCCGGACCGTGTGCCCCTCGCTGCAGCTCCGTGCCCCGGGGGAGTCAGCCAGCTCTCCCTCCATCCGCACGGCGAGCCTCTGCCGGGCTGGCGCCTGGATCTTCCAGCATGTTGCTTCTCGTGTCAGTTACCCCGTTTCTGCCTCTTGGAGCGATGACCCAGTTCACGCTACGTCATTCGTGCTTAAATTTAAGGGTGCTTTCTTAATTGTAGGACATTCCGTAATGTATTTCCTTGGCGTGCCACTTTGGCAGCGAATCAAAGAATGGAAGGAATGTTTTGCTTGTTTACAGAAAAAGAGAATTGGTCGATATAACAGGCTGCTGTGTATGCATCTCCTGCCACCCAGAAACCTTGTACTGGGAACAGAATGGGTCTTCTGAGCCTGGCAAACATTCCCCCCCCCCTCCCAGAAGATATGGGGAGCTGCTGGACTCATTCAAACTTGCAGGTTAAATGCTGGTTAAATGCCTGGTGGTGAGAATCCACCTCCAACACCCTGTGGAAGACGCTGATCTTCTGAGACTGAAAGTTGGGGAAAATGCCGTCTCTTCCTTTCTCCCTTTAACGTCACTTATTTATTAAACTCCTTGCAAGAAGAAATATAAATAGAATGATGATGATGATGATACATATTACTTCTATTGCATCCAAAGGGCACATTATTAAAATACATGTAAAGTAAAACATGCACACTAAGCAATGATATTAAAGCAAAAGGCAAAAAAAAAAAAAGAGGTTCAGGGGTGGCAGGAAGAAAATGGAACCTGATATTACCATTCAATTTGTTGGAGTGATGATAATGTTGATGATGGTGGTGATTTTGATACCACCATGTAGCCAAAGCTCTTTGGGCATTTTACAATGGATGATATGCAATAGGAGTGCAGTAAAAGGACCAGAGTAGAGCATCGTAAAAATATGCGGAGGCGATGAGACCGAGGCCTGCAACACCGCGGAGAGGAGGGCGTGCTGGTCGTGGGAGACTCCCTGTTGCAAGGGATGGGAACTCAGGCATGTCAGGGAGAACTGTGAGCCTGCCAGATGTGCTGTCTCCGTGGAAGGTGGATGAGTGATTGCCAGTGCTTATGAAGCCCACTGACATGTTTCCATTCCCTCTTGTTCATGTGGGAACAAGAAGGACCACAAAGAGCTCCAAAGAAAGCACATCAGACTTTGAAGCTTGAGGGAGGAAAGTCAAGAACCTTGGGGTCCAGATAGTCTTCTCTTCAACCCTTCCGGTCTGAAGAAGTGGAAAGGGCAGGGAAAGAAAAAATACTGCAGGTGAATGCCTGGCTGTGAAGCTGGTGGTGGTGTGAGAGATTTGGACTCTGGGACCACAGGCTACACCTCCTGGAAGACGGACTGCTGGCGAGGGATGGGTTGCACCCTGCAAGGACTGGCGAGAAGGGACTTGGCCACAGCAGGAGAAATTTATCTGGAGGGCTTTGACCTGACTTCTGCAGGGAGGGAGAAGCACACCGGGGCGGAACAGCAGACAAAGGCTTGTGCACCACAACAGAGAGCAGCCCTGACAGTACCCCTTCAGAGCCTTCCAAAAATAAAAAAAGCCTAAACATGAAAAAGAATAAAACCTTTTATTCTCTCACTCTTTTAATTATTGAATATTATTATTTATATTGGGTTTTTATCTATATAGGTACATGTGGATTAGTTGTAAATTATTGCCATGAATTGCCTTTGTTTATTATTGATCATAGTCTATGTTGATTGAATTGTAATGGTTGTACAGATGTTTTATGACAGGTACACCTGCAAGGGGCGGCATAAAAATATTTAAATAAATAAATAAATTTTAATTGATTGTTGATATTGTATATTGTTTTGATAGGATTTTATTGTACACCATTCTGAGAGCTCCATGCTAATGAATGTTATATAAAAACCTAAATAAATAAAAATGTAGGAAGAAAATTAGAATATTAAGTGCATGGTCTTCAATGTATTTCCTAGAATCATAGAATAGAAGAGTTGGAAAGGGCCATGAAGGCCATCGAGTCCAACCCCTGCTGTTGCAGGACACCAAGTTACACCTTCTCACTCAGAAGGCTGTCCAGTTTCTTTTTGAATGTTTTCTTTTTTAATAATTTTTTTTTTTTATTTATACCCTGCCTTTTCTCTCACAAAGAACTCAAAGCAGCTGACATCATTCTCCTCCATGGCCAAGTGGGGACTAGAACCCAGGTCACCAAAGTCCCAGGAAAGTACTCTTAACCACTACACCACACTGCCTCTCTGTTTACTGGATAGTGTAAAGGTTTCCATTGTACCAGTGGAAAACGAGAGCTACTCAAATCAACATGAAATTTTATTCATTTAGTTATTTATATGTTGCCTCAAGGAACTCAAGGCAGCTTATACCATTCTCCTTCTCTCACTCTTAACCTCCCAACAACCACCCTGAGAGGCAGGCTGGGCTGAGAGCCTGTGACTGGCCCAAAGTCACCCAGCTGGCTCCGTGGCTGAGCGGGGACTCGAACCTGAGCGCCTGAGTCTCAAGCCTGCGCTCTTAACCACGGTGCCACACTGGCTCTCAAGGGATGTGGGAGGACTCTGCCGACTTCCCCGGGCTGCCCGGGCTCAGCTGTGTGGCCTCCGGTCTACTGGGCCCTGGCCGTGAGTCCAGGCTCCTGGCACTCTTGCTGCTCCAGGTGCCTTGGGCTTCCACACCCCTCCTTCCCAGCCAGCAAGGTCATTCTCGGCCTTGAAAACAGCAGCCTAAACTCTGCCATTTACTTTGACAAAGAGCCACTGCTGGATCCCGCCCAGGAGCACACAGTCGACCTGGGCTGGGGCGTCCTGTGCACCCTGCGGTGGGCAGGCTGGCAGTCACCCGGGCAGGCGCACGCCCGAGCGCACGAACCCAGCCTCCCCCGGCTGCTCTTTGCTCCCAAACTGGCTGTCGCACCTTCCTGATAGGAATGGCTTTCTGCTGACAGCCACATCGAAGCTGGGTGCAGGCGCACCTGGGTGGTGTGTGGGCCCAGGAGAGTGCAAAAGGCCAGTGGAGGCAAAGGTCGGCCCAGGTGCACAGAGTCCACCTCGTGTGCAGGGTCTGATGAGGCCTCTGGGCCTCAGGCACCTCTGCAGGCGCCTTTGAGGGAGCTCCGGGGCGGAGGAAGGCAGGGCTGGGGGCGGGGCTCTTCCCCCTCCCCGAGGCAGTTCTGGGCATGCAAAGCAGGGGTGCCCAGCTCTCCCCGCAGTCCCGAGCAGCGTCCTGGTGCGTGGGCCCCCGGGGGGACTGCCATGCCTGTCCTCCAGCCAGGTTGCCTCCTGCCCACACCTGCAGCTCGTTGTGTTGCCTGCCGTGGCGCACTTGGCGCCCAGCCGCAGATCCCGGGCAGCCTGGCGGTGACCACCCTCTCGTGAACCTGCCAGTGCACAAATAAGGTGCGTTTAGACACTTTGTCAGTCGTGACAGCATTTAGGTCGAAACAGCGGTATGGCGCATCTCACCACAGCATGGGCAAAGGTGGCCAGGCCCCCGTGCACCTGCACATCTGGCCTGCCGTCAGACTGCTGCCGGTTCTTACCTGGAGAGCATACCTGGACAGAATTCAATGTCAGGACAGGACTGTCCTTATTACGAGTGAACAGAGGGTCCCCCATCTGCTTGCAGGACACATCTGGCTGGCCGGCATTAAGCCCAGCGGGCTGGCCACACCCCTGGCAACACGGTGAAACCAGAGCCGCCACGCAGGGAGGGGATGAGACATCCCTGACTGGGCTCCCAGGTGAGCATGGGAACTACCTGCAGGGATTTCAGGTGAACCTCTGGCTTCACTGCCTGGCCAGTAAGGTTGTGAGGGGACTGTGCCTCGTGTCCTGGGCTAGCCGCCCTTTTGCTTGTGCTCAGTCTTCCCTCACGAACGGAGATCCCTGCGCTTCCCACTTGCTCTTGTCGTGCTTGCTTGGGCCGGTGGCCCAAGGCCAGGCTGCCCCTTGGTGTGAGCAAGCGGCCTTGGGGGAGATCCCACAGGTGCACAGAGTCGGGCAAAAAGCGAGGCACCCGACTGGGCTGCCCTCCCGGCCTGCTAGCAGCCCCACTGGCTCCCCCTGCACACAAATAGCATGCAACAACACTTGAAGATAAAAGCACGCATGAGGACTAAGCAGCGGGAGAGGCGAGAGGCCTTCCCGTGGCCGGCTCGCTCAGGAGACTCCCGGGCAGGGGAGGGGATGCACTAGTGGGAAACAGGAACGCGGCAGGAAGGGGCTGCCAGGCTCTGCACTCCTGCTGGCACTGCGACACTCGGCACACCGGATGTCACAAACCTCTGTTTCTGCCCCGAGACATCTTCAGTCCTCTTATATCATGGTCTTTGGAGGCATAGCAGCTTTCCCCTGCATATATATCAGTGTGTGCCAGGCTGGCAGAACTGTTCTGGGCAGGCAGGGGAGAGGACCAGTCCTGTGGGACATCAGCAGAACAGCAGTTTCGGGATACTTCCATCGCTCCATTCCAGCCCCTCCAGCCTCTCTCTCTCTCTAACTTGGCAGGTGAACCAGGCAGTACATGCCATGCTGCAATCACCAGCCAGTTCAGCCAGAGAAATGGCTGGCGTGGGGGGGGGGCAGGGGGGCCAGCAGAGGGCAAGGACTGATGCTTGGCGCAAGGGAGGAGCTCGTGGCTGAGGACCCACCCAATCTGACAGGGGCCAGGCTCGCCATGGCACCACGCAGCAGCATCCCGGTGGGTGTGGGGAGCAGCCTGAGGATGGCTGGCATGCGCATGTGCCGGGTTTTCAATATGTTGAGCTGGTGGACCTCATACTTCTTCAGCTTGGGCGCTCTCTTGGAGGGGTACACAAGCAACTGGCCGCATACGTTCATTTAGTGCATCCTGCTAGTTAATTTTTTGATAAAGCAAAACTTTGAATGTTTGTTCTGCATTATGTATTTTCCCCTGAAGCAACGTTACGCTTTTCGAGTCTTGTTGGGTGACATGTGACCCGCAGTGACCAGCTGTCAGAGTAACGGGGTGGGGGGCATGGTTACACCTGAGAACTAGTGCCCCATTCCACCCTCTCTTCTGCATGAGAGCTTGTCCTCAGCAGCCATTTGCTGGCTTCCTCGTGGAGCTGATGGCCCGGAAACCACAAAGGGGTTTGCAGCTACAGCATGTGCTCTCCTGGCCAGATTCCAGCTGGAGTCAACTGGGGTGGGGGAAGCATGCTCCAAAAAGGGGGGTATTTCTGAGCAGCCCTCGGGGTTCGAGGAGAGGCACAGGCTCCCATGATGCCCTTTGGGCATCCTTCGGCAGCCTGCAGCAAAAAGCCAGCCAGCTGCCCGAGGCCTCGGCAGTGCTGAATCCGGGAAGACAGGCTGCTCCAGGAGGAGGTTGGCCGCATTGCTTAGACCAGTTTCTAGACCCGTCGTGGGAGTAAAGCTTCCCTCCTCCTCAGTGGCGCACTGGAAGGCAGGGATTGCCTCGGCCACCGGCCACCACGGTGCTCTGGGGGCGGCCTGGCCAGTGATCTCCAGCAGCTCGCAGGCCCTGGCTGCTGCCTCCTGAAGTTCTGGCCCGCAGCTCCCACGCAGCAGACCACTGGCTGGCCCTGGCCGGGTGTGGGGAGGTGCCAAGGTAGAGAGCCAGTGCAAGGTCGTGGTGCGAGTGCAGGACCGCGACTCAGGAGATCTGGATTTGTGCCCCCACACAGCCATGGTGCCCTCTGGGTGATTCTGGGCCAGTCACAGACTCTCAGCCCAGCCTATCTCACAGGTTGGTTGTTGTGGGGGTAAGACTGAGAGCAAGAGGAAGAACATGGTGTAAACCCCTTTGAGTCTGTTGTAAGAAAGAGTGGGATATAAATTGAATGAATGAATGAATGAATGAATGAATGAATGAATGAATGAATGTAGTCCAACACAGCTGCAGGATACCAGTGGCTGCGACAGCAATCAGTGGACCAGCAGCGGCCATGGGCTTCCTGGGGCCCTCAGGCAGGTGGGGGATGCCTAGGGGCTTGGGGGCAGGAAGCGGAGGGTGGAGTGGCTCCAGCACTCAGACCCAGGGCTGGCTTGGCAGTCTGGAGTAGGTGGCCATTGGAGGCACATGGAATGGGGCTGCAGCAACCACTGCCAGTGCTGCACCAGGAGGCTGGGGCAGGATGCGTCTCCCTGCAACACGCCCAGCCCAGGCAGCACTCGGAGTGGCAGCAGCCCGGGCTTCAGTCCTCCCACGGAGAGCCTCCTGCGTGAAGTGGCACTCCGCTTCCCACAATCATTACCAGCCAGAGAACAAAGAACAGGGGAATAGCTAACCAGTAACCACCCCAGAGAGATTAATAAGTACTTATTAACGTGGTGTATCTAAACCTCAGCCATCACAACGCCTCATAAAACTCCTGGCGCTTGCGGGCAGCTCCTGTGTGTGCCAGCAGGTGGACGGTGCAGCCGGCGCCCCTCCGTAGCAGGGCTGCGCCCAGGGCCACGCAGCCCATCCTCGGGCACTGCGCCCCTGGTCTCGACTTGCGGGCTGCCCTTTGCCGTCTCCCTCAGTGGGCCGCCTCAGCCTCTCACAGCTGGCTCTCTATGGGGGCGGGGGAGGCATTTCCCTTCCCCAGTGCCGGTGCCTCTCATCCATGAGCACCTGGAGGGCACCATGTGGTACCCTCCAGACAAGGCCTTTGGTGCATCGTCACCCAGCCCTGTCCACAGGAACGTAGGGGACCCTGGTGTGGCCATCCTCCCCTTGCGAGCCCCTTTCCCACAGCTGCTTTGTTGCTGCGGAAAAGCTGCAAAGGGGAGAAGAGCGGCACAAGAAAGCCAGGAGCCCCATGCCCGCAAGCAGCTCTTGGAGCAGGGTGGCTCGGAGACGGAGCAGAAGGAGCAGGGCCCGGGCGAAAGCTCTGCTTTTCCTTCATATGTATCCTTCCCCAAAACCACTTCCTTGGGTTTTAAATCCACGGAGGAGAAGCCATGGCCAAGAGAAAGAATACAGCAGAAGCGATTAAGTGTCGAGGGACGGGGCACAGCCACAGGACAGCTGCCACAGATTGCTTGGCAGAGTGGCACACCCCGAGCCTGTCTGCAGGGTGGGTGGCGCCCCCTGGAGGTCATGCTGGTCAGTCCCACCTGAACGTGTCCTGGGGCAATCCCAGGTATGGCCAAGGAAGCCTGCTGCTGTGGTGTGAAGGGGCACTTGTGGTGTGCCAAAGGGGGCCCGGCGCATGTTCTGAGCTGCAGAAGAGGGAGTGCGGCCAACCTGACACTGCCGGGGAGGCATGGCAGTGGGCCCCGTGGCCAAAGAAAGGGGCTGCACGGGCAGCTCTGTTATCACCTGGGAAAGGTGGGCCAGGCGGGCACCTCTCTGCGCCTGTCTCCAGTGAGAAGCCACGAAGGCAATGAACGGCCTGGGAGCGGCCTGCCCCCATCCAGGGCACACTGGCCTTCCCCAGCCCCCAGATACACCAGGCTGCAATCCCCTCGTGCTCAGTCGCCTTGAGGGAGGCTGGAAGCGCCGCCTCTGCCTCTCGTTCTCCGACCAACTGCCTCGTAACTGTCCTTGTGGAGGCTTGTTCTGAGACTCCTTCGCAGAAATGCCAGCTGCTCCCTGATTGGTCGCCTCCCTGGGGGGGTGCCATTCCAGGCTGCAGGTACCCCCCCCTCCTGCCCACCACTCTCTGACCTGGAGCAGCTGGTAAGTTCATGGCTGAGCTGCCAAGGCTCGGCTCCCCCTTTCTCGAGAGGGCCCTGTGGGTTCCTTGTTGGAGGCAGGGGAAGTCGGGGAACGATCCTGGGGGCAGAGGGCTGCCTGAAAGAAGAAGGCTGACAAGGGGGAGTGGGGCTTGGCAAGGCGCTGCTGGCAGGGCCAGGAAGGCGCCATGGATTTATCCAGAACAGCCAGTTTCCAGGATGTGTGCCAAGGGACACGCTGAATTTCTCCCTGTGAAAGGGGCAGGGATATCAGTGCTGTCTTAGGAATGCATTGACACATGGACCACCACTTAATGCTACACAGGAATTGCCAACTGACCAGAAGAAAGAAGCTGGCCTGCTCATGTGTCCTTAACAGCCATTTCCCACAGAAAAAATATCTGCAAACACAGTTGCACCCTTTCGCACCCAGAAGTCAAATATTCTTGCCCATTGATGTCTGCACATCCAGCTGCTGCTGAAAGGATGTTAAAGGAACTAGCTGAAAATCTAGCATCAGTGATTCCTATTAAGTTCGACGATGTTTCATTTTGGCAGGGCTCCTGTGTCTTTAACAGTTGCAGGTGCCTTTAACAGGTAGATATGGAGAAAAGTTTTACTACTTCATTTCTCACCATGCAGCCTTTAAGTGCAGTCTGAATGCCTGATCAAAACCTTGCTCCAGGGGAGAGAATATTGGGCATTTATTTATTTAAAAGTGCCATCCCCACTCCCAAGGTGGGCTGTGCACTGAGAACCAGAAGGCATGGTAAGTGCAAACCTGAGCACCTCCGTGTGCCAGAGGCAGGTGAGACGCTTGAGCCTTGCCTCCATCCCTCATGAGGATGAATGCGATTGAGCTGATGAAGGGGTCTGCACACCCTGGCACGCACACACGCAACCTGCCCCCACTCGCCCCATCCAGTGGCGCTTGCTCCCAAGTGCGTGTGCTGAGGAGCGCAGCCTGGCACACAAGGCAGTGCAAGAGAGCTCCTGCCGGGGTTGCCAGCCATCTCTCGGGGCGCCTCCCTCGGCTGCCAGAGGTGTGTGTCCTGGCCAAAGCAGGCCCCCAGAACGGGCCTGCGGCACTCCGGGTTTGCTGCTGGGGCAGGTGGTGAAAGGGAGGGGCAGGCGGGAGGGGCTCTGTATGGTGAGCGGCTCTTGGCAGGCTGCCTCCAAGGGCCGGCTTCGGTGCAGAGGGAGGGCACCTGCCTGGGCCGGGACACCCACTGGCGACCCCCTCCCACACCCAGGATTTCTCTCAAACTAGTTCTGCTCCTGGCATTTATTCCACTTGATGAGAAAGCTGCCCAGAGCAGCTGACACCCCCTCAGAATGGCCAGAATCCATCAGGGGTCTCTGGAACATGCTCGTGTGATGCTTCTGTTTGCCCTTTGTTGCCTTTTGAGGGATCTGATCTGCACAGTGCAGCATTTCTTCCCTTTGGCCCCTCTGGCACTTCCGGGGGGCCTTCACGGAGCCCCAGGAGACACTTGGCTGCCCGCACGCCTTTAGTTGCACACCCTGCACTGTGTGTCTTGCGAACCGGGCACTGCCCTTGGACCACGAGTGATTTGTGTCAAGACTTTCCATCGCACCACCGAGATAATGGGATTTGTACATGCTTTGCGCATTACCCCCATATATGTGTTGATTCCCCTGCCCCACGTGGCTCCATAGGGAGGCCTTTGAGAGCCACAGTGCTCAGTTGCTGTCTGGGGCTCAACAGGCCGCAAATTTGCCATCTTTCCAGCACCAAGTTAAGACAGCCCTGCCTGGTCATCTGGGGCCTGGGACACTTTTCTTTTACTCTTGGCCAGGTCTTTTAAAATGGTCCTTTAATGTTCTTTTATGTTATTTTAAATTGATGTTTAATTCTTAATGTCTTTATCCATTGCATTGTATCCGTTATATCCATACAATTTGATTGAGTGCAGAGACAGTAACTGTGCTGTAACCCACCAAGAGAACTTCAGTTACGAGTGGTATAGATGTGTAATACACAACAGTAATAATAAAATAATGACAGCTGCGACATCAACCTTGGGTTCTGTTCGGTGGCTGCCCACCGGCCCCTGTGGCTGTGCCACTCTCTTGGCCATGGGGACTCACACAGTGTTGCCTTGCTGTCTCCTTCTTCCCAGGAGTGTTGCTGCGCATTCTTCTTCCCACTGGGAGCATGGGTGGCGCAGCATGGCAGGAGTGCCAGCCGTAGCATCCCGGGAGTCCCTCTCCCTCCTTCTGTGCCTCCTTCCGAGGCCAGGCAGTCAGGAACAGGAACTTCAGGACCGCGTCTGGCAGTGCAGGACGGCGCACGCCCCCAGCAGTGCTCCAGCCAAGCCACACCCTCTGTGACGGAGCCCTGCTGAGCCACCTGCCCAGGTGCCAAAACCCGCTGCTGCAGGGCACCTGAAGCCAGCACTGCCCGTCTGTGGGGGAAGAGCAGCTCTTGGAGCAGAGAGTGCCATGCAGGGCAGAGCCTTGGGAAGCAGCTGAGTTGCATATTATGCGCGGTGGAAGGGGACCACAGAAGTTTATCATTAACTGGAGGCTCTGCCAGGTGCTATAAGAAGGGGACCCGTGCGGGAGCAGGCAGCACCAGCATCGGCAGGATGGCAGCCCCCACGGCCGCCGCCACCTTGACCACTGTGGCTCCTGAGAGCGCTCGCATCGCCATTGATAACCCCGCCGACATCGCAGTCATTGTCATCTACTTCTTGATCGTCCTGGCAGTCGGCCTGTGGGTAGGTCTCTGCTCTCCGGCAGGGAGCCCATCGCTGCCGGCGTGCAGCACGCAGCAGCTTTTTGGGACCGGTGGCCCCGCAGCGTCAGGCTGTCTTGGGGTTCCCCCTCGGCCCCGCTGCGCATGGGGCTGGGCTGACGGGCTCACCAGGGCAGGTTGCTGGGATGGCCAGTGGCCACTGGAGAGCGGCAGGGGAAGCCGGATGGGGACTGGCTGCTGGACGCGGGGTCTCCTTGCAGCGGCTGGCCTGGGAGCACTTAGGCGGGACAGAGGCGGTGCGCCTGGCTGCAGGGGACAGTGAGCCCGGTCAGTCCTGCTGGTGGAGGAGCAGCGTTGCACGGTGGGGGCCGGGCAGCTGCTGGGCCGAGATGCTGTGGGTGGATGATGGGGACGTGGTCAGGCAGGCGTGGCGGGTGCTCCCGGGAGGAGGAAACTTCTTAGCTGGTGGTCCTGCCTTGGGGGCAATGCGAAGGCGCCATGGCTGAGGGGACGAAGCCCGCTCACCACATGTGGGAGGCCAGCACAAGAGCACACCAGGAAGCTGGCGGGGAGGGCTGGAGCTGCCACAGCCTCCCCACCTCCTGGTCCTGCAGTGGCTGCGGTGGAACATGGGCACGTGCCACCTGGGTGCTCCAGCGGAGGAAGTCCTGTGGGAGCTGCTGGAGCGGGGGGTGAGTCTTGAAGCCCCTGGCTGAGGTGAGGTGAGCAGGAGCCATCCAGGCGGCTGGGGGCGGGCTGGCCCGAGCGTCTCCAAGGGCAGGTGCCTGGCTGCTGCCGCCTTCCCCTGGCCCCGCTCCTGCGCCTGGGACACCGACGGTGGGGACGGTGAGGACGAGCAATCCCCATGCTTTTGGAGAGGGCACAGCGTCTCCCAGCACGGAGAGGGCGAGGAAATGCCAGTGCCCACTGCCTGGGTGCCAGGAGGAGAAGCAGAGCCAGGCAGGGAGGTGCCATCGCTGGCGTTGAGGTAGACTGCGGGGGGAGGGGGCAGGGCTAGGTGCGTGTGCTCTGCAGCGAGCTCTCAGCAAGGCTGCCCAGCCCGGCTGCAGTGGCCTGCCATAACTGTGCCGTTTCACCCCTCCCAGCACTTCACAAAAGTCCGGAAGCAGCTGCAGGTCACTGCCAGCACGCCCAGCACCAGGACTGCAATTTAAGGGCCTGGTTTCACTCTGGGAGGGATGAGCTAAAAGTTGAGTCAAGCTCAATGAAAAGGGCGTTGTGAAATCGGAAGGGCAAGACTGCACTTGCCTGCCGCCGGCCCTGCGCTCCACACACAGTGAGCTCAGGCACTGCTTGGGGACCTCCCTCCGAGGGCCACCGCAGGCCGAGCACCATGCTAAGCCAGCCAGAGCCTCTCCTCCTGCCAACAAGGTCTCTCCTCAGGCACAGAGGGTCGGGCAAGAGTTGGCTTTTGCTGTCAGAGGCAAAGCAGTCAGTGGCGCCCCTGCCCAAGTGCCTGCCACAAGCCCCACTGTGTGCCTGGCTCCACTGGCGTTGCCACTTGGCCATGTAGATTCTGGTTTGTTCGCAGCTGGCTTTGATTGCTGCTGGAAATATGTTTCCCCATTGCCCGTGCTTTGGTACTGCGGAAAACCCAACAGGTGCTTCTGCCTGGCCTGGCCTGGCCTGGCCTGGCCTTCAAGGTCAACAGTCATGGCTCAAACAAGCCACCTGCTGCCCCTGGCCAGTCCGGCTCGCACTCCCAGCCTCAGGCAGCTCTCGCCTGGCCTTGCCCCACCATGCTGCAGAGGCCTCCGGCACGGCCACGCGGGTCTCCAGAGGAGGGCCCGTAGGAAGGCTGGGAGCAGTGGCTTTTCTTGAATCGGGACATTTGTTTGTTTTTTTATTTATTTAAAACTTCTCTGAACCATCCCATCACACAGTTTACAAAAGATTAATTCAATACAATAAACAGGGAAATAAGAGTAACAGTCGCACAGCCCACATGCTCCAGCAGGCGAAGGGGCCCTTCTGGATTCTTTCAGGAGTCATCAGGGCTGGACACATGTGTAATCTTCTGAGACAAAGAGCTAGTGAGGCTCCCAACAGGAAGTGCCTGCTCTGGAGCTGCCTGATCACATTTCACAACTCGGTTCCGGGTACCTCCTGAGGAGCCTCGTGGGTTTTGCCAAGTGCTCTGCTCTGTGTGCCAGTTTCTGTGGACACACAGCTATGCGGGCGCAGCAGCACGAGACGCTGCCCTCTGCCTGCTGACACGCAGGGACTATGCCTCAGAGGCTGTGGAGCAGCGTGTCAGGCACCTCCTTCGTGGCGTCCCACACCTTTCAGGCTGGGACAGTGGAAACACGGCCAAAGAAGCAAGCAGAGAGCAGAAACAGGGAGCAGCAGCAAGGACCACAGTGGCCCACTGACACGGCACAGGGCATGTCCAGAAGAAGCAGCCTGTCAGAGGTAGGGGAGCATCTCCTGCCTCAAGAGTGGGGGTAAGGCAGCCCTCCAGTGCTGCTTGAATGGACTGGTGCCTGCATCAGCAGAAGACTGACAGCAGCAAAAGGGGAGGAAGGAGTGAGAGCCGCAGCTTCCCTTGCCTTGATACGAAGCAAAGTGGCAGCTCGCTCTGGGAGAGAGTGACCATGCCAAACGTGCTTCCACAGCAAGCAAATGCCAAGTGTAGCCAAACATGCACCCTGGATTTTAGAAAAGCCAATTTTAATAAACTTAGAACAATGCTAAGTCCCATGGCAGGTGACTCTATAGAGAAAGGCAATTCTAAAGGCACAATTACCCAATTTCAACAAGGAAAAAGGGTAGAAGACAACAGAAGAACCCCATGTGGCTTCACAGCAAGCTTAGAGATGATCTGAAAACAAAAAAGGACATGTACAGGGAGTGGAAGGAATGCCAGGCTTCCAAGGAAAAATAAATATAGGCAGGTAGCACGGAATTGCAGGGATGGTGCCAGGAAGGCTAAAGCGAGGAATGAACTGAAGCTAGTGAAGGATGCCAAGAGCAACAAAAAGCCTTCTTCAGATATGTTCAAAGACAAAGGAAGGAACTGGGGGTTCAGCTACTCAAAAAAGGATGGCAAAATGATATCAGATGGCAGAAGTGTTCAGCTCCTCCTTTGGTTCAGTCTTCTCCCAAAAGAAGATCTATGACTTTCCTGAGGAAGGAGGAGTACAAGGTGAAGGAGCAGGGTGGCAGTTCAGAATGAATAGGCAAATGGTCAAGGAGCATCTAATTGGGTTGAATGAGTTTAGATCTCTGGGGCCTGATGAACTCCATCCTAGTGTTCACCAGTTCAAGGAGCTGGTGAAGCTCTGTTGATTATCTCTGAGAAATTGTAGAGGACAGGGGAAGTGCCAGGTGACTTGGAAAGGGCTAATGCTGTCCCTGTCTTCCAAAAAGAAAGATAAAGAAGAGCCAGAAAACTTCAGACTAGTCAGTCTGACAATCCCTGGGACAATTCTGGAGCAGGTTATGAGGCAATCAGTCTGCAAACACCTTAAAGACCATCCAGTGACTACTAGAAGCCAACATGGATTTCTCAACAACAAATCCTGCCAGACTAATCTGATTTCATTTTATTATTATTATTATTCAGTAACCTCCCTGATGGACTGTGGGGATGCTGTAGACATAAACTAACTTGACTTCAGCAAAGCTTTTGACAAAGTGCCCCATGATCTTCTGATGAGCACACTAGTTCAAAGTGGGCCACATGGAAGCATCATCAAGGGAATCCACAGTTGGCTACAGAACTGGACGCAAAGAACACTCCTCCATGGCAGCTCCTCCAACTAGGGAGAGGTCACAGGTGGGGCACCGCAAGGTTCAGTCCTGGGTCCAGTGCTCTTCAACATCTTTATTAATGAGTTAGATGAGGAAGTGCAAAGAACAATTATAAAATCTGCTGATGTCACAAATCTGGGTGGGATAGCTAATACCTTGGAAGACAGGAACAAGTTTCAAGGTGATCTTGATAGGATGGAATGCTGGGCTGAAAGCAACAGAATGAAATTCATTAGGGACAAATGCCAAAAAGAAACCAGATGCATTGTCACGAGATGGGGATTACTTGGCTCAACAATACTGCGAGTGAGAAGGATCTTGGGGTTGTTGTAGCTGAATATGGGCCAACAATGTGATGTGGCCACGAACAGGGCAAATGCTATTTTGGGCTGCATTAATAAAAGTTTCACTTCCAGATCCTGTGAAGTGCTAGTTCCCCTCAACTCAGCACTGGCCAGGGCTCATCTGGAGTGCTGCGTCCAGTTCTGGGCACCCTTGTTCAAGGAAGATGCAGACAAGCTAATAAAGGCTCAGGGCAGGGCGACAAGGGTCTGGAAACAAAGCCCTGTGTGGAGAGTTTGATAGAGCTGGGCATGTTTCACCCTGAGACGAGAAGACAGAGGGGGGATGTGATAGCGCTCCCCCAGTCCCTGAAAGGCTCTCACTTGGAGAAGCCACTGCAACACCCCAGTATGCAGGACGTGGAATAACGGCCGCAGGTGACAGGAAGGCGAGAGCAGCGTGGCAATGGAAGGCCTGGCCCAGGGAGGTGGTGGAGGCACTTGAGGTGCAGCTGGGCAGCCTTGGAGAGGGGCGAGTCCTACACCCAGCAGGGGTTGGACCCAGTGGCCCTCTGACCCCCTTCGGCCCTACTGTTCCCTGATTTCATTTTAGAGGCAGTGCCCCTTGGGGTGGTGTGCGGGATGGACTGCTGCAACCAACCCATAAAAACAGAGATTGTGGACTTGCATCAGTAAAAATGAAGCCTTCCGGGAAATGCCATGGGCCTCACTGGAGGGCCAGACCCTGGAGACCTGCAGAGGAGGGCCTGATGATCCCCCACTCACAGGGGAAGCCAGTTTTGGAGGTGCCACCACTATGAAGCCTCCCCCGCTTCTGCCCTCCAGCCCAACTGCCTGGAATTCCTAAGCTTTGAGAACACTGGTCTGGGACTCTCAGCACCTGCATGTGAATGCTGTCTGTTCCAGATAAATGTATTCACGTGTGAATGTGGCAGTTCAAAACACTCAAGACTTGTAAGTCCCTTGTCTTCTCTGGTCATATATTCAGCTTCTGGTAGCTTTCAGGGGAGTTGCTGAGGGGCTGCCCTTGTCCTAGGCTGTGGGGGGATGCATGGAACTTCTGGCATGGGAACACCAGGACTGTGTGCCCACAGCATGCCCTGGGCTGCTTCCTCAGGAGAGGTCCATGCTCCCTTTAGGCGAGATCTAGGCATCAAATAATTGTTCCTGTATGTTTTCCCTGTATTGTACCAGAAAGCTGCGGTCACTGTCCAAAATAGCGACTGCGACTCAAACACCTGAAGTCCTCTTAAGCATTCCTTACTGCGACAGAATGCCCCACCACCCCAAGCGCTGCCACAGTTGGAGAAAGCGAAAGGGGGGTCCCCAGTCAGACACTCCGAAGCAGGAGCTGAGTTGCAGCCTGTCTGCTGCCTTCCCGCAAGAGCAGCTGATCTGAGGGTGCTGTACAGGCCTCTAATTTCTTTCTCTTGAGCACAGGAGCTCTCGGTTTTGTGCCTCATCGTCGTGACCTTTACACACGCAATGGACCTTCTTCTGTTTGACCAAAGTGTTTGGCACGCACACAAACCCCGGAACTCTCCTGAGCCAGCCTGGGCCCCGTCCCTTCCCTTCCAGAGGGGTCTTCTGGGCATGAGCAGTGATTCTGTGCACGGGCCACCTCCTGTGCTGGCAGGGCACAGTGGGGCAAGGGCCATGCCCACCCTGCCCCGTCTGTGTCTGAGCAGCTCCCCTGCCCCGAGTCCCCCCCACCAGCTGCACACCTGGGGAGGCCGGCCTCCAGATAAGCACCTCCGCTTCTCTCGTCCCAGTGTCAGGGATGCCCCCCCCCCCCGCATCGCTGCTGCTTCTCTAAAGACCAGCCAGCCGCCCTTGGCCCCGCTCACAAGTGGGGTGCGGCGCTTCATCGGGCACTTTGCAGTCGCCCCTGGGCCTCCCCGATCTCAGCCCCAGCTCAGTGTGCCCTTTGCAGGTGCTGGTCCTTCCCGAAGCACGAGCCACTCATGGCCCCGATGCAGTCAGAGGTTGCCGGCGGCCTCCAGGTCACTCTGTGCTTCGGACGCTCTTCGAATTGCGGCCGCCCTGGGAGCGCATTAAAAAGGGTTAAAAAGCTCAGTGCCCGCCCGCCCCCCTCGCCATGTTAGTATTTTTGCATGTTTTTGTGTTTGGCGTGGCTTGTCTTAGCCTACCTTCCTGAAATAAGCGATGGAAGCAATTGTGCGCCTGCTTTCCAACGGGTTGGCCGAGAATGATGGCTCCGCCGCCCCTCGGCCGCCTCCCCCCGCCAGAGCCCCGCGGAGCAGCCCGGCCTGCGGCCAGCCGCCTCCGAGCTCCAAAGACGGCCTTCAGCGGCCACCAGGATCTTGCGCGGGAGGAGGATGGACCGGACGCCCGCTGGGCAAGTTCCAGCGCGGCAGCCGCTCCGGTCCGTTGCGCTGGGACAATGATGGCGACTGGCGGCCGGAGGCTGCTTCCGGTGCTTCCGCCGCGAGCGGGTCCGGCTCCCTTCGCGCCTCGCCGCCCCGCTGCCCTTGCTGGGGTGCGGCACACGCGGCAGGGCTGGCTGGCTGCTCAGCCGTTCATTGCTGCTTTTAGTCTGTGCTTTAAGGAGCCACTCCCCAAAGACATACAACGGTGAGATGCCACTGGAGAGGGACAGCCGTGTGGCTGCTCGACCCTGGCTGGATGTGGGCAATGCACCAACCCGGTGGCTTTTCACTGTGGTTGGTCTGTCGTGCTGTTTGAACCCAGTCATGGTATTTCACCATTCAAAGTTTGTTTGGTCTTTAGAAACCATGATAAGACAGCGTAGGTCTGTGACTTCTCTGCACCACCATGGCTTGCTGTGTTGCCTAAGCCTGAGTTTGTGGTTCCCACAAACAGAGTGCCCTGTACCAAGTGGCCACCACAAAAGCCTCCCTGTGTGGCCCACTGAGGGAGATGAAGGCAGCACAGGCAGGAGGCACAGCACTGTGGGACTGTATTCAGATGCGGTTCTGATAGGATACGTGGCAATGGTGGGACGGCTGAGGAAGGAGCGGGGAAACCATGATGAAGTAGAGCCACTCAGTTGTCTCTCAGGAAAATCATGGCGAAAGACTGCAAGCCATCCTAAACATGCAGGGATGCATGTGGCATTGTGTGAACGTGGCCACTGTCTGTACAGCCACAAGGCAGGTTGGAGCTCCTGCTTCCACCCTGGAAGTGTGTTCTGGGGCCAGAGCTGGGACTTGGGCCATTGGGCACCCTCCCTCCGCCCACTTGGCTGGTGCTGCTCTTTCAGAGCAACATCAGAATGGGTGCCCGGTGGGCAGGGAAGGGAGCAGCAGGGCTCCTGAGCCACCCAGCTGTGTCCTTTGCGAGGCAGGGGAGGTGCATGGTGTCCCGCACCTCTGCGCTCCTCCTACACATGATGGGTGCCTGTAATCCTCCATGCTCAGAAGGTCACAGGCAGCCCCTGTCATGAGCGTGTCTTTCCCCTTCTCCATTTCTTGAAGAGGCAGATGAAAGCTTTGGGATCATGGCCCTTTGTGGGCACTTGACAGTTGTACAAGCAGCGTAAAGCCACGTAACTTGTCTCTTTCCATCCATGAAGTAGCTTCTGCCTGTATGAAGAGGAGCGGGCACCCATGCTTCATGTCCCCTACTTCCCTTGCCTGTATTCTCACTCAAGGACAAGAGGGTGGGAACACCCGTCGTCGCCCGATTGGGCTGGGCATTCAGCCCGTTGCCTTTTGCAGGCCTGAGGCTTCCCCACCTCCTTCACCTCACTCTGTTTGAGGGTTCCCCTCCTCTCCCAAGACGGTTTGGCTGCCAGACACGACCTGCGCAGCCTTGCACCATCGTGCCAGTTCCGTGGCAGATGTCTGCCCGCAAACCTCTCAGCCCGGGGCCTGGGAGCACCTGGGCATGGGGTGAGGCCAGCTGGTGCTGGCAGTCCCCTCCACAGCCCTACTGTGCTCCCTGCAGTCTCTCTCTCCAGTGAGGTTCCTCTGGCTGTTCAGAGACTGTCAGGGAAGGGAGGCGCCCGGGGTGCCCTTTGCACGTCTCTTCCTTCCCTTCCGAGGCTGAGCTGCAGCCCTGGTTGAGGGAACCAGCACAACTTTGTCCAACGGGGCTGCAAGGCAGGGCTTGGCTGTCGGAGCCCCAGCTCTGAGACCGCAGGACCTAAGAATCCAGATGGTCACAGAGGCCATCAGAACTGTGCCCGGCAAGTTAGCATGGCAGGAGGTGCAGCACTGCACCCCTGCAACGCCATCCAGCACGTCCTCTAAGGTCACATTCTAGCTTCGAGGGGCACAAGCTAATCCCTGTGACGCCTTCTTTAAAGAATCCCCAAGCCCTTTCCCAAGCCCCACCTTCAACCTGCCACCTTGCTTGGCAAGGGAGGGGCCCACATCATCTCTCCACCACTATCGAGTTGAGCAGGATCTGAGAGAGTGATGTGCTTGCGGAAGTGGCACTTGGCAGCCCTCCCCACTCGCTCCCTGCAGAAAGTCCCTGAGGGCCTGCATAGAAGCTAGACATGTGCAGGCCGGGTGGCAAGCAGGGTGCTGCCGGGCTCCACTGCCCCCCCCCAGCGCAGTGGCATGCACGCCTGGGCAAATGACGTCACCCTTGCCCCGTCTCCGAAGAGTCCAACTTGTTCCAAAGAGAAGAAGAGGGAAGCCGCCCTGGGGGCACATGGGAGGGCGAGGGGATGATATGCCCGTGCGGGTTCCCCCGAAACCTGGGCCAACAGGGACGGGCTGCTCATCCTGCTGCGCACCTTTGCCGGGAAGCAGGCCGGTCTCGCTGCCCCAGCAACGTGCTCGTCCGTAGGGAGCGAAAGGCACTCAGTTCATCTCTCCAAGGCCTCCACGGTTGAGGGCTGTCAAGAAATCCGTGGTGCTTATGCCATAGCTTTGCATGAAGAATGGCTGCAGGGTTTTGGTTTGTTTGTTTGCTTGCTTAAAGTACATTTCTCCAGCATTGTCTGAATATGTTCCACCATTCAGTATTCCTTTCCCTGAGGAAAAAACGCCAGACTCATGGGATGACTCTGGTCCATCATGTCCAAGATGGTGCCGGCAGCACCTCTCTCCCCTCCTCTGTGGAGCAGCCTCCTGTCCAGAGATTGCTGGGCAGCAAGCAGAGTGCCATTTTTTCCAGATGGCCGTCAAGACGAGTTGACATGCTTCCGTGGATGTGCAGAGGCTGGCAGCCTGCAGAACCAGCAACATTGACGCCCACTCTCCTCTCCTCTCTCCTCTCCTCTCCTCTTCCCCGTAGGCCATGTATGCAACAAATCGCGGGACTGTAGGAGGGTTCTTCCTGGCTGGCCGAAGCATGGTGTGGTGGCCGGTGAGTCGGGCGCTGTGGGGAGGTGTTCTCACAGAGGGCAGAAGGGTGTGCACCTTCCCTGAGCGGCACCTGCCTGTTCTTTTCTCCGCAGACTCAGCAGGAGGCCACAATGGCCAGGGAGGGCCAGTCCATGCATCTAGGCTGGGGCTGGGCCGGGGCTGGGGGCAGCTCCTCAGCTGACCTTTGTGCCTGCCCAAAACGCTGCAGGCCAGGCAGGCTGGGCCAGGGAGGCCGTCTTAGCTCGCTTGCGGAAAGGAAGGGCAAGGTGTGAGCATCGGGAGTTCTCCCGTTCCATTGGCTCCATCTTCTCACCTGGGAAGGGTTCTCACCTGCCTGAGGGATGGGCAGCCAGCTGGGGGCTGCTGCAGGGAGGACTTCCCAGAGGGAGCATCGCTCCATGAGGTTCGGCTCCGGCCAGCCCCAGGGGCTGTGCTTCTGTGGAGGGGCCCCTGGTGCGAGTGGGCCATCTCTGCGCTCCCACTCTGGGTGGGTCAGCAGGCCTCAATCACCACATGCCGAGCACTGAAGGGGCAGGTGGGTGCACCCCTCCCCCAGCAGCTACCCCACGATTTCCTGTTGCCCCACTGCGACTTCTCAGGGCGTGGAGAGCAGGGCAGCTGGCATTCTGGCAGCTTGCTGTGAGCCGCCAGGATGCAGGTGGCTGGCATGGCTGCCAAGTGCTGCCCAGGGCCACCCCGGCTTGAGGGGTAGCAGAGCTGCCATCCTGGGGAGGGAGCACGGCCTCCTGCCCTTGGCTGCTGGGCTGGGCAGCAGCACGGCAGCAGCGGGGCTGTGTCTTGGGGCTGCCTCCGAGGGGGAGAGCAGCAAGGGCATTTGGGGGCATTTTGACACCCCTGACCCTTGGTGCATGCAGCAGCTCCTGCCCCACCGTAATCCACCTTTTGATGGCATGAGAGGGACAGCCAGGGCCGCTCCCTGAGCCTGGACATTCGTGGGCCTTTTCATGATGCCGCCTCCGCCTCTGGGGCCTCTCTTGCTCGGGCTCCCTCTCAAATTCCAAGCTCCTGGCTGCTGGGCTCAGCCACGTGTGGCTTTGTGCGCGGGGCAGGGATCTCAGCCCCAGAGCAGAGAGAAGCCTCTGTGGCCACTCACTGGCCCTTGGGGGCCTCTCCGGCCGGGGTCCCCTCCACCCTGGACCTGGGGAGTGGCTTCCCGTGAGATGGCCCCGCAGAGGAGGGCGCTCCAGAGCCCGGTGCCGCAGGAGGGGAAGCGGCTTCCCTCCTGGGCGCCTCCTTTTGCCCGAGAACTGGGAAGCCCCTGGCCGCACAGCCCCCATGGCCCCCTCCCCACAAGCCCTGCTTGCCCTCCACCTGGACACCCGCCAGGCAGCCTCCTGCTCCCTGTGAGAATGGTCCGCGGCCGTGCAGAGATCCCACGGAGGAATGGCCAGCCTCAAGTGAGGATAAACATGCCACGTGGAAGGAAGGGAACGCACCCCAGAGGAGGAGCAGAGGAGGAGCAGGAAATGGGGGGGGGGCACTCGGAGAAGCCCCTGTGAGAAACTGGGTGCAATTATTTGGCGATGAGATTATCTCCCTCCCTGCCCCACAAGCTGGGTGCTGAGATCTCTTCCCTCCACCAAGGGGCTGGTTCCGCTCCCATTATTCTGTAGCCTGGGGTGAGAAAATTGTCCTGGGGGGGTCACCACAGCCTTTTGCTCCACGCAGCTCGAGCATTGGGTGAGGGCACTGACTCAGATCAGGGGCGTGTCTGGGTTGGCCCCAAGTGTGCCGCCCGTCGACTGGCGTTTGGGGGCAGCGCTTTTCCTGCCGGTGAGAAAAGAGGCGCAGAACCAGAGGCCAGGTTGAGGCTGAAGGGCGGGGGCCGTTGCGCGGGGGGCTTGTCTCCCAACCTGCTGCCCCCCGCCCCGATGGGGGCAAAGGAAATGCTGCTGTGCTCGGTTTAAACGGAGAGCCGGCACAAGGCTTGTTTTATGCTCAGGCCCGCATGCATACCTGCCCCCAAAAGGAGTTCCAGAGAGGTGCTGAACTACAAATCCTGTACTCTCCAGCCAGCTAGGCTAAACTGGTATGATGGATTATGGGACCTGCAATCCAAAGATACCTGGAGGGCAGCTGTTGGAGCAGGAGGACCTCCTGTGTCTCTTGGGAAGGCAGTTTAAATGCTGGACTGTTTGGAGGCAGATTGGAATGAGTACGGACTCGCAGGCTGAAAGGTAGCCTGGAATTTGGGTAATGCCCAATGGCCCCCTCTTCGGGAGGAGGCGATGACAGGGATACCCTTTGCAAAGGAAAGCTCTTTAATGTTTATGGATCTGCACTTTCTTCTTAATGATCTACCTGCTTCTTGGAACTGAAGAGAAGATCAGTGGAAGTGGGCTCCCGGTGCCTGAGAGCAAAAGGCTCACGGCAAACACCTACCTTTCAACAAACAATGCCCGGGGGGTGTAAGGTCTTGAGTGGGAGGCCTGCTGGGCACCTGCAGACCTGTGGCCTGCCTTTGCTGGCGTCTGTGCAAAGCCACGTCCAGGTCTGAAGCGCCCGAAACGTGAGTAAGATCCACTGCAGTGGATGCTTTCAGACCTTATGCTGCACTGTAATGTTCTATTTTAGGTTGGGGTTTTTAGTTTGATGATTAACATTCACAGTAGAAGAAATCAGTACCAGAGCTTTTGCTGGTGGGTCGTGGGGATGGGGGCTCTCTCAGTGGTGGCCTGACACCTCTGAAGCCCCCTCCCCAGGGGTTATGGGCAGCCTCACCATTGCTGGCTCAGGGACCGCCCCCAAAGTACATCTATTTCCACCAGCTTTTGGTGTTTGGAAATCATGAGTTGCTGCGGCCACTATGTGTGTTTTGATGGCACTTTCCTGGGTTCGTGTTTTTGGGCAGTTGTCAGCTGCCTCAGGTGTGCTGCATGCCCTGAAAGGCAGGTTAGCACTTATTCCAGTAAACACGCAAGCAATTAAAGCCATTTCCATCTGTGCAACAGGCTGCCCCGTGGTCTCTGCCCCAGCTTCTCCACGCAGGTGGTTTTGAGGGAGCTGTCGCACATGGGGCTCCCCAGCTGCAATCTGAACCGGTTCGCTCTCCCTCTCATTCCAGATTGGCGCCTCTCTGTTTGCCAGTAATATTGGCAGTGGCCACTTTGTGGGACTGGCTGGCACGGGGGCAGCCGCCGGAATCGCCATTGGGGGCTTCGAGTGGAACGTAAGTGCCGTGCCTGCGGCTTCTGGCCCAAAGTGACAGCCGGGGGGAGGGTGCTCTGCCTGTCCCTCGCCAGCCTTCTGCCCCCACGGGTCTTCTGGGGAATGCCACCTTGGAGACCGAGGCGGGGGCATGTCCAAAGCCCCGGTTGCTTCCCTCGGGGGCCGCCACAGCCTGGTAAGCACTGGCCAGCTGGCTGGGGGCAGCTGGGGCTGCTCTGCAGGTTCTCTGGCCCAAGCCGTGGTTGCTGCTGCCAGAGAGGGGGTGCAGTGTCCCGCCGGATGCGTCGCCTCAGGAGGAAAGGTAACAGGCTGGGTCTGCCTTCCTTTGCTCACAGGCCCTGGTGCTGGTGGTGGTTCTTGGCTGGATGTTTGTGCCCATCTATATCAAAGCCGGGGTAAGTGCGGGAGCGGCTTCTTCGGGCCGGCCAGTGCCTCTTGTGCCACGTGTCCTCTGCGTGAGTGGCGGTCACGCTGGCTGCCGCCATACTCGAGCCTGTGGACGCTCCCCGAGGAGCTGTGCAGCGAGGCAGGTGGCTGCCCGGGGGCCCTTTTCTTGCCACTCCGTGCCAGCAGCCCACCCGCCTCTCTGCAGATGGGCAGACGCTCCAGCGTCGCTGGGGAAAGGTGGGGAGGAGAGTGATTTGCTCGAGGCTCCCCCACATTTCAGGACCGGGGCCTCTGAAGGGCCGCCATGGTGGGTGCCCATGGCAAGCCGTGCCTGGTGGGCTCATCCGTGAGTCCCCGTTGGCAATGACTCTTCTTCCCAGTAAGGCCCTCATGCCCCCGGCTCCTGCCCCCCACCTGCACGTGGAGGGTTCCTGCCCCTTCTGGGTGCCCCTCCCCCGAGCAGCCTTTTGGCGCTGCTCTCCCAGCGGCATGCGCACCCTCTCCTTCCGCAGGTGGTGACCATGCCGGAGTACCTCCGGAAGCGGTTCGGTGGGAAGAGGATTCAGGTCTACCTCTCAGTCCTGTCCCTGTGCCTTTACATCTTCACCAAAATCTCGGTGAGTGGAGCAGCTTGTCTGAGCCTCCTCTTGCATGTGTGGAATGGCAAGAGAGTGAGGGAAGAGCGGCCTGGATCTCCCCCGCCCCTCACCTGCCTCGCTATCGAGCTCCTGCCCCACTCCTGCCCTGAGAGGGTTCAATCCAACTCCACCTCTGTCTGCTGCACGACTCCTCGCAAATACAGTGGCGATGGCAAGCTGCCGTTTGGGGGCTCAGTCAAGGGGCTCCTCTCGTCTGGCTGGCGCTGTGGGGGGAAGCCACGGGGGGCATCGCCCAGCCTTTGCACAGCCCTTGGGCTTTGCAGGCCTGGTGAGGTGCTTTCCCTTGGTTGCCACAGGAGGCTACTCTTTGCCCTCATGTGCAGCAGTGGAGAGATAATTGTACAAATTAACTTAAAGGGCCTAGCCTTTTGCCCTCTCCTCCCCTGCCCTGCAATAACCCAGCTCCATCAGGGTTACTGATTAAGCGCCGACTGGGGCGCCTGGACCCCTCCTGCTCCCCACGGGCTGCTCCCTTGCGCTTTGGCAGCACCAGCTGCTGGATCATGTCTGCAGAGCCTGGCAGGAGGGGCAGGGCTTTCGTGTGGGCCATAAAACAACCCTTAATGAGCAATCGGACGTAATGTGCTGTGGGGAGAAGAGCCGGGAGGGGGGGCAGCCGCCCGGAAGTGCTGCCCTGTGCAGCTGGGCAAGGCCATTTCCGAGCAAGACGTCTTTGGCCCATTCCCTGCTGCATCCACGGAGGCGCTTTCTGTCTCTGAACCAGTTAGTGGCTGCCTTCCAAGCCACGTGCATCCAGACAAGGGCAGCTGCTGAGCCTGCCTGCCTGGGCTGCTCCCGCCTTTTCCTTCACCACAGAAAGCGGTTTGGGGAGAGGCGGGAGCAGCTGCTCGGGGCCTCTGGCTTGGTAGTGCCAGGAACCCCCTTCAGGCCAGCACCTGGTGCAGAAGGATGGCCAGAGAGGGCTGCCTGGTGGCTGGAGCAGAGGAAGGGTGGCTGCCTTGGCTCATTTCCTGCTGGAGCCCCTCCAGGCCTTTGCGCACCCCCTTCACTTCGCCCTGGCAGTGCAGGGGGTGGCTGACCTCCGCCTGGGCAGCCAGTGCTTGCCTGGGCGGGCGGGGTGGGGGCAGCCCCATGCTCGGATCCAAGGCACCCCTGTGGCACGTGGCTGCTCCTACTTGGCTGTGAGAACTGCTCGCTCCATGTCTGACCACCGGACGAGGGCCCTCTTTGGCACACTGCCCGGGATGCTGGGGGAAAGGCGGGAGGAGAGGAAACCCGCACCATGGATTCTGCTGGGGGAGTGCTCTTCCCAGTTCTCCCTTGCCCTCTGGGGTCCCCCAGGGTACTGCTCTTGCCCCCCCCCCCATTCCTCTGCCCAAGATCTGGCCCCTTTGCAAAGACCAGGCTGCCTTTTTTGTCTTGACCCCCCTCCCCCCGTTCCTTCTGTCCCTCCTCTTCCTCCATGGTCCCTGCACAGGGCTGCCAAGGAGCTCTCCTTTCCTTTCTTTTCACTTAACCTCTCCCACAGTATTGTGCTGAAGCTGCAGGGCTCCTCTGTTGGACCATGTGGTCCCGAGGATGAAACAGCCTGTGACTCAAGAGTTAACAATACACGAAATCCAACTTTATTTGCACAGTAAGCGCGCGGGTTTCAAGATGTTCAGCAACGTATCTCCTCACTGGATAAAACAGGGTACCTTAATCACTTCTGACTGAGGCATCACACTCTTCCCCTTCACAGGCACGCCTCACTCGCAAATCCCCCCCACTTCTGAATGCACTTTGACCGGTCCTTATGCGATTTATCTTGGCATACTCCTTCCCTTCTGCACTCCGCCAGCTTCTCTCTCGCACCCTTATAATACTTGACAATCGCAAGCTTGGCTCCCACAGCCGCCGACTTGTCCGTCAGGCGTCAGCTTCTCCCCTTTGCCTTGCCTTCCGCAGCGCTGCCCTGCCTGGGACGCTAAAGGGAAGGCCGCCTCCCGGGACCCCGCGGGCCGCCGGCCGAGCGCGGCTCCCACGGACGGACAGACGAGCGGAGCCGCTTCTCTCCCCTCTCCCACTTCCAAGCTCCGCCCACGCCGCCACCAACCAATCACCTCGCTCTCTCGCTCGCTCGCTCGCTCGCTCCCGCAAACTCTCCAGCCTTGCGGGGAACGCGGGCCCGCGGCGCCTTCGACCGCGCCAGGCCCGCCTGCCGGCCGCGGCGCGCTCCCGCTGCACGTGCGGCCGCCGGGCCGCCAGCCTCTCCCCGGCCCGCCTGCGTCCCCTCGCCCGCGTGCGCCCGTGCTGCCCGGGCCGCCTTTCTGGCTTGAGCTTCGGCCCGCGGCTGCCGAGCTGCTCCGCCTCCTTCCGCCGCTTTCTTTGCAGTCGTGAGCTGCCCTGCCGAGCGCCGGGACTCCCCGCCACGGCGCGGCCGGCGCGGAGGAGGCGCGGCCGGGCAGAAGGCCGCCTGGGAGTGCGGTCGGCGGTCCAGGCCAGCGAGGCCGGCCCGCCGCGCGGGGTGCCGGCCTTCCCGCCAAACCTCGGAGGCGCGCTCCCGGCAAGCCGGCGTCTTCGCACTGGGGCCGACCGCCTTCCTCTGCGCAGCTGCTGAAAACGCCCATTCTCTTTCTCGGCTTTAGGCAGATATATTTTCTGGAGCCATTTTTATCCAGCTTGCCGTGGGGCTGAATATTTACGTGGCTATAATCCTGTTGCTTGTCATCACGGCGCTTTACACCATCACAGGTGAGCGCCCGGCCTCCGTGGACAGGCCTTGCCTGCGCTGAACTCCGGGAAGCGCGGCCGGTTCCAGCGCGCCCCCCTGGCCTGCGCCCGTGCCCCCCCACCGCGCGGGGCAGCCCCAGAGTGGCGGGGGCGTCCTCCGAGCAAGAACGGGCCGTGGGGCGGTTGGGAGTGGCTCCCCACCCACGGCAAGCCCCCTCCGAAGCAGACCGGGGCTCACGCCGCCGCGTTGCTTTCCACCCTCTGCCCCCCAGGAGGACTTGCGGCCGTCATCTACACCGACACCTTGCAAACCTTCATCATGTTGCTGGGCTCGATCATTCTGACCGTATTCGGTGAGTGCTGGCCCCAGGGGAGCGGTGGGCGGCTGCCTGCTGGCCCAGCGCGCCCGGCCGCCTCCTCCCCACGGAGCTGCCTTAGGCCGGGGCGCGGTCTGCCCGGGAGCCCGTGCCGGGTGCCCCCAACAGGGAGGCCGTGCCCCTCCGCCACGCCCAGCGGCAGGCACCAGGCCGGGGCTTTGCCATGCGCCCGTGGCCTCATCTGGTTCCCGGGGAGTGGGGCCTGCCCGCTCCACGTGAGAGGCCTGTCAGGCAGACCACAGCGAGTGCTGAGCGTGCGAGTCCCAGGGGGAGGCAGGGGGAGGGTGGTTGGTGCCCCTCGGCGAGAGGAGGGGGAGTGCCCAGGGCAAGCCCCACTGAATGAGTGGGGCTGGCAGATGCATCCTGTCCCCCCTGCCCTGTGATAAGGATTTTTGGGATGCACACACCATGACCAGCAAGGCCGCAATACCGCAAGCTTTCACCCATGGCCTGCTCATGAGGTCTGGAAGAGTCCTTTTCTTGTTAACGCTAAGGTTCTATGGATGCCGGATCCACAGCTGTGCTCCTTCACTGAGGCAACGCAGGCACAGCTCCATTATGTGGACGGGTTGTGTGGTTGCCCGGGCACAGCTTCCAAACCATTCTGTGTGCACCTGCGTGGGGCTTGCGGGGCTAATGGGGGGGCGCCGAGGCTTCACCCCGCAGAGCCCCATGGCCTTCCTCTGAATGGCTGTGTCGCTTTCCCCAGCATTTAAGGAAGTAGGGGGATACGAAGAGCTGATGGACAAATACATGAAAGCGATCCCGTCGCTCATCTCCAATGGAAGTGTGACCATCCCCGAGCAGTGCTACAACCCCCGCCCGGACGCCTTCCAGATTTTCCGCGATCCCATCAGCGGCGACCTGCCCTGGCCGGGCCTCATCTTCGGCTTGACCATCCTGGCCTTGTGGTACTGGTGCACGGACCAGGTAGCACATCTTTGGCCTCCCAAGCGCTGCCCACAGTGGAGCGGGGCAACCTGGTCCTGGCCTGGTTGGGGAAGGCAGCACACTGCCTGCTCACCAGCTTCCTCTCTGCTGCAGCGCCCTGCTGCCTTCCCCAACCTGCTGCACTCTGGCTGAGCTGGGCCACAGTTCCCAGTAGCTCCGGGGACTGCAGCTTGGAGGGAGCTATGCTCTGGAATGCTGGCACCCGGGGACAATGGGCTTCAGAAGCTGAGGCTGGCCTTCTGGTGAGGCCCGGGGTGCTGGATGCCGGAGGCCCCCCTGCTCCCGCTGCGGTCTGGCTGGCTGATGGCCTGTCAGTACCTCAGTCCCAGAGGTCACTCCAGAGTGCCAAGCCCGCCTGCACCATGGGTGAAGCGCCACGCTACACGCAGGCCCTCTGCAGCACAGGGGTTTGCAGTGACCCAAGAAGTGGGCCATGCTGCGCATTGCGGGGAAGGGACTCTCCCCTCAGAATGGCCAACTGACCCATCTCCCAAAGCTGTTTCTGGAGGGGGCTGAGCGGGTGGTGTTTCCCAGCCCCACCTGTTGGGTCAGCTGCCACGCCTTGCCTCACCTCGCCTCAGCTCGCTGTGTTGGTCCGGGCCAGGCCCCCTTTCCAGGACGCCTCACTCTGGGCCTCACCGCCACTTCTTCCACGCAGGTCATCGTGCAGCGCTGCCTCTCAGGGAAGAACATGTCGCACGTCAAGGCTGGCTGCATCTTGTGCGGCTACCTGAAGCTGCTGCCCATGTTCCTGATGGTGATGCCTGGCATGATCAGCCGGGTCCTGTACACAGGTGGGCCCTGGCTGGTTCCCGCCTGTGGGGGAGGGGGCACTGTGTGTTCCCTGGCTTGGCCCATGTGGGCCTGGCACCCGGCCCGGGTGGGCCGTCTCGGCAAGGCTGTGTGGGCCGCGGCTGAGCTCTTCTCGCCCTCAGATGATGTCGCCTGCGTTCTGCCTGAGGAGTGCATGCGAGCGTGCGGGACGTCCGTGGGCTGCTCCAACATCGCCTACCCAACGCTGGTGGTGAAGCTCATGCCGGACGGTGAGGCTCTGGCCGGGCCGGTGGCGGGGGTGGCAGCCTGGGGCTGGAGGAGAGACTGGAGAGCAACGCACCCTCCGGGGCAGTGAGGCAGAGGGACATTTGCCACTGGGGGAGGCCTGGCCTGGCCAGCGGCGTTTGCATTGCGGGGAACTAAGTCCCCCCACAATCCGGACAACTCAGTAGTTTGGCCAAGAGTGAAAAAGGCGAGGAGCCTTTTGGCGGGCAAGGATAGCCTCCCTTCGCATCTCTCTGCAATTTCAGTCTTAAATATAATCCGGGAGCTGGTGCCAAGTTGTGCTCCTCACTATCTCGCAGTCTGCCCCCGGACTCTGGGGCTGGACCACCAAGATGGGCAGGTGAAGACTGCAGGGCCACGGAGTGGGGGAGGTATCCCTGCAGCTGCCGTCCAGCCTCGTGTGCAAAGGCCGTGCTGAGCAGCAGTGGCTGGTGGGGATGCCGGGAGGTGGGCACCACCCTCCACCCTCCAGCAGCCCTGCCCTTGGAGGGGCCCGTCTTCTCCGCCCCCCTTCCTGCCTGTGAGGGTGGGTTTGAAGACCCCTGGGGCCCTTCTGCGAGGTGTGCGACCAGTCCTGCGGCTAGCACACCGTGCAGGGAGCTGGACCGGCGCACCTTTAGAGGGGTGGAAGGAGCAGCCGGCGGAGGGCAACTGCTGTGGTCATTTCAGCTTTCCTGCAGCCACAGCTGGGCATAGGGTGGCCCCGCCGGATGCTTTCATGTGTCCCTGAGCAGTGCAGCAGCCTGGGCCAAGCCCAGCGGGAGGCCCCTGGGGGAGGGTTGCCGCGCCCCCCTGCCTGCTTGGGGGCTTCCTAGTGGGGCCTTTGTTGGGCTGCTGCATGGGCACTGGGCGGCCCCGAGAGGCCCTGGGCTCCATCCAGCTTCAGGCCTTCCCGGGGCTCTGACAGTGAGCAGCCCCACGGCACAGAGGGCCCCCACTCCCCGGCCCGCAGAGCTCACGGCGGCCTCGTGTCCCCCTCGCCTGCGTTCCAGGGCTGCGAGGTCTGATGCTCTCGGTGATGCTGGCCTCCCTGATGAGCTCGCTCACCTCCATCTTCAACAGCGCCAGCACCCTCTTCACGATGGACATCTACACCAAGATTCGCACGAAAGCAAAGGAGCGGGAGCTCATGATCGTTGGCAGGTACCACCCAGGCAGCCACCTGGCTCCCGGCCACTTGAGGGCCACCCGACTTCGGCCTGCCCTTCCTGCCGCAGCTTTGCCGGCTTTCCCTTTCGTGTGTTGTGCCCCGCATTGCGCACCTTGGATGCCCCCTGCATGCAGGCCGCCTGCTCCTGCCTCAGCTGCAGCCCCCGCTGGGACTTGCCTGTCCCCCTCACTGCCCCGTCTTCCCTTCCTTTTGCCCCTGCTGCAGTGTCAGCGCTCTGGAGAGCCCCGGCTGGGAGAAGAGGCTGCTCTGGCACCGCCCCTCCCCCCCCGCAAGAGGATGCTCAGCCTGCCCCAGGATGCTTGCCCTTCTGCTCTGGCGCCTCTCCTCCTGGGCAGCTCTGCTGCATGCCCTCGGCCCAAGAGTCCCCTGAGTGGTGCCAGGAGTCCCACTTGCTGCTGCCTGAGCCACAGCCCAAGGGGGGACCAGTGGCACTCTGCTGGGGGCAGCGGTCTTTCCTGCAGGGGCAGCAGGCAGGACAAGTCTGGTTTGATGCCCCCTGTTTCATTGTGGGGGAGGGACCGTTGGCCCATGGGCAGGGTGGGTCTGCAGCTTCCTTCAGCGGTGGCCAGTAGGGCCATGGTGAAGGATCATGGGAGCTGCAGGCCAAAATTGCGGAGGGCCCTGGTTGCTCTCCTCCCTATGGCTGGGGTCCCCTGAAAAGTGCAAATGCCACATCTGGGGCTTGCCCCGCGTGTCCAGCGCGCAGCCTCTCCCACCTCCTTGCCTTGTGCCACCTGCTGCAGCCCCCACTTTCCCGCCGCTCGACCTTGACGTGGGCCAGCCAGCTGCCCTTTTCTTCCCCACATGGGAGCTGTGGCGCTACAGCACCCCCTGGTGGGCCCTTGGACAATTGCACGTGCATCTTGTCCAGATGCCAACATCTGCCACCTGCCCAGTCACACTCTGCACTTACCCACTTTTGAAAAGTAATGCTCTCTCTCCGTGCATGGCTCCTGGCCACACACGATGGCGATGCCAGTGAGCTGACCACACTGAAAGCAGAGGGTCGTCCATGCATTTCTGTAGCAGGGATGTGATTTGAATGGACGCAAGTGGTAGGTTGGTGCAGTCCACTTGCTCTGCGGTCACTGCCCCCCGCCCCGTACAAGGAGGGCAAACAGGGTCCTGGCATGGCCTTGGTGGGATTTCTGCACCCTGGCACGGAAAGGGGCCGCGGCGAGCACTGTCCCGCTCATGCTTTGGTCCTGTCTGCAGGCTCTTCATGCTGGTTCTCATTGGTGTCAGTATTGCCTGGGTTCCTGTAGTGCAATCAGCCCAAAGTGGGCAGCTTTTTGACTACATCCAGTCCATCACCAGCTATCTCGGCCCGCCCATCGCAGCTGTCTTTTTCCTTGCCATTTTCTGCAAGCGGGTCAATGAACAAGTAAGTCTGGCGTGGTGCAGGTAGCCCCTCGCCGCCACCTGGGCCCGAGCGGACCGGCTCTCACATCAGGGAGGGAGAGGCCAGGCGGGCCCCAGCAGAAGGGGGTGCCCACCCAGGGCGCACGGTCGGGAACATTGCTGGAGGAGGCGGCTGCAGCTCAGAAGGACCGTGCTCTGCTGGGCCGCCTGCCCATGGGCTGCTACCAGGGGGGCCCCTTCGGGCGGCCGAGGCGGGGCTTGAGCATGGTGTGCATCCCAGCCCTTTCCACACAAGCTCTGGGGAAGCCGGTTCCTCCGGCAGCTGCTGGGAGCAGCCACGCAGCCACGCCCTCCCCGGGCTCCGCGGGTGCTTGGGCGGCCCCCTCCTGCAGCTGGGAGCTGAGCAAAGGGCGAGGCAGGTCAGTGGAGGGGCAGGCGGTGTGTCAGCTGCCTGCCCGGGTGCCTTTCTGCACCATCCCGCCCTGGGCCAGGGATGCTGCCCGGCAGATGGTGGGCCGGAGGAGGAGTGCATTAAAGGGGAGTGTGGCCGGAGGACTGGGCCGCAGCCCTCCTTGAGCCTGTTCCCCTGGGCCTCTGGCGTGGCTGCTGCTCAGAGCAGCTGGGGTGCTTTGCTTTCTGAAGGGCTTTCTCTAGAATACCCCACCCCCCACAAACACACATACAGCCTGCACAGAGAGGGCAGCTTTCGCAGTGGCCAGGGAGCAGAAGCCTCCAGCCCCTCACTCGGCAGCTGAATAGGAGAGAGCCCCTGGGCGCGCAAGTGGGGCAAATATTGTGCCAGTGCTGAGCTCCCCATGCAGAGGCGAGTGGCAGGCCAGTGGACCGCACGTCCAGGGCAAAGGGCGTGGGAGCTGTGCTTTGCAGTATGTGGGGCAGGCTTCCCATGGGTCCTCCGTCAATGCGGCAATGTCTGCAGGCAAGTCCCCCCTTTTGACAGGGGGCTCCATGAGCGCAGCACCCTTGGGCATCCGGCCAGGCATCTGCTCCCAGGCCCTGAGAGGCGCTGGAAGTTAAAAGCAGTGGCGTGACTTGGGCACAGGTGCGCAGGAAGTCACCGCAAGCAGGACAGAAGGGTGTGCGTGCATCTTTGGCTCGGCTGGGGAATGTGGCTGCTGCAGTTTGTACTGGCTGAAGCTTCTGAACAGCCTCCCAGGGCAGCCCCACATAGCAGGGCAGTAGTTCAACATGGAAGCTGCCAGCCTGTGGTTACTGAAGCCAGGCTATTCCCCCCGACGTTCGGGTGCAGCTGGACCTCCAGGAGCAGCTGTTCCAAGGCACGGGGGCCACCTGAGCCTCAAGTGGCAAGATGGCCCCAAGCCCCGAACCTGCTCTTGTAGTGGGAGTGCAGCCCTGCCCAGAGGAGCATGGCCCTCTTGCATCCGGTCCAGAGAGCTGCTGCTTGGGGCCTCATTTGATTCGCCCTCATCCAGCCTGTTGCTGCAGTTGGACACTTCCACAGTCTAGTTGAATGAGGATGAAAGGGGAGATAGAGCTGCGTGTCATCAGCATAACGACACATTCCGAGTCCCCTCAGTAGTCTCAGGTAGATGTTATCAGCATGGAGGGCATGACAAACCCCTGTGGACGCCATGCTGCGGAATCCAGGGGGCCGAGCAACATTCCCAGCTCCATTCTGGGGCTGGCCATCCAAGTAGGAGCAGACCCAGTGCAAGCCCAGCCCAGGCAGCCACCCCAGAAGGAGACTGGTCAATGGTACTGAAGCTGCTGCAGGAACATCAGTTGTGCTGCGCTCTCCCTGCCTCTCCCCGACCAGAGCGGCTCCTGTGTCAAAACCAGGCCTGAGGCTGCCTGAAATGGATCCCAATAATCAGTGTCATCTGAGAGTGGCTGGAGCTGTTGGCCCAGGAAGGGCATGTTTGCCCCCAGCCTAAAGATCTTCCAGGATCAGGAGAAAGATGGCCCACGGCACCCCCGTGCTCATTCCGATAACTGCATGAAGTTCCCTGGTGGTCACAGCTGGGGGAGGGGGGTTAACTCCTTCCATGTCCCCCACTCCACTTCCACTCATGCATGTGAGGTTGGCCTCCTCATCCCTGCTGAATCTCAAATGCCAGCAGCCCCTGCCCTTCTGCTCAAGAGCACATCCTGTTCATATCCAAACTGGCCTGCAGGTGGTTCTGTTTCAGCTTCTTCTCAGTACTTGCACTCTTTACTGTGCTTCTCCCTCCCTGCAGAAGTCAGGTCAAAGCCCTCCAGATAAATTTCTCCTGCTGTGGCCAAGCCCCTTCTCGCCAGTCCTTGCAGGGTGCAACCCATCCCTCGCCAGCAGTCCATCTTCCAGGAAGTGCAGCCCATGGTCCCAGAGTCCAAATCTCTCACACCACCACCAGCTTCACAGCCAGGCATTCACCTGCAGTATTTTTCTTTCCCTGCCCATTTCGCTTCTTCAGACTGGAAGGGTTGAAGAGAGGACTATCTGGACCCCAAGGTTCTTGACTTTCCTCCCTCAAGCTTCAAAGTCTGATGTGGTTTCTTAGGAGCTCTGCTTACAGCGTCATTTTTCCCTGCATGTATAAAAAGGAAGGGATACGTGTCAGTGGGCTGTATGAGCCTTGGCAATCTTTCAATTGTATTACTAATCTGTCCTCCAGGGGGAAAGCATGCCTGACAGGACCATGGATCTTCATGACAAACATGTTTCCATCTCATGCAACGGGGAGCCTCCCACAACTAACGCTCTTCTTTTCTTGTTCTTGCAACCCTTGGCATCGTTGCCACCACTCGGTTGACCTTCAGCCCCTTGTTCAGTGTTGCAAGGGATGACTTGCAGTTCTTCCACTGCAGGCTGCCCTCCAGTCTCATCCTTGAGTAACTGAAAGTGGTTCCATACGTCCACTAGTCCAGTGTCTTTTAATTCTTCCAGTTCTTCTGCACCTGTCATCCTTTTCCAGGGAGTTTCCTTCCCATTTTCCTTTTCTTCACATTTCTCTTCCTCATTCTCAGCATCCAGTTGCACTTCTAGCTTCTGTACTATTTGCTGTTCCAATTCCACTACTCTCTTCCCTGGCTGGAGCCAGGGGTCAGACTAGATGGCCCGGAAGGCCCCTTCTGACCTGCTCTGTTTCTAAAATTTGTAACCTTTTATTGCCTTGAGGGTGGAAACTCGCTGCTGTAACGCTGTCACCTTTTCCTGCACTTGTTGCACGTGTAGGCCATGTTGACCGCTGGCAAGAAAACAAACATTGCCCAGGCATTGCAGGTCACCACCACTGCAGAGCCTTCTGGGTCCACTCTTGCTGCTGCCGTTATGATTCTAACTCTCTGGACCTCTTGTAGCAACCCATGCTCTCCCTGTCTTCCTTGAAAGTTAACAACAGAGTCCTACCAGTAAACACGAGTGTTACAAGGAAGATTACAAACTAGGGAGAAATTCAGGGGGGAAAAGAGGTAAAATGAAAAATGTAAACAGGCTTTTAAAAAGTTGGGGGAAAAGTTAGGGACCTCCCGTTTGACCCTCCCTGCTGAACTTCTCCACCTGGCCACTCTCCCCAGGTGTTTGCTGTCCCTGGCCACTTGCTCCCCGGGAGCCTGGCTGCTGGTGTCCCAGAGGCCCTGGAGCAGCTGCGGCAGCTTCCCCTGGTGTGCTCAGCCAGGAGTCCTGGGCAAGAATGCTTTCTCTTCCATGGAAACCAGTGCCTTTTGCTGCACTCGCCTCCCACCTTAAACCTCACACTCCTCCTGATCCTACGGCCGCCTCCCTCTTCCTGGAGTGCTTCTGTCTTGCTGCAGCTGTAGGGCAGGGATGGACCCAAGCGGAAAGACAAGCCTGGCACACGCCCTGCAGGTCCCTGGAGTCACTCCCTCCACCTGTGCAGGGCAAGGTGTGCCGGGTGACTTCCCCTTTCCTGCAGACTTGGTGCTGGGGATGGGATTTGCCCAAGGAGGTGCAGGGTGGTGAGTCGCAGAGTCCCTGGCCCCTCTTCCACAGGAGTTGTCCTATCCACTCCTGAACTGCAGTTCCTGCATCACCCTGCCAATTTCACCTCAGCCTGGGGATCTTGTGCACTGGGGGCCAGTTCAGTTCAAAAGAAGTCGCTTGTCGCTCAGGTTTTAAGCCTGGGAAGGCTTGGAAGTATGAATGGGATGTGTAGAGCTCCGCCAGATCCATGTTGAGGTGACCTTGCCGAGGGGCGGTTCGTGGCTTTGTGGCAGCAGCGGCTCTGCCATGCCTGTGGCTCAGGGCCTGTCCCATGCTCGACCCTGGGGGCCTCAGTTGGTTGAAATGGTGATGGAGCCAGCCCAGAAGGCAGCTTTCTGAGAAGGCCCTTCTGGCAAACGTTGGGCTGATGCACCACAGCAAGAGTAGCCAGTGCCGGGGAGCCAAGCCGAGCTCCTGATGGGGATGGTCTGGCCAGCACTTTGGCCACGGCCCCACTCACTGGCCTCAGTGAGAAGAAGGGGTGCCACAAGGGGCCTTCAGTGGCCTCTTCCACTTTGCCAAATTAAGGTGACTCTTTGTCTGGCGGGGGTTGGGGCAAAAAGGGCCCACCCTGCCTAGAATATGGCCGTCAAAGATCTTGGGATCATCGTGGAAGAAGAGGAGGAGGGGCTGGAGCTCAATGCTGAGTTGCCAGGGCTAGTGGGCCTGCGATGAGTCGGGCAGTGGCTGAGAATTGGGCAGGTTCCCCTGGTGGGTGAGTCTAACGAGCAAGTGGGGGGTGGGGTGGGGCAGGCTTCACATCTTTAGTCCAGCCTGGTGGCATTGGGAAGAGAGTTGTGGCAGATGTTACCAGGGATGGCACAAGCAGCATGGTCCCTCCTGAAGGGGAGGGGTGTTCAGTCCCGGATCAGTTGAGCCACTTGTACTGATGGCTGGCAAAGTGTTCTAACTTTGTTACTGACGTCTGTAATACTGTTCCTTTGCTATACAAAGCCAGCCTGACTTTAGTGTAATAAAGGATGGGTTTTAGGTTTTAGTTCAGTTTTCGTTCCATTTAGTATTGCATCAGAAAGCCTTTGTCCTGATCTCCTTGGAAGGCTGGGGAGGAGAGCCACCTCTGTGCAAAGGCAGGGCCACAAGGTGGAGCACTGGGAATGGGGCACTCCCAAGTGTTGTCCAGCGGCACTTGCTGGCGTGAGTCGGGGCTGCACCAGCCAGATCCACGGGAAAAGACCGCCGCTGCCTTTCTGCAACATGCATCAAGGATGAAATGACTCGCATGCGTGGGATCTGGGCTCCTGGCGACATTCGGCTCTGTGATTACCCAGAAGGCCATTGTCAGTGCTTTTGCTGCAATTCCTCCTGCCTCTAAACCTTTATGAGAAGCCGCTGGGGGTGCTCATCACGGGGCTCCATTCCCTCGGAGGAGCCAGGTGCCCCAAACCCGCAGGGTACACACTGGCACCGCTCTCCCGCTGTCAGCAGTGGCGTTCAGAGGCAGGAGTCGGTCACCTCTGCCCTGGAGGGGCCACATGGCTGTCGCGGCAGGTGGTGTGTTAAGAGGAGCCAGATCGTGCAGAAGGGGCTTTGCACTGAAGCAGCTCCGGGAAGGTACTTTGGACACCCCAGGGGAGAGTGACCTCTCCCCTTTGCATGCAGGCTGTGCGTGCAGGATGCTTGCCATTCCCTGTGGGACAAGCTCTCGTGCACTGGCTGGGCCAAGCAAGCCCTGAGAATGCACCTGAGCTGCCGCAGGAGGAGCACTGGGCAGCCGGGTGCCTGAGCACGCTGTGGTTCCTCTGCAGGGGGCCTTCTGGGGCCTGGTTGTCGGGCTGGCGGTTGGGCTCTCCCGGATGATCACGGAGTTCGCCTACGGGACAGGCAGCTGTGTGAAGCCCAGCAACTGCCCGGATATCATCTGCAAAGTTCACTACCTGTACTTTGCTATCATCCTGTTTACAGTCTGTGTCGTCATAATTTTGTCCGTCTCATTCCTGACTAAGCCCATCGATGATGTGCACGTAAGTGCCCCCCCCCCGAACCTGGGATCCCTGCCCCTTGTTGGCCCTGCAGGCCCTCGGCACATCAACCCTTCTTTCCTTTCGTTTTGGGTCGCGGCAGCTCTATCGCCTCTGTTGGACGCTGCGCAACAGCACAGAGGAGCGAGTCGATCTGGATGCTGGGGAGGCTGAGCTGCCGAATGAAGAGGAGGCCTGCCAGGAGGAGCCCGGTAAGGCAAGCTTGGCTGCCTCCAGCGCAGCACCCGTGCCCCTCGCGGGGCCGCAGCCTGGCCCCGGGGCGGGGGGAGGGCCAGGCCGGGATGGGGTGCCCTCCGGCGGAAGGCCTGCGCAGGCCGAGGGGACGAAAGGAAGGCGGGATGGGCTCTGTTCGGGCCCTTCCTTCCCCACCTGGCACGTCTCCCTCAGGGGGTGCGTAGGTTTTTAAATGGAGTTGTATGTTTTTTAATTTATTGTCGTAAGCCACCCCGAGGCTTTATTGCGATGGGGCGGCATAGAAATGTTTTAAATAAATAAATCAATCAATCCCGGCAGCCGCCGCCACGGGAAAGGAGGCGAGGGGGGTCAGTGCAGTGCAGGACGGGCAGGGAAGTGGGGAGAGGCCGGCGCTGTGGCACGGGCACAGCACGCTGCTTTTGGCAACACCTGGGGGCCTCCTGCCTTTCTGCCCCTGCCTCTTCATGCTCCTCTTCTGTGGACTGAAATTGAGTTGGCAGTCCTCTGCCTGCCAGAGGAACCTTTGCAGGCAGCACTGGGGTGGCTTACTGGTTCCCAGGGTCCTCCTCACGCCAGTCCCTGGAAGAGCGTTCTGCCAGTTGTGCAAGGTCTGGGTTTAAATGTCCCTGCGCCGCAAACGGAGCATCGGGCTGCAGCATATTCTGCAGCTCCATGGCTGGAAGACTGTTCCTTGGCAGCTCCCCCGCCCCCAACAAAGCAGACACTTCGGTGCACCATGCATTGGCATATGACAACCTGGGGAGACAACAGAAGCTGAGGAATAGGCTCTCGTCACCCCAACTGAGCTTGGCCTGACCCCCAGTGTCACACGCCCTCCACACGTGTCCTGCTTGGCCCACTTGCCTACTGCCCAGTCCAAAAGGTTCTTAGTGCCAAGCATGGCTTCAGGCAGCCACGGACAGAGGCAGAACCAGCTCTCTGTACCACCATGAGTGAGACAGTCCAGAGTACCTCTTCCATCATCCTGCTCTGAGCTCAGACTGGCCTCAAACATGCAGGAGGTCAGACTGGATGGCCCCGTAGCTCCTTCTGACTTGCTAAATTTCTATGTTTCTATGCACTGGTAGCCAAGTAAGGAGCAGCAAGGTTTTTGGTTTTGCTGAAAAGATCAAAGATCATGAGCACCAGGCTGCAAAGTCTAATGTGCAATGTATTGCTCAAAAGAATATCGTGCTGAACCTTGAATTTAGTTTCATAGAAACAGAAACAGAGCGAGTCAGAAGGGACTTCCTGGGCCATCTAGTCTGACCTCTGGCACCAGCCAGCTCCGCTCATGACATGCCCACCATGTGCCTGTCCAGCCTATCCTTGAACACCCTCACCGATGGGGCCTCAGCGACCTCCCGTGGAAGCCCATTCCACGCCCTCGGGGACCTGACTGTCAGGAAGTGCTTCCTGGCATCCAAATGGAACCTTGGCTCCCTGAGCTTTGCTCCGTTGGAGTGCGTCCTGCCTTCCTCTGCAGGGGAGAACAGGCCTCTCCCCATCTCCATGTGACACCCCCTCACATACCTGTATGTTGCCAACATATCCCCTCGGAGTCTCCTCTTCTCCAGGCTGAAGAGACCCAGTTCCCTCAGTCTCGCCTCATACCCTATCCCGTGCAAACCGGCCACCAACCTTGTGGCCTTATGCTGCACTGACTCTAACCTGGCTATATCCTTACTGTAATGAGGGGCCCAAAACTGAACACAACACTGCAGTTGCAGGCGCACCAGAGTCGTGTAGAGTGGTAGTAATACCTCTCTCGATCTTGAAGCCACACTTCTGGCTATGCAACCAAGGGTGGCATTTGCCCTCTTGACCACCGCATCACACTGCTGACTCATGTTTAGCCTGCGGTCAACCAGTACCCCGAGGTCCCTTTCACAAGTGCTGCTCTCCAGCCGCTTGTCACCTAACCTGTACTTATGACAGCTATTCCTATGCCCCAAGTGCAAGACCTTGCACTTCTCCACATTGAACGCCATCCTGTTGTCTCCTGCCCACTTCCATAGTCTGTCTTTTTGAATCTGAAGTACCTGCTGCTCAGTTGTGGCCACTGCTCCAGTTTTAGTATCATCTGTGAATTTGATCAGCAGACTGTTCACCCCTTCTTCCGTGTCATTTATGGAAAGATTAAACAGGATCAAACTTGTAAATGTTACATCCATCTTTATCTAAACTTGTATTTCCATAACTGAATATATGTAACTCAGCACTTAAGCGTTATTTAGGGTGTCTGGAACTTTAATTTGGGGGCACAGGGCATCCATTGCTTATTTTCTTATACAAGGTTTGGTTATTCTTGGATTGGTTCCAATGCAGCCAAAATCTGAGAAGCTGCCTTGGGCACACTCACTGAATGATTTGGAAACGCAGAAGCAGAGCGAGCCAGAAGGGGTCTCCCGGGCTATCTAGTCTGACCCCCGGGCTCAGTCCGCCCCACTCATGACATGCCTACTATGTGCATGTCCAGCCTGTTCTTGAATGCCCTCAAAATGAGGCTGCAGCCACTTCCCGTGGAAGCCCATTCCATACCCAAGGGGTCTGAACTCTCAGGTTCTGGACAATTGTGCTGACAGTATCTTGCTTGGAAGATGAGCACCAGACAGGGTGGGGCTGAGGCCCCGACACTAAAGCACCATTCTGAATCCCCAGGTTTCATCACTGACAGAAGCATTCTGCATGGAAAGCTCTCCCTCCCTCCCTCCACCCTTGCCTTTCCCCTCCTCTTCCTCCCTCCTCTGCTCCTCATAGGAGAAGCTTACTTTTGAACAGGATGCTCTCAAATCCCAGCTCAATCCTCATGCACACATGCAGGGCGACCCACTCAGTCATGCAAGGCACTGCCCTCCCCAGCCAACCCCTGTCTGTCTTCCAGCCCCCAGGCTTCCCACTGCCCCTCCGCAAGCCCTCCCTTCCCACTTCCCCTGCCTTCCTCACCCCCTCACCCCCTGCAAGCTGTCCTGCCTTACAGCTGCCCTTCGAGGCCTCTGCTGGGTGGAAGTGGTGGGTGCCTCCTCCCCTCCCCCTCCTTTGCTCAGTGGCTGGAACGTGGGTGTCCCAGGGCTGCGTGAGTGGCCAGAGATCCTGTGGGGAGCCTGGCTGGGGGCAGCTCAGCCTGCTTGGCGGGGACCCTGGGTGCCGGGAAAGCACCCTGCACCATGGGGGTGAGGAGGGCAGAGGGGAGGGGGTGCCCTGGAGGCCCCTGGGAGGGTGTATGGGGCATGCGGGGCCCCACCCTTGCGCTAGGGCCTGTGTTTGGCCAGAGGGGAGCAAGGTGCTTTCCCCTCTGCTCGCATCCCTCCCTGGGGAAGAGAGCCGAAGCGCCTGCTCCGGGCTCACGGGGGTGCGTCTGGGGCCTTATCGACAGTTTCCGTTGCAGCCCGTGATGAGGAGGTGGGCTGTGGCAGGAAGGCCTACAACTGGTTCTGTGGCCTGGACCAGGGGGGCCCCCGACTGAGCAAGGAGGAAGAGGAGGCCATGCAGCAGAAGCTGAGCGACACGACCGAGGACCCCTTCTGGAGGCGTGTGGTCAACATGAACGCCATCATCTTGCTGGCTGTGGCTGTCTTCTGCCACGGCTTTTTCGCCTAGACCCTGCAGGGGCCCGCGAGGAGCTTTCCTTTCGTAGGTGAAGGTCTATGTTGTGGAAACTGCCTCGCAAAGCTACCATTTGTATGTTATGTCCTTATTAGACTTGAAACCTGTGTGTGCCAATTAAGCTGGTGGACAGTCCAATCAAATCAGTTCATTGACAGGGCGACCAGGAAGCCCTCAGGTGATCAGAAGGCGTGGTGTGCAGGGAGGTCCCTGCCCCATCTGGCCTTGCCTCGTGTGGGCAGAGCCGGCTGGCTGCTGCTCGGGGCTTTGGAATGCACTTCTGTAATGTGTGGCTTGTAAAAAGGTGTTTTCTCTGCTGCTGACAATCTCCTGTCCCCAGAATGTTTCTCAGAAGTGATATGGTTTGTGAAGAAGACTTGATAAATGTCTGTTTCTCTTTGATATAGTATGAATCAATCTGGTTTTCTTCATCTGAGGCAGAACCTTCCAGTTACTTTTGCCTCTTACACTGACAGTTTAGCATCCATTTTCTAGTCTACATTTTTTATTGTTTTCAGTTGTCAAATAGGAATTGCAGGTGTCTGAACTGTACTTCTATTACCACTACAATCTGAATGAGCTTGAAACTATTTGAAGGATCAACACCTTTTCCTGGTACAGTCATCTACAGCTGGCATCATAGAACCCTCTTTGTGCAATGAATTCACTGTATCATTATGCAGAAATAAATGAGCATATTTTTTAAAACAGTGGTGCTGAAAATAGTGCGCGGAGGCAATCTGCAGCCCAGACGCACACGCCACAGTGGGCGGCCCTGCAAGAGCTGGCCCCGTGCTGGGACCGGCACCGCTGGGGGGCATCTGCCTTTGACGGGAGGAAGGAAGCGCACAGCGGCATGGCACAACTGCAGGGTGGGCGCTGCTCAGAGCCATGGGCCTGGTGGGCCAAGGACCCCCTGTGCCCCCCAAGTCCAGCTCCCCAGACGCCCTGAGCTCTGTCTTGCCGGACATTGGAGGAGCTGCAGCACGTCCCCCTGGTCTGACCACACAAGCCCCGCCCTGCCTTAGGGCCAAGCACTCGGAGGCAGCACAAAACTGCCTGTGTCAGAGGTGAGATGGTTCACTGAATGCAGTGGTGCAGGACGGGTGCAGGATGTGGCCGGGTTGGTTCCCTGAAGAAGCCGGGCTGCTCCAGGGGCCCACCGAGTTGCCGGGTGCGAGGCAGAGAGGGTTAGGCGTGGATTCCCCACCGCTCTCCTCTCCCGCTGCAGCAGAGGCCGTCCGGAGGCAGCCAGGCCCCTGTCCCGAAGAGCGACACTGCCCCGCTAGTGCTCCCGCAGCGGAAGGATGCAGGTGACCACAGAAGGATGGGAAAGGCAGCCTCGGCAATGCTCTCGTGGCCTCTTGGCCAGCTGGAGGCCAGGAGGCCCTCGCTTGCCTTCCAGGCACAGCCGGGCTTTGGGATGCTGGGGAGGCCGCCGCACTGCCGGCGCGCCTGGCCGCTCCTCGCGGGGCGCCCTCTGACCGCGTCTCCGGCTGCTGCGACAGGCGGTTGGGGTTGCAGCACCTCGGACAGCTCCGCGCCGGGCCGCCTCGTCCGAGCGGCCGCTCTCCCTCCCTGAAGAGCGCTGAGCCTCGCGGAGCGCCCTCCGGCCGGCCGGCGCTGCCCCCGCTGGCGCGAGGCTCCCGCGAGCCCGAGGCCTCGCGAAGGGGGCCGGCGCCCGGCCTGCCAGCCTCCGGCTCAGGCCTGGGCTTGGCCCGGCCCCTCTGCAGCCCCGCGCCGGCCTCCCGATGCAGCGCAGGGTCAGGCACACCCACGGCCCGGCCAGGCCCCTCGCGCGACCCTCTGCGAGCCACAGCCTGCGGCCTCCCTGGATTAGCAGACGAGCACGTCGGACTGGGCAGTCAGGACTGGGCCGGGACTGGGCAGGAAGGCCTCTGTGCCATCCCAGCGGTTCCAGCGACTGAGTTACAGAGCTTCTGAGAGAGAGAGAGAGAGAGAGAGAGAGAGAGAGAGAGAGAGAGAGAGAGAGAGAGAGAGAGAGAGAGAGAGAGAGAGATGGTGCTCAAATATACAGCACCTGCTCAGAAGCTGCCGCACATGAGATGGGAATGGAACAGAATGGAACGGAAGAGTAGCAGAGTTGGAAGAGGCCCGTGGGGCCACTGTGCCCACCCCCTGCCGCACTCCCACCTGTGGTCACCCCTCTGGCTGGGGGCCTGTGTCTTCCCAGCTGAGCAGAGTGAGACCCCCCTCCTCTGTTGACAAGTGTGACAGACTAGCCAGACCAGGGATTTTGTGAGGGGCTTCCGCCAGTTGCAGCAATCTGGCTGCAAGAGTTGCAGTGCGGGGCTTCTAGCAAGGTGGCCTCGCCTGGCACTGCTCCCCCTCCGGGAGCCTCAGGATCCAGCGCCATGGCAGGGGCAGGCAAGCCCAGCAGTTTTTGAAACTTGGGCTTCATTCCAGTGGATGCTGACAGAGTGCCCACACGCAGGAGGCCCTGCAAAGGTCCCCTCCACATTTCTCCTGGTGACTTCAGACGTTGCAGCTAGAGCCTCTGGCACACCCAGTTGAACCCTCCAACTGGTTCTGATCCAGTGTAGCTTCCCCAGCCTCCTGTATGTGGAAAATGTGGGTGCTAAAATCCAAACGGAGTCATCCCACAGATGCATTTTTTTAGGACAGAAACTGGAGAGTAGCGGGTTTGGCAACATCAGAAGGTTCTGGGTCAGCTTACCGGGCATGGAGGTGCTCTGGGCCTCTCCCCACCTTCTGGGACAGCCCAACCAATGCATGCACTTGTGAAAGCAGATTTGTGTCCATGGCTGTCCTTGTGGGAGGGCAGGCGCAGGAGATGGGTCAGGAGAGCCCAGGCATCTCTGCAGAAGTGACATGCAGGGATCGGGGCCTGTTGTGGCGCCTCCACAAAGCAGCCCTGGTGTGGAGGAGGGGAGAGGGAAGGCCGCCTGCTTGGCACACGCACAGCTCCCATCCTGGGCTCCTTTTCCACTTACTCCGCGTGTGGTACTCTGATCACCACTTGCCTGCTGCTGTCCATGTGGAGCCAGGAGGCGCTGCTGGGCCCGGTGTACCGAAAGGCCTGGCAACAGAGCAGCCCTGCATCTCCAGGATGGCGCAGTGTGGCCAGCACTCCAGCACCCCCATGATGGACGGGAGGATGGGCAGCCCCGCCCCCGCTCTGGGAGCCCTGGTGGGGGATGGGCAGGCCCTGCTCCAGAGCTCGTGCCCCCAGCTCCGGTTTGCTTGCTGCTGCAAGGCTGGGCCAACCTGCCGCAGCCTTGCTGTGCCGGCATAAGGAAGCTCTGGAGACCAGAGGCCTCCCAGGAGCCTCCCGCCATGTATCCTGGTGAAGCGGCCTCCTGCCGATGGCTGCCTCTTGGGAAGGCGGTGCTGCCTGCAGAGGCGTGGCCAGAGCTGTGTGCTGACAAGGGCGATTTCCCCAGCAGCCACAGGCCCTGCTGCCCGTCCCACAGCAGCTGGGTGGGTGGGTGGTGGCAGTCTCCAGAAGGTCTGCGAGGCCAGGCAGCCACTGCGACCGGCCTGGAGACCTTCGTGGCAGGAGGAGCCCTGCTGGCCCCACGTTCTGCGCACCCGGTCCTTGAACAGCTGCCCGTCGGGAACCTGCAGGGAGGATGTGAACGCGAGTCAATGCCGCTGTGGGCACATGGGGCTCACCGTGTGGGGTGGTCGGAATCGCACCCACTGCTCTCTGGTTCCTCTGAGAGGTTTTGGCCAGCACGGGATGCGGGGAGAGCTGAGGCTGGCCTCCTGGCCAGTTCTGTCCTAGTATAGCAGCCATTCCGCGGCCTGTGGGTCTGCGAGGCCTGGCGGGGCTTGGAACCATGTGCCTGCTTGAGCCCCTCTGCTGGATGACCCTCCTGGACATGTCACCAGCCCCTGGGGCCTTCGTGAGCCTCCTGGGGATGCTGCTCACGCCCCCAGGCCCAGTGTTTTGGGGGCCACTGCAGGGGGACAGGTGCGGCCGTTTCACAGGCGCTGAAGGCCACAGCCTCCAAGAAGGGCGTGTGTGCAGCTTGGCTGCTGTGGAGGGATGGCTGGTGCGAATGTGCTGGGACTTGATGAGAAGGCTGTGGCAGCTCCCCAGAGTGGGGTGCAGGGCTCCCCACCGGCAGGCATGAGACTCAGCTGGGGGGCACCGGCAGAGGCAGCACAAGGAGAGGACCCTCCCCCTGCCCATAAGCACCAGCAGAGCTCTGCCTCACACCAGGCAGGCGTGCAGGAGAGTTTCCGTGGAAACCCCTTCCCACCCTGCTGCCCTCCATGGTGCTGCATCCACCACCCGAGGCCCTGCCTGCCTGCCTCAGCCGGTGTGTTGCTGCATTGGATGAGTGTTTCGTTTGTGGCAACCCTCCTGCTATGCCGGGCATCCTCTTTACTACCAAAAGTAAACAAATAAGCCCCTTGAGTGGGAGGATGTGCGTGCTCTCCGAGGCCTCCTGAGCGGCAGCATTCGGAGCCCCTGTCTGGCAGCACACGGTGCGAAGGGCCGCTCCAGTCGCAGTGCTCCAGGGAGCAGCCATCCCTCAGGGAATGCACCGCCTCCTCGCCTGCACCAGGCAGCCCCTGACAGACGAGCGAGAGGGAGGCATGGATGCTGCGGGAACTTTACTGGGGACAGTGAGAAGGGCCACCTCGGGGCAGCGCTCTGGGCAGTGGTGGCGAGGGGTGCACGCGGCTTCTTAAGGCTTCCACTCAATGACTTGCACTGCGATTTGGGCCGCTCTTTTCACTGCCTCGCTGGGATCATCCAACCGCTCCCGGAAGGCCGGCACATGGAACAGCAGGGCCTTGCGGCCTTCTGGGGCTTCCGCCAGCATGGTCAGCGCTTTGATGGCATACAGACGGACCTTGCTTCTGTCATCGCTGATCAGAGGCAGGAGAGCATCGATAGCGTCTGCATTGATGGCAGCGTATTTCCCTGAAACGTGAAAGGGAGATGGCGTGGAAGGGGGCCACCGAGGGATCGCCTTGCGCCAGGCATGCTTCTGGCTCGCATTGCAGCAGCCGAGAGCTTCTGAGCAGCTGCTGTTGGCTCCTGCGCCGGGTGTGTTTTTCCAGCAGGGAGTCGCCCACCTGCTGGTGCTAGGAGCATGCACACGCATCGTGCACTTCAGTGCTCCTCCAGAGCACTGGAAAGATCTGCAGCAGCTTCTGGAGAGTCGGGCAGGGCATGATGCAAAAGAGCAAAGCATGGGTCCTCAAACTACAGCCCGGGGGCCGGATCTGGCCCGCCATGCCCATTTGGACCCGCTGCCTATGCCTGCCGCCGCCCACCTCAATCTGTGCATGGGGAGGCAGTGGTTTGCTCGCTCAGAGAAAACAATCGCCAGGCAAGCAAGCCACTGCCTCGTGTGCCCTCCTCGCAGCGCATCCCCGCCCCCCCGCCTGTGCCTTGCCTCCTCTCGCCGCCTGTGCCCACCTGCGCCTCGCCTCACCTTGCCTCACCGCGCACACCGCCCCCGCCCCCTCACTGGCCCGAGTGCACCGCCGGCACCACCTTTCCGGTCAGCGCCCAGCTCCAGCAGGTTTCAACTGGCCCCCGGGTGGAAAAGTTTGAGGACCCCCCTGGAGTTTTAGTAGTAAAACCCTCTGTGGAAAAGCGCTGTTCCAAAAGCTTGCCCCACAGCCACAGTGGGCAGCCTTCCAAGCTTGGGGGGGGTGGCACATGGGTAGCCTGAAGTATGGGCATGTCGTGAGCATGTCGTGAGCGGAGCCGGCTAGTGCCGGAGGTCAGACTTGATGGCCCAGGATGCCCCTTCTGACTCGCTGTTTCTATGTTTCTAAGTAGCCAGTCCAGCCCCAAGACTCTCCCTTCTGCCACGGAGACCTCCTGGGAAGAGCAGAGGGCCTTGCCCAGGAACCTCAAGGGGCACCACTGACAGGAGCATGGGGGGCACCCCGTGGCAGCCATCACAGGCAGCTGCACGCTCCCCAGGGGCTGTGAGTACTGAGCATGAAAGCGGCATGTGCCCTCTGCCCTGGAGAGGCTCGACCTGAAGAAGAGCAGGGAGGCTGCTGCCACGCAGCGGACGGTGCGGCAAGCGCTCCCTGTGGACCGAAGCCGGGCCAGTTTGCCGAGGTCAAGTCACGGCCATGTGGCCTCAGGAAGCACACCGGAGGCAGTGCTCTGACCCCCCTTTCCCCAGTTGCTCTGTTGTGAGTAGCTGCCTCTGCCGTGAGGACAAAACAGTTCGCCCTCCCCGAGCAGCTCCACACCCCCTGTCACTATGTCCCCGGACAGGGTGCTGGTCCTGCGCGAGTCTGACAGACCCTGCGCCAGAGGGCCTGTAAGGAACCCCTGGCAAGGGTGCTGCCCTTGGGGAGAGGAAGTGGCATGTTGCTCCCGGGCACCTTGGGAGGCCTGCTCAGGAACTGGGGAAGCGGGCAGGCGTCCTCCACGCCATCACGCTCTGCAGCCCCACTCCCTCACTGCATCCATTCCTGCTGCTTCCTAAGCATGCTCAAATCTGAAGGGAGGTGCTGTGGGCCCAGCCCCTACGGCTGAAACCACCTGCAGCCCCTTCTGTGATCTGCAGAGCCAGTGAAGAGTGGCTCTGCCCTGCCCTCCCCTTGGCGCACTTTGGACCCCCAGCCTGCCTGGAGGAGCACGTGCAGGTGGCGGCAGGAGGGGCCACTGCCGCAGGGGGGAGGCTGTGGTGGAGCACATGCTGTGGGAGAGGACGCCCCGGTCCCGTGTGGCTTGGGCCCCCCGGGCCACCGCTGCCAGGCTCATGGGGAGCAAAGCTGTGCCAGCTGCAGCTCGGGCCACGTGGCTCGGCTGTGCCGCACTGCCAACTCCAGCCCAGCTCCTGAGGCATGCAGGGATAGCCGTGCTCAAACTGCCCCACCCTGCTCAGCCTGCCCCCACTCGCCCCAGTGAAAGCACAGGAGCTCCCAATGAGCGAGCCAGCTGTGAGGAGAGAGCCGGAGGCCACAGGCCAGGAGAAGGCTGGGAGCATTCGTGGGGCAGCCCCAGGCCCAGCTGGCAGCCGGAGGAACCCGTTGCAATGCCAGGTGCTCCTGGAGCCAGAGGCTTCCCTGAAGGCTGACGCACTTTCCCGCATCCGGCATCGAGGCAATGGGGCTGAAATGAGCTGTGTCATGTGCCACATGGAGAGCTGGCGGCAAGCACATGTCTCGGGGCATCCGAGTGGCAGCAGACAGTCAGTGGTGCTGCAGCATGGAGTCCGCTCAAGACTGGCTTGGCCACCCTGCAGGCTCCAGGTGCCTGCCCTGCCTGGGCACTGAGGCTCCGTTGCACCTCAGCGCCTGACTCTTGCTTTGCCCCAGGCAGAGCGACTTTCCCAATGTGGTCCACTGACAGGGAGCCGCTTCCGAGGCTGGCCGCGCACCGGCTCTATGTCCACCTGTCCTGTGCTCGGGCACGGACCAGCCGGCCCGTCTCTGCAGGAGAGGCAGACCAGCTCAGGCAGCCCCCTCCCCCCCTGGGGCCGCTCCTCTCCCCACTCACCTTGCGTGGTCACTGCTGCATTCATCAGGGCTCCGGCTGCGTTGGCCCGCACCTCGGCATCCTCATCGTCCAGCAGGAAAACGAGGTCTGAGAACACGTCTTCCTCAAACAGCATGTTCTTTCCCTCCAGAGGCACGCTGGGCAAGTGGAGAAGGCTGATGAGCCCTGGGGCCATGAGGGGCCGCCCTCGGTGAGGCTGGCCTGGGGCTGCGCCCTTCCTAGTCAGGAGGAGGGCCGCCTGCCCCTGTGCCCCTGCGGAACCAACCTGGGGCTGGGCCTGGAGGGGAGGCCCTGGGGCATGAAGCATGCATCCCAGCGCTCCGCAGAGCTTGGGGCAGGTCAGCCCCAGCAGATGACACCCCTGCAGGGGGGCGGGAGCAATGCTGAGAGTCCCTACTCTGCAGAAAGTGCCTGGCGTGGCAGAGCAGCCCAGGACATGCTGGGCTGTGGGAGAACATCCCACTCCTGTCGCTGAGGAGCATGGGCTCCCCATGCAGCCTCTCTGGCGAGAGCACAAGCCACTCGCAGGTGCCCCCAGCTCGCCTGGCAGGCCTCGAGCAGAGCTTCCTCCAGTTCAGGCCTGCACACCGGCCTGCCAGGTCGTGCCCTCTGTGGCAGCCACCCCAGGCAGGGCCACTGTGGCCAGCAGTGAGGGAAGGCTGCCCCCTTATAGGCTGCCCCCTTATAGGCGGGTGCTGGGGACGGGACCCCGAGTGGTGGGCTTGCACCTGATGGCCATGAGGGCCTGGGCAGCTCTGCTCCTGATGCCCAGCGAGGAATGGCCCAGTTTCTCCTTCAGGATGCGGACGGCCCCTGTGGCCAGCGCCTCAAAGGCCTCCACGCGGAGGCAGCCCACCAGCGTCTCCAAGAGCAGCTCCTGGATCTCTTCCAGCTCGGTCGTCAGCTTGAACACCAGGGAGGGAACCAGGCCGCTGTCCACAAGAGCCACTGCCCCTGCAACGGGAAGCGGAGGCCTGAGCTTGCGGGGCTGGGCTCTCCTCCTCCGCCCAGCCTGGCCCAGGAACGTGGCGGCAAGGGGGAGCTGCCGGCAGTGTGGGGCAGGTGGTCAGCAAGGTACAAGCAGCCCGTGGTGCCTGGCCCCACCACTTATCCCCCTGGGGCTGCTGGAGGTGCAGCTGCTCTGAAGTGACCTCGTGTCCAGGCAGGGGAAGCACCGATGCAGCTTCCTTTCCTTAGTGGCCCATGAGGACCAGGGGCTTCTGCAGAAGGGCAAGCGAAGCTGAATCGGCACATGCAAAGAGAACAGAAGGGGACACATTCCTCCCTGAACACACCAGGGGCTCTTTCAGCATGCTCTCACCGGGGTGCCCTGCCGTGCTGTGCCAACTGGCCTGGCGGCAAGGCACCTCTGCCTGGGCGGGAGCAGCATGGGAGCCACCACCACCGCAGGGAACACCGGCTGCCCCGGGCCATGGCTGCAGCTCCTCTGTAGCCCCACTCTGGTCCGCTTGCGGGGTGCAGCACCTGCATGCCAAAGTTCCCAGGGGAAAAGGGGTGCTAGAGCCCAGGCAGCGCCCAGAAGCCCACCCCAGCTGCTGGCGAGTGAGGCATGCATGCTCCCGGTGCCAGCGCTGTCAGTGCAGCAGGGATGTGCAGGAGTCCACACAGACGGTGGGTGTCTGGGGGTCTCTGGAGGTCTGTGCTGGTTCGGGTCATCAGACCAGCCTCCACCTCCACCCCCCGCCTTCCCTCTCTGGTGTTGCCCTGCCTGCGATGTGCACCCAAGACCTGGCTGCCCGCACTCAAGGATCTGTGCACAGGCTACCTGTCCATTCTGCGGCTGGCAAACCTTGCCTGTGGCTGCGAGTCCCTGGCGCCTCCTGCTGGTGGCCTTCTGCTCACCTACATGGCTTCCACAACCTGCCCCTCAACTGCTCCGAGCTGCATGCTGGAAGGACTCCTTGGATGCCTTCTCTCAAGTCCCTCCTTCCACTGGACGGTGGGCTGAGGAGACCAGTGGGACCCCACCAAGACTCTCCCCCCCCCCCCATTCTGGGGCCAGTTCCCTCGTGTGCCCTTGGGGAGGCATCCAGCAGGGGGAGGGGGGGACACCATCCACTGCATGCGCCAGTCCGTGCTAGCCCTTGCCCGTTCCCCCACCACGAGGCAAGTCCGTGTGTGGGCAGAGCAGGGCACCTGAAGCCGTTTGAAGCCACCGTCACTGCTGCGACATGCAGTGCGTTTCAGCCTGCCTGCTTTCCTTGTCCAAGGAGCACTTTGTTCTGCGCCTTCTTGGCTGCAGGGGCAGGTGGGCCAGGCAAGGCTCACTGGCTTAAGGTGGATGCTTGTGGCAAGTCTAGGAGGATCTTGGGCAGGATCCAGGGACAAACCATGCAAAAATGTGGAGATGAGGTCATCTCATGAGACTCTTCCTGGCTCGGACATTAGGGTGCCTCAAGATTTTCGACCACGGGCACATTTGAGACTCAAGAAACTGCTACGGGAATGACCAGAAATGCTGAATCATGGAATCGCAGCTTCGGCACTTGTCTGTCATATGTGTGGATCTCAGGCTGCACGTGCTGTGACACCAGTAGGTCACTCTACTAAGGGATTGTCTAATCTCTCTGCCCCCCTCAAGGTGATCTTCAGGGGTTGCAGCACTGGACTGAAAACAGCAGAATGAAATTCAGTAGCAATAGATGCCAAGTTCTGTACGGAGGAAAAAGAAACCCAGTGTGTTGTTACAAGATGGGGGGTGTTTGGCTCAACAATACCAAGAAGGGTCTTGGAAGGTTGCGGATCACAAGCTGAATAGGAGCCAACAATGTGATGTGGCTGCAAAAAGGGCACATGCTATTTTAGGCTGCATTAATGGGCATTTTGCTTCCAAATCACGTGAAGTGCTATTTTGCCTTTGATCAGCACTGGTCAGACCTCATCTCGGGTCCTGGGTCCAGTTCTGGGCACCACAGTTTAAGAAAGATGCAGCCAGGCTGCAAAAGGTTCAGAGGAGGGCAAAAAGGATGATGCAGGGACTGGGAACAAAGCCCCACGTGGAGTGTGCAAATGAGCCGGGCATCTTCAGCCTCCAGAAGGGAAGATTAAGGGGAGATGTGGTCGCGCTCTACAAGCACTTGAAAGGCTGTCACAAAGCCATTGGGCGGAATTTCTTCTTGGCCATCCCAGGCTCAGGCTGTAGGGAGCCAGATTCCAGCTAGATATCAGGAAAAACCTCCTGACTGCTACAGCAGTGCAACAGTGGAGCCCATGACCTGGGGGCATTCAGGGTGCAGCTGGGCAGCCATTGGAGTAGAACAGAGTCCTGAACAGTGGCTGGACCCAATGGCCCTCTGGCCCCTGCCAGTTCTACTGTTCTCTGATCCCATGATACTAGGGAAAGTTGGAGGCAGAAGACGAGGATGACACATGGTGGGCATGTCGTGAGCGGAGCCAGCTGGAGCTGGGGGGGGGGGCGGTCAGACTAGATGGCCCGGGAGACCCCTTCTGACTCGCTCTGTTTCTATGTTTCTATGACTAAAAATGGATCCATTCCATAGAGGAAGACACAGCCTTAAGTCAACAAGAGCTGAGCAGGGATGCCAAGGGCAGGCCATTCTGGGGTTTGTCTTCACCCATTGGGTCACTGCAAGTTGGAGACAGCAGCATCTTGCAGCAACAAATTCTTCTAATCATGCTGCTCATGATAATCATAATCATGCTCACCCTATTCAGACCAATATTTTGGCCATGTCCTGCAGTTGCTTATTTTGGGGGGAAATTACTACTCAGATAAATTTTATAGTGGAAGAAGCTTTAATATGAACTGAAATTAGGAAATGGCCAGCAGAAATAGATTCTTAACACACCTCTGATATTACAAAGTGAAGGATAAATACTCACCCCCACAATGTAAGGGATCATGGTGCTTGCGATCTTTGAATGAGCGCCACGTGCGTGGCTCCGTGCGCGCACATGTCTTTTGACGTTTGTTGGGGCCTGGACAGAACTGCTAGAAAGGTGGGTACATTTCATATGTACCTGTTGCTATGGCGAGGTAAGATCGGAATTTAAAGTGGGGGAGGATTTGGGAAAAGTCCTGCAGAATCCTTGGGCATCACATTGGGGATCCTCTTGTGGGGACCCAGGCAGATGGCTGTGGTGCCCACTGTGCGCACAGGGGCACTCGGGGCCCCCTGCACTGGCCGAATACGGGCCACAACACAAGCAGCCCGGCGCATGCGATCCACGCTGCACCAGCCTGCACGTCAGCATCTGCTGATACGCGAGGAAACCTGCTTGAGAGATGAGAGGCAGCCCGAGCCGTGCTTTCTAACTGTGCTGCTCACCTCCATGTGTGGAAAGAGGGGCCCCCGGAGCTTCCGTGAGTTCCCAGCCCAGGGCATGTCAGCTCGGGCTGGCGCTTCTCCCCCGGCCTTGGGGCCGCTGCCGGATCTCAGCGACACCCTCTTGCAGCGCCGGCCGCCTCCGGCCGCCTCGGGGCGCGTGTTCCAGGCAGGAGGCGCCGCAGCTCCCGCTGCCCGGAGGGGCCCCGACGCCGACTCCGCCGCTGGGCGCGCCCTCCCCACGGGCTCCTCACTGGAGGGCGAGGCGACCGGTCTGCACGGCCGCCCCGCGGGCTCCCGAAGCGGGGCGGCGGCGGAAGGGCTGCAGGCGGCTCGCCGTGCACGGGCACCGGCACGAGCAGCCCAGGCCGTTCTTGGGGCCTTTCAGGGCACCTGCAGAAGGAAGGGTCACCACTGCAAGGCCTCACTGCAAGCCTCCCCTTCTGGGACCTTTCCCAGTTGGCAGCTTCTGCTGGGATTTTTGAGAACATGCACTGCAAGCAAACTGTACTTGGATTCTGAAAGGAAACCGAACCAAACCCTCCTCTTGTGTTGCCCGTTGGTGTGAGTAATATTGTTTCTTTCCCAAACCTAGATCACAAGCAGCTTATCTGCACGATGCACTTGCAACCTCTTTATATAAGTTCAGTTATCACAGTTCCCTGAACAATCCAGGAATCAATAACCAATTCTGTGATGTGGGCCTGCAGCTGACCTGATCCAGAAATGGGGGGGCGGTGGCTGAAGGACTTCCACCCATGGGGGGGGGGGCATCTGCAAAGGGCGCAGCCTGGCATCTGAGGAAGTCCCAGAGAGAGCAGACTCCACCCTAGAGCCCCTGATCCCGAAGTGGGCGTCTGACATAGCGCCTAGATGAGACAAGATGAACCTACAGTGGAAGGAAAGCGTCACTGAAAACGGCTGACACAATGGATCAGACTAAGGCACAAACTTGTCATGTCAGGGCAGCCCGCACTCTTGTTTTTTAAACTGCGTCACTGCTGTTTTGCACTCTTTTCACATGCTAGCCAAATGATGCTCAAAATCCTACAAGCTCGACTCCAGCAGTATGTGGACCGAGAACTACCAGAAGTACAGGAAGGATTTCGAAGAGGGAGAGGAACTAGAGATCAAATTGCCAACATACGCTGGATCGTGGAGAAAGCTAGGGCGTTCCAGAAAAACATTTACTTCTGCTTCATTGACTATGCTAAAGCCTTTGATTGTGTGGATCACAACAAATTGTGGCAAGTTCTTAAAGAGATGGGAGTACCAGACCATCTTATTTGTCTCTTGAGAAACTTATATGCGGGTCAAGAAGCAACAGTGAGAACTGGACATGGAACAGCTGATTGGTTCAAAATTGAGAAAGGAGTTTGGCAAGGCTGTATACTGTCGCCCTACCTATTTAACTTATATGCAGAGCACATCATGAGAAAGGCGGGGCTAGATGAAACAGCAGTTGGAATTAAGATTGCTGGGAGAAATATCAGCAACCTCAGATATGCGGATGATACCACTCTCATGGCAGAAAGTGGAGAGGAACTAAAGAGCCTTTTGATGCGGGTGAAGGAGGAGAGTGCAAAAGTTGGCCTGAAACTCAACATTAAGAAAACTAAGATCATGGCATCCAGTCCTCTCACTTCCTGGCAAATAGATGGGGAAGAAATGGAGGTAGTGAAAGATTTTATTTTCCTGGGCTCCAAGATCGCCGCATACAGGGACTGCAGCCAAGAAATTAAAAGACGCTTGCTCCTGGGGAGGAAAGCTATGGCAAATCTAGATAGCATACTAAAAAGCAGAGCTATCATGCTGCTGACAAAAGTGCATATAGTCAAGGCTATGGTTTTCCCAGTTGCAATGTATGGCTGTGAAAGCTGGACCATAAGGAAGGCTCAGCGCCGAAGAATTGAGGCCTTTGAATTGTGGTGCTGGAGGAGACTCCTGCGGGTCCCTTGGACTGCAAGGCGATCAAACCGGTCAGTGCTAGAGGAGATCAACCCTGACTGCTCTTGAGAAGGCCAGATCCTGAAGATGAAACTCAAATACTTTGGCCACCTAATGAGAAGGAAGGACTCCCTGGAGAAGAGTCTAATGCTGGGAACAATAGATGGCAAAAGAAGAAGGGGGCGGCAGAGGATGAGGTGGCTGGATGGAGTCACTGAGGCGGTTGGTGTGAGCTTGAGTGGACTCCGGGGGATGGTGGAGGACAGGAAGGCCTGGAGGAATGTTGTCCATGGGGTCGCGATGGGTCGGGCACGACTTCGTGACTAATATAACATAAGCTGCTGATTAGACTGAGGGAGCGCTTTGTGTGAGTGCATGCACATGTGCCTGCACATGGGTGCTTGCTGCCCGCTCCCGTGCACTGTCCAACCTTGCATGATGCTGCCACCATGCTGCTCTTGACTCTGCAAGGAAACAGGCAGGCAGCTGCTTACGGGGCACCATGAGGTGAGCAGTGCCGGGCGGTGGCGGAGCAGTTGCTTGACAGACAGGTCAGCGTTTTCCAGCGCTTGACCTTAAATGCAAACCACAGTAAGTCAGGAGCGGTGCAACGCCAGAGCAGAGACTGGCTTGGGGTGCAATCCAGCGGAAAGTCCATTCCGAGGAGCTTGGCTGCATGGCGCTCAGTTGTCCTCTGTGGAACTGGACCGTGATTGCCTGGCCAGGTTTCCTTAACTGAGAGGGACTGCAGAATCAGCAGCTTCCCAAAGAAGCTGGCCCTTCCTATGCTTGGGGAAGGACAGGCGTGTGGGCCACAGCTGTGCGGGCTCCCAAATCCTGTGTCGCCAGCAGCCCATTGCCTTTTCCTTGCAGGGAGAAACTGGCTGTGGGAGACTAGCAGTGAGGTGAGCCTGGCCAGCACCCCCAGCCTAGTCAGACGATTTTGCCTCGCCCACCCTGTGCTGCTTTCAGGTCTGCTCTTTTGGCCTCTACAGCAGTGACCACCAGACACAGTCCAGAAGGAAAAAACGGCCATGTTGCAATGTCAGTCAGATCCCAAAGGGTGGGAGGGCTGCTGACGGTCATGCAAATGCCACTGAACACACCAGGGAGCTGGACTAGCAGACCAAGAAAGCCCTTCGCTCGCTGGTAACCTGTTTGCATGGGGTGACTTCCAGCCCCCCAGTTCTGCCACTTACTCTTGCAGCCACAGAACAAAGGAGAAAACCCGAGCAGACAGGCAAAGTGTCCATAGACTAACGCACCAAGAAGGATTGCGGGCCATAGCTGCTGCTCTAGCGAGAAAACCAGGTTGTCATGGAAACTGTCCCAGAGTTTCTCAGAAGTGGCATCCTCCACCGATTGGCCCCCTCCGGCGTGGCAACGTGTTTTCAACATAGCCCTCTGCCTGTGGCTGAGCGTCCCATGGAGAGCCTTGGGCATGGCCTGTGGGGCAGGGTAGTGGCAGGCACGCTGAGGGGTGAGGGAGGCGGTGCCTCCCCTTCTCGCTGCTCTGGACTTCAGAGCCATGTGGAAAGGAGAGCGGTCCCCCGGCCGGAGGGAAGGGGAGGAGAGCGGGGCAGTGCCCCAGCAAGGGACATGGGACAGCATGCATCTGGAGGTTCTCCACATGGGGTTCCTGGCTGACTTGCAGTTCCACTGCAGAAGTGAGACTTGAATGCTGGAAAGGAGCGCTTCTTCCCCTGCCCTTCCAATGCTGAACGCCTAGGTGGCGCAGTGGAATGGCACAGGTGCACAAGTGGAAAATGCGGTTTCTTTCACTTTTACAATAACATGTGGTGCCTTCCTAGCTGTGAAAGGCCCTTCCTTGCAGAAAGCGCACCTGAAACATGGAAGCCACACTGGGGCTGCAGGGCATCATCTGCAGAGCCTTTGAGCCCGTGGCTTCCAGCCTTGGCACAGTTGGGGGCCGGCAAAAATAGGAAAATTATTTCAGGACCACTGAGGCAGAAATAAAAACCATTATATACATAAAATGGTATTTTGTGTATTAGCTTAAATATAGTACTAAGAAATGAAAATTTTCTAAAATAACCAGAAACTGGGCAGTAAAAATGCTAATAAAGGAATCCAATTTTGAAATTAAGTGCAATTGAATACAATGGACATTTTTAGAGAGCAATATGTAATTCAAATAAGGTTACTGCGAATCTGCCATTGCTCCTTTTCAAGAATACTTGATAAAAAATTTACAATAGCAAAATACAAAATCAATATAAATGCAATCCTATACTTGTAGCAAATATGAATTCAAATACAGTATTAGCAGCAGAGCAATGCAAAATCAAACAAAGTTACTTCATACAATAATACTACTCATAATGTTAAATAATGAAATAGGATGCCCCCCCCGCCCCCCCAGCGCGGGCTGGCTGGGAAAAGGCGCTGAGCCCCAGCCGCCTCGGGCTTCCCTGCCCAGCAGAAAGAAAGCGCCGCAGAGGCAGGCAGGGGCCAGTCTGGTCCTGCCCAGAGGGCAGGCCTGGTGCAGCGCAGCCCCCCGGCTGCCTCTCGCCTCCCAGCTGAAGAGGCAGGGAATCTGCCAGCAGAGCGCAGCGTGGCCACGCGGCGTGGCTCTTTCACTGAAAGACAGGAAATGCCGGTGCCGGTCTATCAATGGTGACTGAAACCCACTGCTTTAAGCAACTGAGTGGGGAATGATGAGCGCGGGAGAGAATCACAGGACAGCAGAGGTGGAAGGGGCCAGAAGGCCACCGGGTCCAACCCGCGGCTGTCGCAGGACGGCAAGTTACACCATCCCACTCGGATGCCTGTCCAAGCACTTTCTGAATGTCTCCAGTGAGAGAGAGCCGGCAACTTCCGCAGGTAACAGGTTCCATGGTTGCACTGCTCTGACAGTGAGGAAATTCTTCCAGGTGTCTGGTCTAAATCTGCTTTCTTTTAACTTAAGTCCATTATTCCGTGTCCTACACTCTGGAATGGATGAAGAGATCTTGTCCTTTCTCTTTATGACAGACTTTCAAATACTTGTAGGCTGCTGTCATATTTCCCCTCAGTCTTCTCTTCTCGAGGCTGAACATGCCTAGTTCTCCCAATCTTTCTTCATAGGGTGTTTCTTCCAGTCCCTGAATCATCCGTGTTGCCCTCCTCTGTACCCCTTCTAGCTTTTCTGCATCCTTTTAAAACGGTGGTGTCCGGAACTGGGCTCAGAAATCCAAGTGAGGTCTGACTAGTGCTGAATATAGTGGAGCTGATTTGGAACTGATGTTTCTGTTAATGCAGCCCAAATAGCATTTGCCCTTTTTGCAGCTGCATCACATTGTTGCTCCTATTTAGTTTGCGATCTACAACAACCCCAAGATCCTTCTCATTTACAGTATTGCTGAGCCAAGTGACCCCCTCCTCGTAGCCACGCATTTGATTTCTTGTTCCTAAGTGGAGGGCTCGGCATTTGTCCCTACTGTTTGTTACTCTCTGCCCAGCATTCTAACCTATCAAGAGCACCCTGTATCTTATCTCCAGGATATTTGCTCTTCCACCCAGCTTTGTGTCATCTGCAAATGTAATTATCTTTCCTTGTACTTCCTCATCTAAATCACTAATAAAACATTTGAAGAGTATTGGGCCCAGGATGGAACCCTGCGGCTCCCTCTCGCCACTTCTCCGCAGTCTGAGAAGGTGCCATTGATGAGCACTCTTTGCGTCTGATTTTGCAGCCAGCTGTGGATCCACCTAATGGTTGCACTGTCTAGCCTGCTTTTTGCTAGTCCGCTGATCAGGATGTGGTGGGACACTTTGCTGAAGGCTTTTCTAAAGTCTAGATCGAGTACGTCCACAGCGTTCCCACAGTCCATGTGGGAGGTTACCCAATCAAAAAAATGAAATCACATTGGTTGGGCAGGATTTGTGCCATCCATGGCGGCTTCTGCATTGTCTTCAAGATGTTTTATAATTTGCTTTAGAATTTTTCCAGGGATTGATGTCAGACTAACTGGTGAATAGTTCCCAGATTCATTTTTTTCCTTTCTTGTTGACAGGGGCAACACTAGCCCTTCTCCAGTCATCTGAGAATTCATCTGTCTTCCTTGAATTCTCAAAGATGATAGAGAGCACCTCGGAGAGTTCTGCTAGCTCTTGTATGACTCTGGGATGAAGTTCATCAGGCCCTGGGGATCTGATCTCATTTAGCCCAATCAGAAGATCCTTGACGTTTGTCTGTCAATTCTGGGCTGCCCTCCTGCCCCTTCAGCTTACGCTACACCTTCGCCTGGAGGAGTGACGTGCTTCTTTTGGGAGAAAACAGGAGCTGAGCCTTGCCATCTGCTATGCTTTGGACTCTGACCTGGGAGGCAGTGCTGGACCAGTGCTGTGCTTCCTGTTGGAAGCACAAGGGAGGGAGGATGCAACTGCGGCCTGAAGGAAGGGGGAGCACACACCTGGCATGCAGGAGGGCTCAAGTTCAGGCTGTGGCCTGTCAGGGCAGCACCTCTGCTAGAACTCTGCCCAACGCTAATGGCCCCCACTGTTGGGCCTTCCAAGGGTCTGACACCCATGTTCCCAGCTCCACCAGGGTTCATCCTCTGTGTTGCTGCTGCCCTTTATTATAATACTTGACTGTACTGTCTGCACTTTGATCTTATTGTATGTCACCTGGAAGAGCAGGTTACTAGTAAAGAAACTGTAAACAATCTGTCCATCCATCACCATGTTTGAAGGAGCAGTCCTGCCTTTTAGCCTGGACCTAATTCAATTCATTCTCAAATTTGATCTCAGGGGGAAGGAGAGCAGCTGGTTTCAGGAATGGTAGCTCTGTAGAAAGTGGCCTCGATAATTGGACAGAAGGCACAGAGTCTTTTCCATGGCTTGCAGGAGGAAGCCTTGCATGCGAGGACCTGCCTCTGCTGACTCAGAGAAAGTGCACTGGGGCATTAGGACTGAATGTGAAACATGCTTGAAATGACTGGCATGCCACTTTTTCCTACGTAAGTTGTCTGTGAAAAGCGGTCTATAAGCTCTGGCCTAAGGATAGAAACATAGAAACATAGAAACAGAGCGAGTCAGAAGGGGCCTCCTGGGCCATCTAGTCTGACCTCCGGCACCAGCCGGCTCCGCTCATGACATGCCCACCATGATAGAAACATCTTAGAGTATTACTCATATTTGCTTTAAAGTATGCAATTACTCGGCAGTGGAAAAAATTTAATGTACATTTGTGGCATTTGGGACAATCCTGCATTGTTAGGAAAAGTGACTCACTAGATCCACCTCCCCAGAAGCTCAGCAAGTCTGACACCTTTTATGCAAAATCACACACATTTGTTTCTTTTGCAAATGGTGACTTCCTTTCCTTCTATGCAACACAAATCTGGACAATAAATATTATATAGGCATTTCATCAAAGCATATTGCAATTGCATATTCTTATACTTATTTTGGATCCATGTGATGGAGTGATCTCCCGTTGCTTTGTTCCAACTCTGCCAACCCAGCAGCTTGAAAGCATGCAAACACGAGTAGATAAATAGATGCCACTTTGGTGGGAAGGTCACAGCGTTCCGTGCGCTTCAGTGTTTAGTCATGCCAGCCACATGACCACGGAGACTGTCTGCGGACAAACATTGGCTCCCTTCGCTAAGAAACAGAAACGAGCACCAGCCCTAGAGTCGGATACGACTGGGCTTCATGTCAGGGGGAAACATTTACCTTTACCTATACTTATACTGTGCAAACGTTGGCCTGAAACTCAACATTAAGAAAACTAAGATCATGGCATCCAGTCCTCTCACTTCTTGGCAAATAGATGGGGAAGAAATGGAGGTAGTGACACATTTTATTTTCCTGGGCTCCAAGATCACTGCAGATGGGGACTGCAGCCAAGAAATTAAAAGACGCTTGCTCCTGGGGAGGAGAGCTATGGCAAATCTAGACAGCATGCTAAAAAGCAGAGACATCACCCTGCCAACAAAAGTGCGTCTAGTCAAGGCTATGGTTTTCCCAGTTGCAATGTATGGCTGTGAAAGCTGGACCATAAGGAAGGCCGAGCGCAAAAGGATTGAGGCCTTTGAGTTGTGGTGCTGGAGAAGACTCCTGCGAGTCCCTTGGACTGCAAGGAGATCAAACCGGTCAGTCCTAGAGGAGATCAACCCTGACTGCTCTTTAGAAGGCCAGATAGTGAAGATGAAACTCAAAATACTTTGGCCACCTCATGAGAAGGACGGACTCCCTGGAGAAGAGCCTAATGCTTGGAACAATTGAGAGCAAAAGAAAAAGGCAACGGCAGAAGATGAGGTAGTTAGATGGAGTCACTGAAGCAGTCGGCGTGAGCTTAAGTGAACTCCGGGGGATGGAGGACGACAGGAAGGCCTGGAGGAATGTTGTCCATGGGGTCATGATGGGTTGGACATGACTTTGCGACTAACAACAACAATACTTATATTTATTTATGGGTATTCTCCACCATTGTGATCTATCTGTTATTATTTGTTTTTTTCATGTGGTAACATTGTTAACATGAAATATGCTTTGTAAGAGCATAATTAAAATGATGACTCATAAAACTGGAAGTGGTATGGGAGGTCAACAAATGCAGCTCCAACTCAGTGTAGAATCTGCAGTCTAAAGCTGGGATCTAATCTTTTTGGGCCAAGAGGCACACCTAGCATTTTGGGATGGTGTCATGGATGCTCTCACACCATGGCTGCCAAGACAGGGATTCTCATTCACAAAATGTCTAATATGACATTTGTTAGGCAAAAGGCAAACTGCTGATGCCAAAAGAAAAGTAACTTATCCAAGAACCTGACTATAAGGAGAAGGGGAGCTGGAGATCCATGACAGTCCATGGTTTCCTGCTCCAGCACCCAGTTCAAGGGAGTAACTTGGTCAAGAAGCCGAGTACAAGGCAGAAGTTACATTTGCGCTCAAAATGCCAAACCATCTAATTGTCCTAGAAAGCACAACAGCATTTCTTTGAAAGCATATGATGCTCAGAGAAACAAACACAAGAGCAGGATACCCCCAGAGCGCTACCAGCAACCCCCACACCAAGACACATCACGCTTTGCTCTGGCAAAACACCCTTTCCCAGTCAAAACATGTACAAGACCAAGATACAAAGAGACAAAACCAACCCACGAAGCACGGGCCAAATGCTTCCTCTCTCAACTCCCTACTAGTCCCCCCCTCTGCTTTCCTCTTTTCCCGCAGTTGGGTCCCTGCAGAACGTGCTGGGTACAGCCACTGGCCCTCATTTTCTGATCTAAAGCTTCTCCAGGTGGAATAAATTCTTGAGAATAAAGACTGGCTTGCACCCAGCACTTTGCTTTGTGGCATGCCCCCCTTTCTTGCATAGCAAAATGAAAACCAAGAGTCCTACAAAATTAGGCAGGGCAGAGAGACTGGTGGGCCTCCCCAGGCCTAGATCATCCATGGGGATGGCCCCCAGTCTCTTCACTGATCAAGGTAGCGTGCCGCACTGCCCAACAGCTCATGCAGTCAGATTATCCCAACAGCTCTGCCTCCATGCCACTTCCACCCCTGGGGAGCGAGCAAGGAGGCGCAGGCCATCAGATGCTCGACGGTTGCCTCGTGTGGTGCTGCAGCCCTCTGCAGACTAACCACATCCAGCGCTTTCAACTGCGCCTCGCTCTTCCCAGGATGGGGCCTGCTTCATCCACGTCCTCCTGGCAAGAGGGCACACAGCTCTGGCTGCAGGGTGGCATGCACAGGCCAAGGTGGAGTGGGGTGGACTGAAGCAGAGCCGAGCCTTCCCGTGATCCGGGCGTTGTTCCTGGTCATGCGGGCCAGGATTGCCTCTACTTTCTTGGCTGCTGCATCAGACTCCCGGCTCATCTTCAGCTGTGATCCACAAAGGCACCTGGATCCTTTAAAATATGCGAGTCTGTGGGGAGCCTGTTGTTTTCTCCCTAACAAGAGAAAGCTAAGCCTGTGCTCCGAAATTTAACTTGGACCATGTGAGCCTGGATACAAAGCCTCATGCAGGCAATGAGCGCTCCCCACTGCATGCTTTTGGGCTGGTCTCTTATGCAGTCTAGCCTGCCTTGCAGGACTGCAAATGGAGAGAATGGGTTCTGGGCTCTTTGGAGGGCATGTCCCAAAACACAGAGCACTCTTGCAGCACATGGCCTGTGGGTGCGAGTCCGCTCACAGTCCTGGGCCAGGTGCCCTGGAACGTGGGTGAGGCACATTCCTTTATAGGGTAGCATGCAAAGCGAATTGGTCTATCGAAGCCTGTTAGCCGAGATGCCTGGAAGACACCTCCGCGCAGGCAGGCCGTTCGCCCTTGAAGTACGATGCCAGCCCAAAGCAGTGGCATGCCAGGCCAGGTGCAGGGAGGTGAGCCCGCCACGCTGCGCCTGCACCCGCCCCGGCGCTGCGGCTGGGACGCCAGCGCCAAGCCGCCAGCCCGGCCTCGCGCAGGCAGTCGGGCTCCCGCCAGGGATGCTGGGAGCGCCGGGACGACACGCTCGCCCAGGCGCCGCGGGCCCACCACGTGGCAGCGCCCTGCGCCCGCGCCGCGGCGGGCCTCAGGCGGGCCTCGCCCCCTTCCCGGCGCGCCCCGCCGTTGGCCAGCGCGCGCGCCAGTCCGGGCGGCGCCGGCCAATCGGCGAGCGCGGAGCCTCTGCGGCGCGCCAGCCCTCCTCGCCCGCGCTCCCCAGCGTGGTCTGCCTCGGCGCCCGGGCGGCTGCAGCCAGCGCACGGGCGGGCGCACTCGGGCCGCCGCCTCCGCCCTTCTCGCGGGCCAGTCGCCCCAGCCTCGTCCCCGGCGGGCGGGGAGCCCGGCCGCCACGCCGCGCCCGGCAGCCGCGGGAAGGCCGCCAGAAGGAGGCAGCGCCGGGGCCGCTGCTGCCCGCCCGGGGAGGATGGACACCCCTGCGCCGGTGAGGCTCGGCGGCGGCGGCTGCGCGGCCGCCCGCCCGTGGGCAGGTAGGTGCCGCTCGGCTCTCGCGGGGCTGCTCCGTGCCCGGGCGAGGAACTGGGTCAGCACTGGGTGCGCGCCGCGTCGGGGAGGGGGGAGCGGCGGCTCCCCGAGCCAGTGACCTTCCGGACGCGGACGCGGCTCGTTCGCGTGCCTCGGCCCGCGGAGGGAAGCGCGACCGCGGCGCCGGCGCTGCGTCGGTCGGCCTGAGGCAGCGGCGGGTGGGAGTGGGCGCCCTCGCAGCGGGGGCGAAGAGAGGCGGCCGGGCTGCCCGGTTACAAGCCCCTCGGGGCCTTTGCGAGGGGGCGGGCCGCGGGCAGGGCGGGCGCAGGACGCGGAGCCGCACCTGCGGGCAGTTCCCGCCTGCGCCAGCGACGGGCCGCGGGCGGGGACGTGCTCGCAGGTGCCCGGGCAGGAGGGCGCTCTCCGTCGGGGGGGCGCGCCGCACTAGCCTTTCTCGCCCGCTCCGCCGCCTGAATTTCGCTCGCTTCCGTGCGCGTTCCTGCAGCGTTTGCACTAGGCAGCTATTGACCTAACCTAATTAGTTTGTGCCCTGCAGTTGTGCTTTCCCCGCCCCAAATCAGGGAAGACGCTCGCGACCCCGCCCCGAATCGGTGCTCAGTGACACGCTTCTTCGCCAGCTGCTCTGGAACCGCCTCCGTAATTTTCTTGAGGGGGGGCACAGCTTCAGGGTGACTGCCTGGCTCAGTTTTACTGCAGAGGAGAAGGAGCAGAGCAGGCCCACGGGCTGGAGGCTGCTGATCGCAAATGGCCTTTCCTGGATGCCACTCGGAGGAGCGACTTGCCTGCTCTCTTGGATGCCCCTTCGCAAACCTCCGGCTGGCTGCTGGGACCCTCCCCCGAAGGGGATTGTGTGGGGGCTCTGCCTTCATCCTTCTCTTGGGTGCTTGCAGCCAGGGATGCTCTGTGCTTCAGCATGGCTCCCCCCCACACCCTTGCTTGGGAAGAAAGGGCTGAGTCCTGCCCTTGGATGGAGGGCACTCTGGAGGAACAGCCATCAAGAGGTGGGGGGTGGTTCTTGGGAAGGGGCAAGAGCACGCGTGGTAGGAGAGTGTGCCTGTGACGGGGTGCTCTTCGATGAACCACCCTGGCTACTGGCACACAGAATGCTGCCTGTTAACAAATCACTGAACGTTCTGCTAAGAATACTGTACTACAGCACTGAATTTTGGAAGCCATTCCTTTGAATTGTGCTGGACCCCTCTGGTGAACTTGACCACCCCAGGCAAACCTGTGGTAATAGAATGTGGCTTTGAATACAGGCAGTTCCTGGGCAAATTTTGTTCCTGATAAAAGTAATCTTTAAGTTGAATTTGTATGTATGTTGGATCCCTTACAGTTGGCCCTCCGCATTCATGGGTGTTAGGAAAAGTGAAAAAATTATATCTGCCCTCCATGTCCAAACTTACCAGCACCTCCTCTTTGCAACAAGGAAATGCTGGTGAGATTTCCCTCTCCAGATGGGCGGGGCAGGAAGAAATGCTTTAGAGACCTTCCTCTCTCCCTTTCGCTTCCTCTCTATGGTGATGCTTTGGAGGCCCCCTCTATCACATTACACTTCCTCTATGGTGATGATAATTTTCTGCAGCGATTTAAAAAAATTAATTGGATGTTTGGCATTTTGTCTGTAAACATAAATTGTTTGTAACTCAGATGTTTGAAACTCGGGGACTGCCTATCTTATCCTTGTTCAAATAAACATAAAAATGATGGATTGAAGGGCTCTCTAGGCCTGAGGTGGATGCATGCAATGGCTGCTTTTGCATGCTGTCTACATTCAGAATATAAAGACTCCCCATACAGTACCAGAGGATGGGATTTCATCCTCATTTCAATGTGTCAGGAGGAAACTGACAGTGAGATTGCTGTTGGGGTCTGTGAAGAGAGCGCTCACTCTCTAGTTTGGGGCACACATACTTGGAGCAGACCCCAGGAGACCCAGTGGGACTCAGTTCTCAGTAAGCATGTGCTGACTCAACTTGTAACATGCCGTTTAAATGGTTATAGCTTAATTTTCTGTCAGTGTGTTCTGATCTCAAATGTTCCAGGAGGCTCTGATGCCCGTGTGATGTTGCTTGCTGGGCTGGGATGTGGGAAAGCCAGGTTTGAGTCCCCCTTCAGCCAAGGAGGTGCTGGGTGACTGGGCTAGGCATGGACTCCCAGCCTTGCCTACCTTACAGAAGGGTCATGTATGCCATGTATGGGGCGCTTGCAAGAAAGGCAGGGCATAAATGCATCATTGTAGCAGTCAGATGGACAGATAGGTAAATAAAGGCTACAGAACAACAGTGAGAAGAGGATTAACTGGTTTCAATCCTACACACATGGAGTTTGCTTAAATCATACTCATTTTAGCAGTTAATTATGTGAGGTGGCATTCCAAGTCATGTTCACTTGTAGAACCTTAAGAATAAAAGTTCAACTATTTGTGTATTATATTGATAACCCAAGGCAGCTTTCATCATAATCATCTTCTCTGTTTTAGCTTCATCACAATCCAGTGAGGTAAATTAGGCTGAGAGCCAGTGGCTGGTCCAGAGTCGCCTGGGGACCTCCATGGTTTTAGGTTCTCCCTGTCTCACTCCCACAACTGCACCACACGGGCTTCCCGTTGCACCATTACAGTAAGCACTCAAATGCATGGGGAGTGCTTCCACCTACCTCTGCAGAAGGTAGGCATTTCTCCTGCTGGCATTTCACTCCCACTGTGCTGAACTGTTCATATGGTGTACCTGATTTGCTTTGCAATGTCCAGAACCTTAATTGAAATCTGAGAGGGACAGTCTAACTTGGAGTCATGTGCTGAGCAGGGGGTTGGATCTGATGGCCTTCTGGCCCCTTCCAACTCTATTACTCTAAGATTTTATGACATTATTATTATTCATTACATTTCTATACCACCCATAGGCAAAATTCTGGGCAGCTCATAACATTAAGCCACCCATCCAGAATTCAACCAAACAACTCTGTACAACTTTTGTATCAAGTGTTAATGTGGGTCCTCGCTCAAATCAAGCCAGAGGTTTCCCTAGAATCAAAAATGACAAAACTGAGCTCTTGTACTTTGGGCGCATCATGAGAAGGAAAGATTCACTGGAGAAGACTATCATGCCGGGAGAAGTCAAGGATGGAAGAGGAAAGGAGAACCAAATAGGAGATGGATTGAATTCATAAAGGAAGCTGCATGTTTGGGCTGAGAGCTGAGCAAGGCTGTTGTGGAGGGCTTTCATTCATGGGGTTGTCAGAAGTCGGAGATGACTTGAGATATAACAACTGGTATGCAGCCTTTCATTTGCGCCCTTGATGATTGGAAGCGCAGCTGCTAAGTTCGGATGCTTCTGGCCATCCAGTGTAGCGCGGAGAGGGCAGCAGGGGCAACCTCCCCCTCCTCACCCCTGCATCTTCTTTTTTGCCTGTGCAGCTGGGCTGCTTCAGAGTGCGACTGCATTAGACGGAGCCTGGCAGTGCCTCAGGAGAGCTCTTATTCTGATCTCTCCAGTTGCCTCCCCTTCCTGCTCCCTTTTCCCTTCTCTGTGATTGTTCTTGTTGGCTGCCATGGGGCAGGACACCTCCAAGCCCTCTTCCACACTCAGAGTCCTGCCTGCACCTTCAGAAGGGGGCATCTGAAGGTCCCTGCTACCTCTTAAATTTGGCTTAGTCACACAGGCGTGATGTAGCTGTGGGGTGCAAACTGAGTCTGAGTTTATCCTTATGGTTGGGCACAATAAGCCTTGTCTGACCACATCTGACCCTTTTCTAAACCCTTTCTAATATATTGCTCCCCTAATCCCTTAGCCCAGATAGATGTCTGCAAGGAGTCCTGGATGGTTTTCTGCAGTTTTCTTATAACTGTGAATATTGTCTTTGTTTCCTTGATTTTTTTCTCACATTTTGTCACATCGCTCAAATGATCAACAGCTCTTAGTTCAGCATTCGATGTTTGAAAATGCTGAAAATTCCCTTCCTGCTGCTTTTGAACTCCTTTCTTTGTATGGGATCAGTCTGTTTTGTATTACTGCATAGCCAGAGTCTCTCATAATAGAAGCCCTTGGGCCATGCCTCAGGCAGGGCTCACTTCTGGTCCTCCCACCCTTCCCTGGACTCTCAAGGTTTCAGGAGCTGGGATGGCATCCATTGCCTCTGCCCAATTGACCCTGCCCCCACAGAACCTCTGAAGGAAAGCATGATGTGAGTGAGCGAGCGAGCGAGCGAGCGCTTGAGTCACACACCTGTGCTCAGAGCTGCTGAAGTAGAGCAGCACTGCACTTCTGAGAAGGTTCGGGAACTCCAGGCCAGGCTCTTGAGTAGAGCTGGGCCATGCTTGGGGCACTTTCCTGCCTACACGAAGAGCTAGCATTGGATCTTGGTGCTGCAGCCACTGACAAGGGAGACTTGAATAAAAATCAAGGTTTTGGCTTCCTGGTCTCGCACAGTGTACCATTCCGGAGGTTTCCAAGGCTTGCTGCACAGGAACAGGCCAAGGCTTCTGCAGCATTTTCATGAGCAGTCTGTGATCACACTCACCTTTACTTGAGTCTTAGCTGGCCTGGACCTCTCCATGGAAACAAGGAGACTGTGCTGATGGCTGCCAGCCCCCTTCTTCAGAGCTGTGTGTAACTGAGGGCAAGTGGAAAGACAGCTTGGCAAGGCTGTGATTCCATCCAGTGGGAAGAAACTTTCTGAGGCCCATGGCTGTTGGCGGGCTGCCTGTTAACTTAGAAAAACGCTGGTGAGCCAAGACATTGCAAGATGCTTCCAGTTGCGCATGGCCCAGTCTGATAATACTAGAGCCAGGGTCATGCGTGGGGCCGAGTTATGGGAAATTCAGCACAGCACACCAAAACTGGGACTGGCTTCAACAAAGTAATGGGATTGGGCAAATTCATGGCAGAATATGGCTACCAACAGCCACCAGTCCAAATTACCAGTGGAGACAGTGTGTCTGAATGCTGGTTGAGGGAGCTGCTTTCTTGTGTCTGGCTTGGGCTTCTGTGCAGGCAGAACGGCAGGCCAGCAGGCTTTTGTTCTGGCCCACATGGTTTTTATCTGGTAGAGTGAGAGAAGAGTGAGAGAAGTCTGAGACGGAGTGATTGTGGGTGTATTGCTATCAAGAAAGACTTGTGCAGATCTGGTTACAGATAAAAGTGATTTCAGATGCAGGATGGCTTCAGAAATCAATGCAGTAGTGCAATCAGTCTTCATATTAATATTTTTATGCAGCCTAAACTGTTCTGCTGAGTATTATCAAACTTTCAGGCTTGTTGTCTGTTAGTTTTTCTGTGTCTTCATGTGAAGCATTGAGAGCAGAGGTAGCAATTGCTCGACTGGTTGCTTGCAGAACTTCTATATGGTGTTTGCAGTACTTTCGACTGGAGCTAAGCGATGGTGCATGGCAGCCTGTGACACAGCTGTGGTCTTCCAGTAGGCCAGCCGTGCGTGCCGGGTGGTTCCCCTGCAGATCCGTCGGCACAGGCCATGCATGCTAGGAACACACTCCTGCTGGCATTTCACTCCCACTGTGCTGAACGTGTTTGTAGAGGACGAGGCGATGGTGCCACCCGCGTTCCTGCTCTTGAAGACTCATAAATGGCATGGCAGAATCACAGCAAGGGCAGGGGGAGAATCAAGGGGAGATTCAGTGAGGGCAGGTGGTGAGGGAGGCTGCAACATTGACACAGAGGGAGCACAGGTGGGGCGTGTCATTCTGGATCCTGCCCACTTGTGCATGCCTCTTCTGCAGGGTGAGGCCTGTGTAAGTCCAGAGTTGTGGGACTCCCACTGAGTTTTGTTGTTGTCAGAGAAATGTAATGCTCTTTGGCCCTTTTTTACCTTAGCATACTGAACACTGTGGTTTAGGAAAGCAATTTTAAAAAGAAAACCAGGAACTGAAAAGGATTTTGAAAATCAGTGTATGACATGGGCTAGAAGTGGGGTTATGTTCAGTGGGAAGGAAGAGGTAAGAAGCAGCTACTTGCATGTGCCCCAGATAGCTTTTGGGATTCCAGCTGTTGCTCTTAACAGTAGCCAGGTAAAAATGACACTTCAGAATGGAACCTAAACACACTTTTGAACAAATGATAACTTTCTTCTTGAGATCTTGAGCCTGTGTAATCTTGAACAAGTTATTAATTCTGTAGGCATCTCCTGCAGAGTCTTCTGTATCTTGCATTCCAGAGAAAGCTTTTGGTGCCTTCCCAGACTCACTTCCAAATAGCAAGAGTTCATTTATACTGTTAAATGTAACTGAACCAGTTCTTGCCTTGGCAACTCCTTTTTCCTCCTCACTGTTACAGTGCAAGAGGGGTGTAAAATCAGGTTAAGTGGCCATTGAATGTTCCTGATGAGGCAGTTTGACCAGGCAGCATCTTGCCCTTCCAGCAGGCACAGAAAATGGTATATGGGCAGTTTGGTGCAGACTCAGCGGCAAGTTCCTGTTCTTCCATCAGACGGGCATGGGAGCAAACCAGAAACCTGGGTGGGTTTGCCAGTTCAGCTGTTGGTAGAGAATGCACCAAGAAGTGAGGCCTTTTTTAAACGATCATATTTTGTTCTCATACAATTCTGGGTAAATTAAAATTGAATATAAAAGCTTTGGGAGAAGGGATAATTGGCCGATTTGAATTCTGTGCAGTGCTGATGATCTCACCCTGTTTCAGGAAGCCTAAAGTGAGGAATGAGAGCTGAGCAGAGCCATCTTGGCATTTGAGGCAGAAAGTCTAAACGATGCGCTCACCCAGTTTAACGTCCTAGAAAAGCCCGCAATGGAGGGGCGGTCCCAGTGTGCCACCTCTTCCAAAGGGCACTGGTTCCTCTGATGCTGGCCTAGTCTGAGAGGAAGATGATGGTGCTTCTGCCTCCATCTGTAGTTGCTTGTGCATTGTGAGATGTGGGTGCAGGCTCTGCCTTGCCTCTTTTTCTTTCTTAAGGAAACACTGAACAATACAGATGTAATCAAATCTTAATTAGATGATTCAGTTCTATTCCAGCTTCTCCAGGGAGAAGGTACTTGAAATTAGATTAGCATTTCTTTCTGGGCAAGAAGGCCCTAAATATCTGTAACTTATTAACAGAGTCCGCCCTCACCTTCTTCATTCTATGTGCTGCAGAACTAGCCAGGTACCCCCTGGACATATTACAAGATCTTACTTCTTCTGGCACAGATGTATGAAGGAAAGTTCTAAAGTTGGCTATGCAGAAAAAGCTGATTTCCTCTGAGTCTCTTGCAACCCAGTCCTATGCGTGTTTAATTGGAAATAAATCTTCCTTGATTCAGCAAAGGTTACACTAAAGTAATGAGAACCCATCATCTCTTGGGCTTCAGGAGATCCAGGTTCTAGTCCCTGCTTGTCCATGAAGTTCACTGGCTGACTTTGGACTGGTTCCTGACCCTCAGGCTAAGCTACCTTGCAGGGCCATTGTGAAATAACATGGAAAGGGGGAAGAGAAAGAACATGTAAGCCACACTGGGTTACCTACAGGTAAAAAGGTGGAATATAAACATTAAAAAATAAGTACATGTGTTTAAGATTTCAGTTTGTCTGGGAAACTCTATTTTGATTGTGTTTTGAACAACATGTTGATGTGGCACAAAGCCCCATTCTCTTTTCACAAGAGGAAAAAAGACTGAGTTAAGTTCTCTTTCTTCACTCTGACCCAAATTTGCACTGTATAAAAACACTAATAAAATTTTTAGCGATGTGTGATGAAGGATGCTGCACTGTTGTGTCGGGACTGAGCCGCGTGGCCCTTGCACAGCATCAGTGCTCATTCCGGAAGTGGTTCTTGGAAAAGTAGCGTCCACTTTGAGGCATCCGTGGCATGGCTGGTTTGTCTGTGCACCTCTGGTCTCTGGGATGACCATGCTGGCACGGAACGGAGCTACCATTCTGACTCCAGGCCTCTTAACCTCAGATGTTGGCTGAGTGGGAAGCCAGTGTTCTAGTAACAACATGAGAAGGGCCCTAAGTGACCTGGGTCTGGGGGGATCCAGGCTACCAGAAGAGTGTCAGGAAGGGCAAGGGAACAGTCCAACTTTTCTGAAAAGTGACTTGTGTAATAAAACCAACCTGCCTAGTTTCAGCTTGTATTTTTGTATTTGCTTTTCACAGACACATTAACCAGCTAGCAAGTTTAAGCAGACGCCACGAATTCCAAAAAGCTGCTAGAGAGCAAATCTTTTAAAAAGTGATGTTGAACGCTTGCAGTTGCACAGGAAAAACCTTGCTCCACCTGTCTGGGCTTCTTTCAGGTTCAGGCTGGGATCCAGAGTTGTCTGATGGACTTAAGGGAGTCCTGCATTCTCACTACATCAGGCCAGAAAGACATGTGCCTTGTAATAGGCAATTGATTCAGCGAGGAATCTTGGTGAAGGGAGAGAGGAAGAATGAGGTTTCCTGCAGCCAATTTACTCTGGAATGTTTTTCCTGCACAGTTTCAAGGGCTTCAGCCCTTGAGCTCTGAGCCAGAGGCTGGGATTTACCCTAATGGCAACCGTGGGCATGGTGCAGGGCTGTGTGCATGTCCACTTTTCCAGCTCAGGCCCTCTTCACAATCCAGGCGTGCAATTAAGGATGCCTTGGGCAGCCTCTTGGAGCTTCACGTTGTGCGTTTTGGGCTTTTTGCTCCAGCTGCTAATCCTCCTGGGCCTTCAGATGGGGAGGTGCCATTGTGCCCAGCCCCAGCTCAGTCTTGGGACACATGTGAGTGCCTGGTTCACATGACCAGTGGTGTCACCAGGACCTTGCTTCCAGTGTGATCGGCAGTGAGTGCCACTTGACACACCACCCTGGTTGTGTCACTCCTGGCAGCTCCCCATATTGTGTGCAAGTTTTTGCTGCTTTTGCTATCAGGAAAGTTGACACTCCTTGCATGGTATGGACTGTCCAGGACTGATTTAAGTGTAGACTCAGTGTCCCCTTTCTGTGGGTCACTGGGTGGGAGGGAGGATGATGGGCATGTAGTTAGCGGAGCCAGCTGGAGCCGGGGATCAGACTAGATGGCCCAGAAGGACCCTTCTGGCTTGCTCTGTTTCTAGGTTTCTATGCCCTACCCTTTGCCACATGCCACCAGTCTCTTCATGTGAGGTTTATGGCAAATTTTCCCAAGTGGGGGACCTTTGATGGCTCTTGACCTGTTCCTCAGAGTGGAAGTTTTTGACAAAGCCTCGGCCATTGGTATTCAGTCATTAATCATCGTGCAGGCATACCTCAGCGATATTGCAGGTTTGGTTCCAGACCATCGCAGTAAAGTGGATATTGCGGCAAAGTGAGTCTCATGAATTTTGGGGTTTCCCCGGACATGTAAAGTCATGTTTACACTATACTGTAGTCTATTAAGTGTGCAGTAACATTATGTTTAGAAAAACATAGCCCTAGCTCTTGATTTAAAGTGAGAAACATGCGACTCTTTCTTTCACTTGAACACTTAGAGGCCATTGTAGGGTTATTAATTGAACGAATTTCAATATTGTTGTGTCTCAGGGAACAGGGAGGCCCAAGGAAAGGGAGAGAGATGGGGGAATGGCCTAAGCAGCTACAACACTTTTATTGATTTAAGTTCACCATCTTATATGGGTGTAGTTTGTGGCACCTCAAAACAATTATAATAGTAACATCGAAGATCTCTGATCACAGGTCACCATAACCAATATAATAATAATGAAAAGTTTTAAATATTGCGGGAATAACCAACATGTGACACAGATGTGAAGTGAGCAAATGCTGTTGGAAAAATGGTGTCCATAGACTTGTTCAACACAGGTTCCCACAAACCTCCCGTTCGACAAATAACGCAATGTCTGCAAAGTACACTAAAGCAAAGTATCCCTGCGCTAGTCTTGTGTGAGTTCTGCTCAAGACAGAACCAAGGAACAGAGGGTGTGTTTCCAGAGGTACCTCACGTCTATAGGATCACAGAAAAATGCTTTGTTGCCCTGCCTTAGCTCAAGGTTTCCAAAGCGGACTCACTGAAGCGCTGGCCAGACTCACCCAGGGAAACCTATGTCAGCAGCACGCAGGGGCCTTGGGAGGCCTGGACCCACTGCCTGTGCCCCCTGGAGGACCACTGCCAGCTTGCACAGCCTCACTCCCCAGGCCTGGAGTGATGGTGCTTGCACTGGGACATGTGCTCTGAATTCAGGGAGGCGGCGGGGAGGTCCCACTGCAGCACAGATTGATGCTGCCGCCTCTTCCTTTAAGGCTTTTCCTGAGCCAGAAGGGGCTTGAGGACGGAGAACATGGAAATGATGCGGATACTAGTATCCATTGCTTATTCTTATGAATTAGAACTAAAATGAGAAATGCTATTGCAGTTGGCATTCGTGATTGTTGCTGTTAGAAATAATTGCGTCAAGATGTTCTTTCAGTACATCTGATTCCCACATGCCACCTGACTGCTGTACTTATCCTCAATGATATCCCTCTGGGCCATGTGGCAGGCTGCAAAATTGGGGATGACCCAGCCCACATGGTATAAAGTCAAACATGGACACTGAATTTGTGGCGTATGGTCTGGCATAATACTAAGCAAAAATGTTTGGGATGCAAGCTTGGGCTATGGCCATACATCATTACCAGACAGAAGCAAATCTGTTGCAGTTGGGACTTTGTCCTGGCCTTTCATCTGTTGAACCCAGGAGGACATGGCTTTTGCCCTGTGTCAAGAGGCAGGTGACATTGCATCACAGTTGGGACATTAATGGCATTTTTAAGAAAAGAAACATGCATGATTTTGGTTCATGCATGAGCAAGGCAAGCTATGTATCATTTCTCACAGAGCATCTGCTATGCTTGAAAAAACAAGAAGTATTAATATTTTGCTACCTGGCTTTTCTGAAGTGCTCATCCAGGTAAACGAAAGTGCAGTAAAGGCATTTGCCTTTTTGTTTGTTTATTTAGTCTCTGTTCTGCCAGACTGAGGTCCATGTGGCTTTCTCAGGTACTTGCAGGATGTGCTCTCCAGTGACAATGGTGCAAGGCAAAAAAACGGGGTAACTTCTAGCATATGAGATGGAGGTGAGACCTAAGAATGTATCACACAGCTCATCTCTGTTGGAGCAATACACCACTCCGATGGACTGCATGCACAAAATTGGGCAAACATCTGATGTTGAATTGAACGTGGCTTGCAAGTGCAATTAAAGCATGCCTGGCATATAGATAAGCAGCTCATTTGTAAGCTGGATGACCTAGAGAGCTGGAGTTGCCAGAACGGTTGACACTTCACTGGCTTTAGAAGGAGTGGAGGATGTCAGCCCAGAGCTGCTCTTGCATGGATGGCACACAGAAGCCCTCCCAGGTATGCCGGCAGAGCTGCCGCTCCTCCACTTCCTAAGGCAAACAGAGGCAGCTTCCTTTTCAGCAGGGTCAGAGCAACCTGAGTCAGCTGAGACCCAGGCTGTGGCTAATTTCAAAAGCCCTCTGCAGGTTTGTGTGTTCACTGAGCGAGCTTGCAAGATCCTGGGTGAACAAACGCATAATTCCGTGGTAATGTGAGAAACTACATTTTCTGTTAATTTACATTCTGCATAGATCAGATCAAAGGGTGGTGATGTATTTCAACTTATTTGTTGAATGTATGTCTACTTCTGACACCTGGTCTGGGATCAGTTCTCATCCTTTCAGCCATTCAGCTGAGAGACAGAGAGGCTGTTCCTCTGGGGCCCAAATAACACCTTGTGGAGAGCTCGGCTCACAGAAGAAACTAGGGGAGATATGCTTCATTATCTTACGGAAAAGGAAATCCATCTTGTTTTACTGTTTTTGCAGTGCTTTCATACTGATGGGAATGAATTACAGTTCCTCCATCCAGGAGAACAGTGGAAAAAACGCTGGCAGATTTATTAACTGACCTTTAGGCCACAGGGCTGGAACACGAGCTTTCAGGTCCTAGTAAAAATCCTGAAGAAATGTACACAGACTCATCTGGAGTCAACATGCAAAATCTTTTTCAATTTCTGTGAGAAATTGAATTTTACCGCAATTTACCTTCTTTATGTTCTGTAAGCCATCTTGAAATGTTTAGTGAAAGGTGGGATAGAAATGTTTTATTAAATTAAATTATTTCCAGTGTGTAGCTGGATGCCAACTCATTGCAAAGCTGGCTCGCACCATGATTTTATTCAAGTGGTAGAATGATCTTGGCAACTGCAAGGATTTTTGACCGCGGACTCCAAGAAAGCATTTGGTGGGGAACAGTGGCACATGGCATATTCCTCAAAATGGGGTTGGGCTGCAGTTTGAAAGGGCTGCCAGAGTGAATCATTCCTCACCAGGCGCCATAGTTTCAGTAAGCAGTAGCCCCACATGGTCTCACTGAGGCTGCCGCCCTTGCCGTCCTGTCTCCCGTCTCCATTCTGCAGTCTGACAGAACTGTTAGCAACTGCTTTGAAAAGGGTTGTGCTGTGTTTTTAAATGGCTGAGAGCCGCTCTGACTGGTGCATGGGTACTAGAAACATAGAAACAGAGAAACAGAGCGAGTCAGAAGGGGCCTCCTGGGCCATCTAGTCTGACCTCCGGCACCAGCCGGCTCCGCTCATGACATGCCCACCATGTGCATGTCCAGCCTATCTTTGAACACCCTCACCGATGGGGCCTCAATGACCTCCCGTGGAAGCCCATTCCACACCCTCGGGGTCCTAACTGTCAGGAAGTGCTTCCTGGCATCCAAATTGAACCTTGGCTCCCTGAGCTTTGCTCCACTGGAACGCGTCCTGCTTTCCTCTGCAGGGGAGAACAGGCCTCTCCCCATCTCCATGTGACACCCCCTCACATACCTGTATGTTGCCAACATATCCCCTCTGAGTCTCCTCTTCTCCAAGCTGAAGAGACCCAGTTCCCTCAGTCTTGCCTCATATGGCATCCCCTGCAAACCAGCCACCATCCTTGTGGCCCTACGCTGCACTGACTCCAACCTGGCTATATCCTTTCTGTAATGAGGGGCCCAAAACTGAACACAATACTCCAGTTGTGGGCGCACTAGAGTCATGTAGAGTGGTAGTAATACCTCTCTTGATCTAGAAGCCACACTTCTGGCTATGCAGCCAAGGGTGGCATTTGCCCTCTTGACCACCGCATCACACTGCTGACTCATGTTTAGCCTGCAGTCGACCAGCACCCCGAGGTCCCTTTCACAAGTGCTGCTCTCCAGCTCCTAACTTGTCCCCTAACCTGTACTTACGACACCTATTCCTATGCCCCAAGTGCAAGACCTTGCACTGATCCACATTGAACGCCATCCTGTTGCCTCCTGCCCACTTCCATAGCTTGTCCAAATCCTCCTGGATCCGGAGTACCTGCTCCTCAGTTGTGGCCACTGCTCCAGTTTTAGTGTCGTCTGCGAATTTGATCAGCAGACTGTTCACCCCTTCTTCCATGTCGTTAATGAAAAGATTAAACAGGATCGGCCCCAGGACAGAGCCCTGGGGGACCCCGCTTGTCACTGGCTGCCATCCCGACGATTCCCCGCTAATGGTTACCTTCTGCTTTCGGTCAGTCAACCATGCCCTAATCCACCGGACAGTGCTTTGGTGTATCCCAAAACTCCTCAGTTTCCCCAGCAGGATATCATGGGGCACTTTGTCAAAGGCCTTGCTGAAATCCAGGTATACCACATCCACTGCATCCCCTCCATCTAGCCATCTTGAAACCTTGTCATAGAATTCCACAAGGTTTGTCTGGCAGGACCTGTTTCTGCGGAAGCCATGTTGTGTGGCTGTCAGCCTCCCTTCCCTGTCAGCCTCCCTTCCCTTTCACTAGAAGGGTGAAATGCATCTGGGGCCATTGGTTCCTCTTTGGGACAGCCTTTCATGTGCCTGTAGAGGGCTCTCACCTCTTCCCTCAGTCTTCCCTTCTGGAGGCTAAACATGCCCAGTTCTTTCCATCTCACCCCCCAGGGCTTTCTTTCCTGACCCTGCATCATCCTTTTTGCCCTCTTCTGAATCCTTTGCAGCCTAGCTACATATTTCCTAAACTGTGGTGACCAGAACTCGACACAGTGAGCCAGATGAAACCTGTGCAGTGCTGAGTAGAGGGGAACTAGCACTTCATGGGACTTGGAGTGATACCTCCATTAATGAGCCCAATATAGCATTTGCCTTTTTTTCATTCACATCACACTGTTGACTTTTTTTCATTCACATCACATGGAGATGGGGAGAGGCCTGTTCTCCCCTGCAGAGGAAAGCAGGACGCGCTCCAATGGAGCAAAGCTCAGGGAGCCAAGGTTCCATTTGGATGCCAGGAAGCACTTCCTGACAGTTAGGACCCCGAGGGCGTGGAATGGGCTTCCACGGGAGGTCGTTGAGGCCCCATCGGTGAGGGTGTTCAAAGATAGGCTGGACATGCACATGGTGGGCATGTCATGAGCGGAGCCGGCTGGTGCCGGAGGTCAGACTAGATGGCCCAGGAGGCCCCTTCTGACTCGCTCTGTTTCTATGTTTCTATGTTGACTCTTGTTGATTCAGCCTGTGATCTACGACAATTCCGAGATCCTACTTGCATCTAGATTTGTCAAGCCGAGGATCTCCTATCTTGTCAGTGGACATGCCCATGAACAAAATCTTCACACATATCCTGTCTTAAGATGAGATAGAAGTGTCTGAGCCAGGCTAACACATGCCTATAAATTTAGGCATTTAATCTTAATTTGGGCTTAACTCATTGGGAGAGTAGAAATGGTTTTGAATCTTTTTTTACTCATGCTGGGTTTGTCCTAAGGCATAGACCTCTTGGAAATCTCTGCTTGTTGCCGGAAGTAACCGTGTATATGAGAACTTTGAAAGGGAGCCCACAGCCCGCTGGCCACATGCCTCCTCCCATCCCTTCATGCCCAGCCAGTGCCCCTTGGCCTGGTATTGGCCTGTGCTGAGCGATCCCGATGCAGCGCTGAGCAGTGACTCCTCGCAGCTGGGGGCAGTGCTGGAAGCATGGCTGGGGGCAGCAGGTGGGGCTTCTCAGCACTTGCTGGCGCTGGGAAAGTGGGATCTTGGAGTGGTGCATGAGAAGCATCCCTTTTCCCACCTGTCCCGCAGTTCCACTTCAGCAGGCAGGGAGGGGAGCTTTGAACATCACTTCATGCTAAGATGTGGGTGGCAGGAAGAAGCAGGATGAGCATGCATTGCCCTGCCCCCAGCATCTTGCTCTTGGAGCCAAATAGGTAGTCTGTGCTTGCTGTACCCCAAGGTGGGTAGTTAAGGCAGTTTGGGCGAGCAAGTGGGAGCAGTACGAGGCTCCATGCATAGAGAATGGCTAATGTATGGGTGTCTTGAGGCCCCATCGGTGAGGGTGTTCAAAGATAGGCTGGACATGCACATGGTGGGCATGTCATGAGCGGAGCCGGCTGGTGCCGGAGGTCAGACTAGATGGCCCGGGAGGCCCCTTCTGACTCGCTCTGTTTCTATGTTTCTATGTTTCTATGTCTTGTTCTTTTGTTCCTATTTGGTTTTGTTATTTTTCTGCTGAAACTGTCTATAAAGATAATAAAAGGAATGATACAGAATAGGAAAATAAACTGCTAAACACAGCTGCTGAACTGATGACCGGGACACCTGCCTTGCTGGTTTTTAAATAATTTCCCTCTGCCTGGCTTGCTTCAAGCACAGCACAAAGTGCTTGTGTCCGGTTTCTGCTAACTGCACTGTTGTGGCTGATGCCTTGGTGGGGAGCTGCCCTGCTTTGGGGTGCAATAGCTGCTCTTCCTAGTGGCTGTTTTATAAATGGTCTTTCTATCCAGAAGATCTCTGACATGGCTTGCCAACCACAGACTCACTCACTTCCTAGGGAAAAAGGCCGTGTAATAATCATCATAATGGCAATCAAACCTAAGACTATTAAAACAATCGATTAAAATTGAAACCATAGAGTTTGAGGTTGCTTCTAAGGTCCTGCAGCCACATACCTGTCAATGCAATAATCAGCATATACCTTAGGAATTCCGGGAAGTGAGAGGCGGGAAATGTGAGCAGCAGAGAAGACTCAGCTGACCAGCTTAAGACAGCAGCCTGTGATCTGAGGCTGTGGGGATAAGCTACATATGCCAAAGGAATTTGAGGAAGTAAGAGCTGGTCACTGCAAGCAGCAAAGAGGTAAGAGGTCGGGTTGACCAGCACAAGACAACCGTGCACAAAAATCAATCTATATTTCCTCATCCTTATTGTAGACCACACAATGGCTGGAAAGGATTCTCCAGTGGCAGTGACCTGGAAAGTGCATACAGTCTTTGTGTTCCTCCCTGAGACTAACATGGTGTATACCTCCAATGAACAAGAGCTGGTTGCACTATTAGAGAAAAAAGTGAGCGTGCTGGAGTGGGAGGTGTCTACCTTCCAAGGAATAACAGTTCTTGGAAGAATGGTGGAATTGCAGTAACAGCAAGAAACATCAGTGATTAAAGACCAGCAACAGGTAGAAGCAGAGATGGAGAAGGTTGACTTGAGGAAAGCCAGTGAAAATGAAGCTCCATGGAGAAGGGTAGCTGTCAGGAGCAGAAGAATCAGAAGACACTGTTCCAGTGGAACCACAAGAACTAAGTAGTGGCTTTCAGCCCAACCCTGACCAGAGGACAGCCTGCAGAGAAGGAATTGCAAGGGAACCTGTGGGCAGGGTGCACGATGCAGAAAGACAGTTGACCAAGAAGGATTGAAACCCAAGTATGTTGTGACCCATGGACTCTCCAGGTATGCGGTCTCCCTGGAGCTCAGCTTAAAGTTGTGACAGAAGGATTGCTATAGCTCATAAATTGCATAGGCACCTGTTCCTCTCTTTTAATCCATGTCAGAACAAATGATACCGCCAAACAGAGCTGCACAGAAATCACATCATATTTTGAAGCTCTGGGAAGAACTTTGGGGCCCAGATAGTCTTCTCATCTGTCCTCCCAGTTCTTGGAAGACATTAGGGAAAAAATCCTGACTAATGGAGCAGTACACAATGGAACCAGTGACCCAGGGAGGTTGTGGGCTGTCCCGCACTGGAGGCTTTCAAAAGGCCATTGGACTGGCCTCTGTCAGGGATATTTGGGTGTCCAGCTACTTACAGTGGATGGCAGAGTGATAACAGACGACAAGGAAAAGGCAGAGGTGCTTAATTCCTACTTTGCCTCAGTCTTCTCCCACAGGGAAATCTACAACCAAGAGGAAGTACAAGCTGGAACTGAGAGATGGCAGTCCAAGACAGACAAATGAATGGTCAAGGAATACCTAGATGGAATAAACACGTTCAAATCTCCAGAGCCCGATGAACTCCATCCCAGAGCCATAAAAGAGCTAGCAGAGGAACTCTCAGAACCACTGCCTATTATCTTCATTAAATCTTGGAAAACGAGAAGTGACAGATGACTGAAGAAGGGCTAACATTCCTATCTTCAAAAAGGGGAAAAAGATGAACCTGGGGACTATAGACCAGTTAGTATACATCAATACCTGGAAAAATTCTGAGCAAATTAGTAAAAAACCCATCTGCAAGCATCTTGAAGAAAATGCAGTGATTAATTGAAGCCAGCATGGATTTATCAAAAATAAATCCTATCAGACTAATTTAATCTCATTTTTTGACTGGGTAACCTCCTAAATGGATAGAGGGAACACTGTGGACATAATCTACCTACTCGTAGACTTTAGCAAAGCTTTCAACATAATTGCCACACAACATTCTGATAAGCAGATTAGCAAAAACTAGACTAGATGGAAAAACGATTAGATCCAATAATTTTGGATCCAAAATTGACTGCTAAGTTGGACACGGAGTGCTCATCAATGGCTCCTTCTCAAATTGGATGGTGCCACAGGCTTCAGTCCTGGGCCCAGTGCTCTTCAACATCTTTATTCATGATTTAGATGAAGAAGTACAAGGAACAATAATCAAATTTGAAGACAATACAAAACTAGCTGGAAAAGTGAACACCCTAGAAGACAGACAGAGGATCCAGGGCTATTTTTATAAACTTGAATGCTGGGCTGAAAACAACAGAATGAGATTCAATAAGGGTTCCCTGAACTTTGATCCATTGGAACATATCCTGCCCTCTTCTGCAGGGGAAAACAGGTCTCTACCCACCTCCGTGTGACACCCCCTCATGTACCTATGTGTCGTCAACAGATTCCTTTGGAGTCTCCTCTTCTCCAGGCTGAAAAGACCCAGTTCCCTCAGTCTTGCCTCATATGGCTTTCCCTGCAATCTGGCCACCATCCTTGTGGCCCTACACTCCACTGATTCCAACCCAGCTATATCCTTCCTGTAATGTGAAACCCAGAAATGAACACAATACTCCAGTTGTGGGTGCACCAGAGTCATATAGAATGCCAGTAATACCTCTCTTGATCTAGAAGCCACACTTCTGGCTATGCAACCAAGGGTGGCGTTCGCCCTCTTGGCCACCACATCACACTGCTGACTCATGTTTAGCCTGCAGTCAACCAGCACCCCGAGGTCTCTTTCACAAGTACTGCTCTCCAGCCACTTGTTGCCTAACCTGTACTTGTGACAGCCATTCCTATGCCCCAAGTGCAAGACCTTGCACTTATCTGCATTGAACGCCATCCTGTTGTCTCCTGCCCACTTCCATAGTCTGTCCAGATCCTTTTGGATCTGGAGTACCTGCTCCTCAGTTGTGGCCACTGCCCCCATTTTAGTATTGTCTGTGAATTTGATCAGCAGACTGTTCACCCTTTCTTCCTGATCATTGATGAAAAGATTAAACAGGATCGGCCCCAGGACAGAGCCCTCGGGCACTCCGCTTGTCACTGGCTGCCATCCTGATGATTCCTCACTAATGGTCACCCTCTGCTTTCAGTCTGTCAACTGTGCCTTAATCCATCGGACAGTGCATTGGTGTATCTCAAAACTACTCAGTTGCTTAACGAGGATATCATGCTGCACTTTGTCAAAGGCTTGCTGAAATCCAGATAAACCACATCCACCGCATCCCCTCCGTCTAGCCCCCCTGAAACCTTTCATAGAATTCCATAAGGTTTGTGGAATTTATTTTATTGGACAGTTCAAAAGTGCAATAAAGAAATAGCGAGACAGAAGGCTCAAGCTTCAATTGTATACCCAGTGGGTGTGAGTGATTATTTCATAGAAACTTAGGGAAAAAAGCAAGTCAGAAGGGCCTCCCATGCCATCTGGTCTGAACCCTGGCTTCAGCCAGCTTTACTCATGTATTCCCGAACATGTGGTTGTTTCAGAGAATTGGTTTCTATTTCTCTAGCTGCTTATGTTCCTGTAACAGTTGACTGTCCTCACCCTCAAAACATCCACAAAATAAAACAATGTAGTGTTCTTCATGAAAATAGACAAGTTGAAATTAATAGGACTTTCATTTCTTTTCATTTTATTTCTCCCCTGCCCTTTTGTCAAATAATGGCTTGCTTATTTATTTGTTTGTTTGTTTGTTGCATTTATATACCACCCCAATAGCCCAGAGGGCTCTCTGGGTGGTTTACAAACATTAAAACCCCAACTGCAGTATCCAATCCTAACAAATAAATTGGCTACACCACGACTGAGAATAAAATAACATGGTTAAAATGAATTAAATGAATAAATATACAATTAAAATTAATTAACCTTAAAATATTGGTTAAATAAAAAGGTCTTGACCTGGTGCCAAAAAGCATATAATGAAGGTGCCAGGCGGACCTCTCTAGGGAGTGCATTCCATAGTCGGGACACCACTGCAGAGAAAGCTCTCCTTCGAGTACTCTGTCTCCTAACCTCTTTCAAAGAGGGTTCCCGGAGGAGGGCCTCTGCTGCCGATCTTAGGGGGCAGGAGGGCATATAGGGAAAAAGGCATTCCTTTAGATATCCTGGTCCCAAGCCGTTTAGGGGTTTATAGGTAATAACCAGCACCTTGAGCTTGGAATTCAATGGGAAGTCAATGGAGCTGATAGAGGACTGGAGTTATGTGAGAATAACAACCAGTCCCCGACAGCATCCTGGCAGCTCTATTTTGCACCATTTGAAGTAGTCAGACCATTTTCAAGGGTTAGCCCCACGTAGAGTGTATGTACAGTAGTCCAAACGGGAGGTAACCAGTGCGTGTGTCACAGTTTCCAGGCAGTTCTCCTCCAGGTAAGGACACAGCTGATGGATCAGCCGGAGCTGAAGGAAAGTGCTTCTCACCATCGCTGTCACCTGGGCTTCCAGGGACAGTTCCGGGTTGAGGAGCACTCCTAAGCTGTGGACCCTGTCCTTTAGAGGGAGTGCAACCCCTTCCAGGGCAGGGCCCAGGTCACTTACTGGGAAATTCAAATCACCTATCAACAGGACCTCCATCTTATCTGGATTGAGCTTCAGTTTATTGGCCCTCATCCAGCCTATTACCTTGGCCAGGCGCTGGTTCAGGACAGCCACTGCCTCACCTGGATTAGTTGAAAAGGAGAGGTAGAGCTGGGTGTCATCAGCATACCTCCTGGTGAGGCAGGCATACCACCAGCAAACCTCCTGGTGACCTCTTCCAGCGGTTTCATGTAGATGTTAAATAGCAAGGGGGACAGAATGGAGCCCTGCAGTATTCCATGGCAGAGTTGCCATGGTGCAGAGCCAAAGTCCCCCAGCACCACCTTCTGGAATTGGCTGGCAAGGTAGGAGCGGAACCACTGCCAAGCAATGCCTCCTACTCCCAGTCCCAACAGCCTATCCAGAAGGATTCCATGGTTGATGGTATCGAAAGCTGCTGAGAGGTCCAGAAGAACCAACAGGGATGCACTCCCCCTGCCCCTCTCCCTGCACAGGTCATCGTACAGAGCAACCAAGGCAGATTCAGTACTGTAACCAGGTCTGAAACCGGACAGAAATGGGTCCAGATAATCAGTTTAATCCAAGAGTGCCTGGAGTTGTCCTGCTACCACCCACTCCAACACCTTGCCCAGAAATGGGATGTTGGTCACTGGTCTATAATTGACGGCATCTCTGGATCCAAAAAAAAAAAAAAAGATTACAAAAATCTCAAAGACATAAAATAATAATCACAGCATAGAATAAAATAAATTAAAAACACAGTTTCAGACACAATAAATCAATAGCACCAGCCAATTAAAAAATTCCAAGCCAATGTGGTTGTCCAATTTTCCTTGAACACCCTCACTGATGGGGCCTCAACCATCTCCCTTGGAAGCCTATTTCATATCCTAGGGGTCTTATCTGTCCGGAAGTACTTCCTGGCATCCAGCCTGAAACCTGGTTCCTTGAGCTTTGCCCCATTTGAATGCATCCTGTCATCCACTGCAGAGAAGAACAGGTCACGGCCCTCCTCCATATGACATCCCCTCACATAGCTATAAGTCACTAAAAGATCCCCTTGGAGTCTTCTCTTCTGCAGGCTGAAAAGACCCAGTTCCTTCAATCTCTCCCCATATACCATCCCTCCCAACCCAGCTACCATTCTTTTGACCCTATGCTAAACCAATTCTCATCTAGCTCTGTCTCCTATAATGTGGAGCCCAGGACTGGACAAAGAACTCCAGTTGTGGGCACACCAGAATCATGTAGAGCGGTGTCAACACCTCCCTAGATCTGGAAGCCATGCTTCTGACTATGTGTCCAAGGGTGGTGTTTGCCTTCTTAACCACCACCTTAAATTGCAACATCCTTGATGGTCTTTTCTAGTTCTTTTGTTGCTGCCCTTTCAGGGTTCAGCCTCCTGATTTCTCAGCTGCAATCTTTGTCTGGCTTGATGTCTGTGCCAAGGTAGGCACAGTCTTTCACCATTGCACTGCCCTGTTTGCTGACAGTGAAGTTATGTAATTACTCTGTGGTCCTGGTTTTTGTAAATGTTCAGCTGCAGTCCTGCACTTGCACTGTTGTCTTTAACTTTCATCAGGAGTCATTTCATTCATTGCTGCTTTCTGCCAGAAAGATGGTATCATCTGCCTATCTCGCATTACTTATTTATTTAAGCATTGTATATCGTCCCTCAGCCAAAAAGGCTCCCTCAATGGTTTGCAACATTAAAATCAACCACCTATAAAAACCACCAAAATAGTACATTAGCTAAAAACAATTGATGGTACTATTATTATTAGTTTGTTGAAGTTGAATGTTATTTATTGCTTTGTTATTTATTGTTTTAATTATTGTATTACCATTATTTATTGACTATTATTGATCGGAATTTTATTATTACTAATGCTTTTAATTATTGTAAGCCGTCCTGAGATGTTTTATCGGGAAGGACGGAGTAGAAGTGCTTTAAATAATAGACAAACAGACAAATATCCATCAATCCGTTACTGAAGGGTCTCCTGCCAGTGCTTACTGTTTTCTCTGATTCCAGTCCTGATTTCCCTTTGATCTGTTCTGTATACACATTGAACAGTTAGTGATATAAAATATATGGTTGTCAGATGCCTTTGCCTCTAGGGAATCATTCTGCTTCTATATATTCTATATTCTGTTGTAAGGGTAGCTTTTTGCTCATGACACAGATTATGCATAGGAACAGTCAATGCTGTGGCACACCCATTTCTTTTGGGACCATCCATAGCATCTTATGACCCACAGTCAAAGGTTTTGCTATGGTGTGTACGGCATAACCTGATCCTTTTCTGAAATTCTTTGGTGTGCTCCAGTCACCTGTGTAGATTTGTAATATGCTCTTGAGTGCCTCTTCCTTTGGGAACCCAGCTTGGACATCTGGTGTTTCTCACTCCACACAGGATAAAATTCTTTGTTGCAACACTTCAGGCATTGCTTTGCTTTGCTTGCATGAGAAGTTTGTGCAGTGGTCCTCTGGTTGCTGCACTCTTTCTGTGTCTCCTTTCTTGAGGACCGAACATGTCCACTCTGTGGGCCATTGTTTTGCTTTCCATATCTGTTGGCATATTCCTGTTAGAACTGGGACCAATTCAGGCTGTGCCACTTGGGAGAGTTCTGCTGGCATTCCGTGTGGTGTGGCTGCTTTCCTCCTTCCTAGGCGCTTTCACTTCACTTGCTGATATTGCAGGCTTTTTCGCACATAGCTCTTCAAAAGAGTATGCAATCGTCTCTCTTTTGTAGAGTTCCTTCCTTTAGAGCTCTTTTTATTTTATCCTGATTGGATAGTATGTTTCCCTATGAGTCTTACAACATTCCTAATCCAGGTCTGACTTTCCCTTTGATTTCCTGCATCTTCTGGAAGAAGTTCCTTGTTTTTCCTCTTGTTTTTTTCTTCTATCTCTTTCCACTGGCCACTATAATGGCTCTTTTTGTCTCTATTTGGTAATTACTGAACTGTTGCATTTAGGATTCTGACCCTATTTCTGTCAACATTTGGTTTTGCTTAGCAACTCTGAGAGGTTTTTCCCATCATCCATCTAGGCTTTTTCTTTATACTTGCCATAGGAATTGTCTTTTTGCATTCTTCCCTAGTAATATGTGATCACTCCATCCTTTGCTTTGAGATCAGGGGACTGGGAATGTGCAGCAGGTCGAGCACTAGAAGCTGTGACTTCAAGAGGGCCAACTTTGGCCAACTGAAGGCCAGAATGGGGAAAGTCTCCTGAGATAGGTTACTGGAAGGCAAGGGAGTTGAGGAGAGGTGGATGGCACTCAAAAGGGAGGTTTTGGAGGTTCAAGCCTTGACGATACCTCAAGTTAGTAAGGCGGGGAGGCAGGGGAGAGGGCTGCCATGGATGTGAATGGAGGTGGTCAGAGGGATTAGATGAAAGAGGAACCTCCGTAGGAAATGGGTACTGGGGCAAATAGACAAAAGGGTATACCGGGAGGAGGAAGCCCGTTGCAGAAGGATTCTTCGCAAGGCTAAGGCTGATTATGAGCTGAGACTTGCCAAGAATATCAAGAGCAACAAAAAGGGCTTCTTTCAGCATGTAAATAGGAAGAGGAAGGGGAGACAAGTGGTGGGACCACTAAATAAGGAGGAAGATGATCCAGTGACTGACATGAGGGAACAGGCACAGATGCTAAATGACTATTTTGCCTCTGTGTTCTCCCCAAAGCAGGACGGGGGATATCCGTATAGGAGATTAGATGAGGCTGGGGACTTAGGGGCAGAGATTAGAGTCACCCCTCTTGAAGTTGAGGGGCTCCTCAGGGCATTGGACATTACAAAGGCGCCAGGCCCTGACGGGTTACACCCGAGAGTACTTAGAGAGTTGGCAGGGGTTCTCTCACGCCCGCTGGCCTCCATTTTTGAGACCTTGTGGAGAACGGGTGAAGTTCCAGAGGACTGGAGGGTGGCATCAGTGGTCCTAATTTTCAGAAAGGGTAGTAGAAGGGACATGGGGAATTACAGATCAGTTAGCCTTACGTCCATTGTAGGAAAAACAATGGAAAGGCTCATAATACAGAGAGATCTAGTGATGCTAGATAGGGAAGGGAGGCTGACAGCCACACAACACGGCTTCTGCAAAAACAGGTCCTGCCAGACAAACCTTGTAGAATTCTATGACTGTTGTGCAGGAGGTCACGACAGAGACTACTCCTCATGAGGAGGACGTGACTGTAATAACTAGAGTCCAGGAAAATCAACCCCAGTTGAATATAGATACCAATCCGCCTGTGCCTGAGAGCATCACTAGTCCAGAAGCCTCTACCCAGATGCCTGGCCCTTTAAATCAACCTGAATTCAAGAGGGGGAGAGGCGAGGAAAAGAAGACTGACAGCTCCTCCTCTTCTGAAGCAGAACTGACAGGGCCAGAAGCAGAGAGAGTCATGGGATATGTGAACTTCAAGGATGCCTCTAAGAGAAGATTGATAAGGTCTTATCAAATCAAAATGCAAAGGGAGAAGCAAAGGCGGGAGGCACGGCTGGGGGGAGAGGATATGACATAACAGAGAGATGAGATCACCATTCAGAAGCGAACATCTCTGAGACTAAGACATTTCAGGAGCAGCTCTACAGTAGAGTCGTAAATCTTGTAGATAACTAGCAATAAATAGATTTAGTTTTATTGCCTTGTAAGTGTGGTTAATTACAACCAGAGTGCCTGGGCCGGCGGGCCCCCACCCACGACAATGACAAGGTTTCAAGATGGCTAGATGGAGGGGATGCAGTGGAAGTGGTATACCTGGATTTCAGCAAGACCTTTGACAAAGTGCAGCATGATATCCTGGTTGAGAAACCGAGGAGTTTTGGGATAGAATGATGCACTGTCTGATGGATTAGGGCATGGGTTCTCAAACTACAGCCTGTGGGCCAGATACAGCCCACCATGCTTATTTATCTGGCCCTCCTCAGACCTTTTGGACTTGCTTGGAGAGAGAAAAAAAAGTTCTGGGCCAGCACAGGTGTACTCATTAGGGAGATGGCCACGGTTGCGCTTATGCAGGGAAGATGGGGGTGATCACAGTCGAGCTCTGGAGGGGAGATGGCCATGATCGTGCCTGCCTTCCCTGCACGAACATGGCTATGATCACACACCCCTCCGCCCAAGCACAATCGCGAACATTGTAGCTGTGTCCCTTGAATATGGACATGCTCTTCCCCACCTCATCTTGGGCTTCTGCTGCAGTCTGAGTGAGGAAAGCAAACATTTTTTATATTTTAATTTTTTAATTAATTTTAATTTTAATTAATTTTTAAATTAATTTAAATTAATTTTTAATGTGCAGTGTGCATAGGAATTCATTCATATTTTTTTCAAACCATAGTCTGGCCCCCCAACAGTCTGAGGGGCAGTGGACTGGCTCCATTTAAAAAGTTTGAGGACCCCTGCTCTATAGTGTATGTGTAAAAAAGGGGTCTTTGACCGGATAGCAGATGATTGCATTGGCTGCTGTGGCTGATCTATAAACTAGGGGGAAGACATTCCCAGTAGTGACACTGATGTCCACATGATTTCCCCAGAGAGGCCCACCTGGCACCAACTTTACTTTCTCTGGGCACCAGAATAAGACTGCCCTCATTGCCAAGGAATCCACCAATGCTGAATGGTGCATGGGCATGGGGGTACTGTCAGTTGTTTTTAGTATGCCTGACAGTTTGGACTGATCTTAATAGTTTATGTTGTTACAGTTCAGTTTTAAATTTTCAGTGCAATGTTAAGATTTTTTTACTGCTATTTATATGTTATATTTATTGACTGTTTTACACTGCCCAGAGAGCTTCGGCTGTTGGGAAGTATAAAAATGAATAAATAATAATCTTCACTGACTTGCCTGCTGCCTTCTTTAATGTTTTTCTGATTTCAGTTGGAAAACCTTTTATTCACTCAGATCTTTTAAAGGACTTGCATTGGTGCTGGGCGACATGCCTGGTCCTTGGGTCCTCGGGTTAAGAATGAGTTCCTCCAGGTGGCTTGTTTTTCCCCACCAAGCTACTAGACTTATTTTAACACACTGTTGTACCCACAAGTGTTACTTGTGTCATCTGAACCTGGGCATGGATGCCACTGTTTTTCAGGAAGCTGCAAGTGAATCACTTGGTAAGAATAGCAACTCCCCTGTTACTTTTGCCGAGCTTACCCAGGTCACTGGAAGTGAGAGCCATGCCACCAATGTCCAAGCAGCACTTTGGAATGACCAGTGCTTGCTTGCTCTTTCCCCAGTCCAGTTAGAAACATAGAAATATAGAAACAGAACAAAGGGGCCTCCCAGACCATCATACTCTGACCCCCAGCTCCAGCCAGCTCTGCTCATGACATGCCTACCATATGCTTGTCCAGCCTATCTTTGAACACCCTCACCAGTGGGGCTTCAACCACCTCCCATGGAAGCGCATTGCATACTCCAGGGTCTTAACTGTCAGGAAGTACTTCTTGGCATCCAAATTGAACCTTGGTTCCCTGAGCTTTGCTCCATTGAAACGTGTTCTGCCCTCCTCTGCAGGGGAAAAACGGTCTCTACCCACCTCTGTGTGACCTATATGTCGCCAACAGATCCCCTTGGAGTCTCCTCTTCTCCAGGCTGAAAAGACCCTTTGTTGTTGTTAGCTCCTTTTACAGCCACTGGAGTTTCCCCCCTTTTCCCTGGAGATTGTTTTTCAGAGCCCAAGTGACATTTTGGAGCAACCATCACTAGTTCTTCATTGTGGCCTCTGTGCATTACACATTATGGGTGCTGCACCTGCACAGTACTCATAGCCGGAAAGATTTAAAGCTTTTAATGGTTTTGGTGGGAACTCCATGGTCCTCCCCACATAATATAAAGGGTGGAGTGCCTGCCATTTCCCCAGTCTTCTTGCAACCGCCGTTTCGCTGTGCCTCAAGCCTTTCGCAGTCTCTCGTAGCTATATTTACTGTTGTTTCTAGAAACCCTTTCATTCACTGCTTTTCTTCTTGTTATGATCATCTTTCCAAGTTATAACTCCTATTCTCCCCCCCATTTCTAGAAAAGTTTTCCCCCCTTTTCCCTTTTCCCATAAAATTAAAAAAACACACAACCTTCTATCATTAGTCTTGTTACATCTTTCTCTCATTCACTATCCTCTCCTTTCCTTGATGGCTTCACAAGCACCTTTTCGCAAGTGCCCCAAGTGTGGAACTAAAATGTCCCCCCACTGATCTGCATGACCTGTGCCTCCTTTGCTTGAGGGAAGGCCACAGGATTCATAAGTCTGGCCATTGCCAGTCTTTCATGAGGCAGACCTGTAAGAATCGGGAGAACCACCTACGGAAGATGCTGTGGGACCAAGCTTTGGTCGCCTCTGATCAGCTCATGACTGAGACCACATCGGTGAGCCCATCTGTGGCCACTCCTCTTCCTCATCCATCAGCTGATGGTATGATTCTGACGGAGGCCAAATGCTCCTCATTCTCACCACCACAGACAAAAGAAGAGGAAGCATGTTGGATCCGATGAACCTTCAGCTCCTAAAAAAGCCGAGAAGGACAAGGCTGACAACGGACAATGTCTGAATATCCAGTAGGTCATGCAAGTGACCCCGCCTGGGTCTGCTCAGAGGATTGTCCTCTTGGCCCCGTTGACCCCAGACCATGTGGAGGCTGTTCTTAGAGGGTTCATGTCTGATGGTGAGATCCAGGACTCACCCCCTCGATCCCAAACTGGACTGCCATCGGCACGTTCGCCATCTCCAATGCCGACTTCTCCCGAGGCTTCTCCAAAGGTTCCATCTCAGTCGCGGACCCGCCAGCAACAGTGAGCTCCAAGTCAGCCTTCTAGGCACTGGGTGCCGATGTTCTATGTTGACTTTGAACCATCCCAATACCACCCATGGGACTACCGTACGGATACTATCCGAGGCCTTCCATGCACCCGCATCACTCCACGCCTCATCCAGTCACGAGAGATGCTCCCTCGACATCGGTGGCTGCTCTCTCCAGGCCTCCTCCTCCTCCGGCTGGTTCGTTCCCCAGTCCCCCATATCATTACGATTTGGAGGAATTGGAGCAGGCATCCACCTCACCAGATGTGGTCATCTCCACCCAGGGCCCCAGCTCTCTGGAAGAGTCCTACTCCACTTTCTGAGAACCGATGGCCTGACTGGCCAGGTCAATGGAGATTGAGGAGGTACAGCATCGCTTCAATCCCAGCATGGACAACTTTTATGACATTGTCAGGAAGGAACAGTCTTCTGCCATCTCCTTGCTGCTTATTACCACTCTTCGGCAAGCCATGACTGATACCTGGCAGTTTCTGAACCAGCTGCACCTGACTTCTTGATGGTTCGAGTCGATGTATAAGGTTCGGGAACAGGACATCCCATTCCTTTTGAAACACCCCAAGCTGAACTCAGTCAACATTGAGTCCTCCCAAGGTTGAGAACATAAGGAGCACTCTACTCCTAGGGACAAGGAAGGGCACAAAATCAACATCATATCCCGATGTATCTATGCTGCCACAGGACTCGGGCTTTGCATCTCTAATTATGAGGTGATGATGGCCACATATCAGTATTTCCTGATGCAGAGGCTGGAATCCATCACCTCAAGTCTCCCAGAACAGCAGAGAGACCTCACTTACGTGTTTATCCACGAAGGCATGCAGGTGGCCATTCAACAACTAAGTACGGCGAGACATCATGTTGATTGCGATCTGAGGGCTCTTGTTGGTGCCATCGCCCTGCGGCACCATGCTTGGCTACATTCTTGTAATTTCCCCAACAAGACCAAGAGGCGCATCGAGAATATGCCATTTGACCGTTACGGACTCTTCAACGCGAGGACTGACCACAAGTTGGAGAACATCTATAAACTGCATGTCACTGCTTGTCGCATGGAGATTCCCACCCAGAACCGATGTAAGTGGCCTTGGCCCCGACTACAATACCGATACCAGCCATACCTTCAATATACCAGCCACCAGCAGTTGCAGCCTCGCCAACAGCGGAGCCACAAACAGACCGTGCCTCATTGCCAACAGGCTCATCGCCACCCAGAGGGCGACAAATGCTAATGTGAACTGTTTCAGGGTGCGTGAACCATTCCTCAATCCTCTAACCCACCCTCCCCTCTTCACTTTGGGAATCAGCTGCAAAGTTGACTCCCCATTTGGGAGTCCACATCTGATGTGGGTACTTTCCATTGTGGAACACGGATACAAAATCGAGTTTGACACCGTACCCCCACCAGGACTGATTCAATAGATGCCACCTTCCCCGGTCCTTCAAGATGAATTTTCCCTTCATACAGGAGCGATTTGACAACTCACTTGCTCCAAGGGGCTCTACGGCTTCTACTTGAGATATTTCACAGTCCTGAAACGGGACGATGGTCTGCGTCCGATACTGGACTTACGTGGCACCAATGAGTTCATCATAACAAAAAAATTCAGATGACTACTCTCCAAAATATTCTTCCATTGCTGAGGAAAGAGGATTGGTTCACATCTCTGGCCTTGAAAGACACTTACTTTCATATCAGCATCCATCCTGCTCATAGATGTCTGCTCCAATTCATGGTCGGTGCCGATATATCTGAATACAGTGTTCTTCCCTTTGGGCTTGCCAAAGCTCCAAAGGTCTTCACCAAGTGTATGGCTCCTTTCTGTGCCCATCTGAGACTACAGGGCATCCATGTTTACCCTTACGTTGATGACTGGCTGATGGTCTCCTCTTCCAGGAAAGGCCTTCTATCAGCCATCGATACCACATGTTCCTTCCTTGACAAACTTGGACTATGTATTAATATTGAAAAATACTGCCTTGTTCCTTTGCAGGTCATCAACTTCATTGGAGCTCGCCTCGACTCACTTCACACCCAAGCCTTCCTCCCACAGGCTCGAAAGACAAGCTATGTTTCTCCATGCATCAGATTTCCACACATTGGACTGTCTCTATGCTGTCCATACAGAAGCTGCTTGGACATATGGCCTCCACGGTCTCAGTGGTTCCCAACGCCAGATTACAGATGAGACCATTACAGATGAGACCACCCGCAGCACAACCAACCTCATCGCCTGCTTCAACCGCCTGTCACCATTCTTCGGATTCTGTCATGGTGGACAGTGTCATGCATGCTGACTCAGGAGTCTTGGGCACATATAGGGGAGAAGGAGGCTTCCCGTGGGAACCAGAATTCGGTGCAGGAAGATATGTATCTGGTGCCAGTTGTACAAACGCCCCCCCCCACCCCATTCCCTGATGAAGTGTTTCAGAGAGAAGACGACACAGGGGAAAGCAGGATTCAAGCAGAAGCTGATAGTGAAATGCAGTCGGAGGGCAGTTGGACAGTTGCCAGGGAAACAGGCAGCCTGAAGATAACTGCCATGAAACATAGAAACAGAGTGAGTCAGAAGGGGTCACCCAGGCCATCTAGTCTGACCCCCGGCCCCAGTCGGCTCCACTCACGACATGCCCACCATGTGCATGTCCAGCCTTTTTTTGAACACCCTCACTGATGGGGCCTCAGCAACCTCTCGTGGAAGCCCATTCCACACCCTCGGGGTCCTAACTGTCAGGAAGTGCTTCCTGGCATCTAAAAGGAACCTTGGTTCCCTGAGCTTTGCTCCGTTGGAGCACGTCCTGCCTTCCTCTGCAGGGGAGAAGAGGTCTCTACCCATCTCCATGTGACATCCCCTCACATACCTGTGTGTGGCCAACATATCCCCTCTGAGTCTCCTCTTCTGCAGGCTGAAGAGACCCAGTTCCCTCAGTCTCGCCTCATACGGCATCCCCTGCAAACCAGCCACCATCCTTGTGGCCCTACGCTGCACTGACTCCAACCTGGCTATATCCTTTCTGTAATGAGGGGCCCAAAACTGAGCACAATACTCCAGTTGCGGGTGCACCAGAGTCATATACAGTGGTAGTAATGCCTCTCTCTTGATCTAGAAGCCACACTTCTGGCTATGCAACCAAGGGTGGCATTTGCCCTCTTGACCACCACATCACACTGTTGACTCATGTTTAGCCTGCAGTCAACCAGTACCATGAGGTCCCTTTCACAAGTGCTGCTCTCCAGCCACTTGTCACCTAACCTGTACTTACAGGCACCGATTAGCATTGTCCCAGAACAGAGGGGGTTGGAAGATGCGTGCTCTCATAGATGCACAAGCAGACTAGGGCAACTGGAGTCGAGGGAGTTACAAAGGAGGAGGGAGAGAAGTTTGTCATATCTGCTCAAGGAGGGGCGGCCCAGGCAAGTTAAAAGCATTTCGTAATCTGATCCCTCTTGGAAAGAGAGGACAACTTTGCCATTATCATCATCATTATCATAATTGTCATTTCCTGTAAATGTATCCGCAACGCTTTCTAGAATAAAGGACTTTAGTTCCAATTTCATTTAGTGACTTGTTTGATTTGTTGACTTCATTGTTTGATTTGTTGAGCCTCACGACAGACAGGGGAGGACAACCTCTTTGTCAGGGTTCCATTTCGACAGCCCCAGCCAGCTTTGACACTCTACACCAATGCTTCCCTTCCACTGTTCCGACCTCTGCACTCAGGGTGTTTGGCAGGGACACGAGACCTCCAGACACATCAATTATCTGGAACTTCTGGCTGTCTTCAAAGCCCTCCGGTCCTTCGAGAATATCCTTCGGGACCAAGTCATTCAGATAGCTTTGGACAATGGAATTACTGTGTTTTACACGAAGTCTGCCCTGCTGGCTTATTTTGCCCTCCGTCTATGGGACTGGTGTATTCTGAGAGGGATCACTGCTCTTGCCGTTCATCTTGCTGGAACTGACAATGAAAAAGCAGGTTCTCAGCAGATGCCTGTCAACAACTCACGAGAGGGAGTTGGATCACCAGATGTGCCAACATCTCTTCCAACTCTGGAAACCATCAGACATAGATCTGTTTGCCACCCACTGCACGACTTATTGCTCCTGGGCAGGCATAGGTCCAAACTTGGTTGGAGATGCACTGATGGTTCCCTGGATGAACGAATTATTCTATGCGTTTCCTCAAGTACCTCTAACAAAGATTCTAGCCAAAATCAATCAAGATGATGTCTGAGGGATTCTCATCACACCTTGGTGGCCCCATCAACTGTGGTTTCCCACCATTCTCTGCCTCTTCAAGAACGCTTTCCTTCATCTTCCGCAGATTCCACATCTTCTTACTCAACAAAGTGGCGCCATTCAACATCCAGATCTACATTGTCTGAACCTTATGGCCTGGATCATTTGAAAACTAAAGCTGTCTCATTGACACTGACAAATCTGTCAGATTCGACACCTCTTTCACAGCCCTCCAGCACAGCCATACCATCAGTTTCAACATCAGCACCTAGTTTTTTGTCAAATATGGACACTTTCTATCCTGACATACAATTTATTCTTCATTCTGCTCTAAGACCACTTACTCGTCACTCCTATGAAGCTAAATGGAAACGCTTTACTTTGTTCACGTTAACCAACCAATTTACTCCTTACTGAGCCTCAATTGCTCCTTCATGGATCACTGCCTTGTCGTGGTGAAGGGGCTTGCGTAGCTCAATGAAGCTATGAGCTATGCCGTGCAGGGCCACCCAAGACGGACAGGTCATAGCAGAGAGCTCTGACAAAACGTGATCCACTGGAGAAGGAAATGGCAACCCACTCCAGTATCTTTGCCATGAAAACCCCATGGACAGTACCAAAAGGCAAAAAGATATGACGCTGGAAGATGAACCCCTCAGATCGGAAGGTGTCCAGTATGCTACTGGGGAAGAGCAGAGGGCTAGTACTAGTAGCGCCAGAAAAAAATGAAGCGACTGGGTCAAAGCCGAAAGGACACTCAGTTGCAGATGTATCTGGTGGTGAAAGGAAAGTCCGATGCTGTAAGGATCTATACTCCATAGGAACCTGGAATGTAAGATCCATAAATCAAGGCAAACTGGACGTGGTCAAACAAGAGATGACAAGACTGAACATCGACATCTTAGGAATCAGTGAACTAAAATGGACAGGAATGGGTGAATTTGATTCAGATGACCATCAGGTATACTACTGTGGGCAAGAATCCCTCAGAAGAAATGGAGTAGCCTTCATTGTCAATAAAAGAGTAGGAAAAGCAGTACTGGGATACCATCTGCAAAATGACAGAATGATCTCAGTTCAAATCCAAGGCAAACCATTCAACATCACAATAGTCCAAATCTATGCCCCAACCACTGGTGCTGAAGAGGCTTCAGTTGACCAGTTCTATGAAGGCCTACAACACCTTCTAGAATTAACTCCAAAAAATGATGTCCTTATCATCATGGGGGATTGGAATGCTAAAGTAGGAAGCCAAAAGATAACTGGAATAACAGGCCAGTTTGGCCTTGGAGTACAAAATGAAGCAGGGCACAGGCTGGTAGAATTTTGTCAAGAGAATATGATGGTCATAGTAAACACTCTTTTCCAACAACCCAAGGGACGACTCTACACATGGACATCACCAGACGGTCAACACAGAAATCAGATTGACTATGTGCTCTGCAGCCAAAGATGGAGAAGCTCTATACAGTCAGTAAAAACTGGACCAGGAGCTGACTGTGGCTCCGATCATGAGCTTCTCGTTGCAAAATTTAGGGTTAAATTGAAGAAAGTAGGGAAAAGCACTGGGCCACTCAGGTATGACCTAAATCATATCCCTGATGAATATACAGTGGAGGTGACAAATAGATTTAAGGAATTAGATCTGATAGACAGAGTGCCTGAAGAACTATGGACGGAGGTTCGCAATATTGTACAAGTATTTATTGTTCACAATATTGTACAATATATATTGTACAAAAGTGTAGCACTTTTACTGCATCATCTTTTAAGGTTTTGAATAGCTCAGCTGGAATGCTGTCACCTCCACTAAGCTTTGTTGTTGCTCAGACTTCCTAAGGCCCATTTGACTTCACATTCCAGGATGTCTGGCTCGAGGTCAGGGACCACCCCATTGTGGTTATCAGGGACGTTAAGCTCTTTCTTGTATAGTTTTTCTATGTAATCTTGCCACCGCTTCTTAATCTCTTCTGCCTCTATTAGGTCCCTGCCATTTTGGTCCTTTATCATGCCCATCTTTGCATGAAATGTTCCCTTCATATCTCCAATTTTCTTGAAGAGATCGCTGGTCCTCCCTATTCTATTTTTTTCTTCTATTTCTTTGCACTGTTCATTTAAGAAGGCATTCTTATCTCTTCTAGCTATTTTCTGGAATTCTGCATTCAGAATTTACATTACTATACGTTACAGAATTTAACTTACTATTAGAGTTTACATTGCTGCTATTTCACATCATCGTGGCTCCATATCCGGCTCCTTGATGTTTTCACATTTTCTTGTTTGTCCCTTCTTGAAAGGACTACAGAATCTCCAACCACGAGTCCACTTGGTGGCACAAATGTGGAGTCTTTCAGTGTGGCTCTCACCAAGCCTCTGTTCGAACCGCTAGCCACTACAGATTTATGTCTTTTATCCTGCAAGACTGCTTTCCTTATAGCCATTACTTCAGCTAGTAGGGCTAGTGAACTCTGTGTTTTACGAATCGACCCTCCTTATCTCAACTTTCACAAGGAGAAAGTCGTTCTCCATACCGAGCCAGCCTTCTTTGCTAAGGTCGCTTCACCTTTCCACATCAATCAAGATATCGTCTTGCTGGCATTCTTTCCTACGTCCTTGACGCTGATAGAATGTTCTCTACATACACTTGATGTCCGACACTGGCGTTCTATTGATCCCAGACTGAGTCTTTCAGGAAGACTTTTCATCAAATACTCTGAACATGACAAAGGCTCTCCAATTACTTCTCAGAGACTCTCTAAGTGAATCGTTCAAACTATTGAACTCTTCCATTGTCTGTCCGAGTTGGACTTACGTGTGCTGCCACAAGGGCTGTTGCTGCTGCTTCTCCCTTTTCTGCCAGCATTCCTATGCATGACATCACACAACCCACCTGCTGGCCCCACTCAGTGTTGGTTGATAGGAATTACTTTTCCTTTCTCCTTCCACATTGTTTCTACCTATATAGTATAGGTATATATTATATATCATATGCTCCTTTAGTTGAGTATCCCTATCTGAATTGTCATTTACTGTGAATTCAGTTTCACCGATTCCACCTGGGGGTGAATGGACAGTCTACAGTAGACTGAGGAAATGGTGGGCACTCTGCCCTTTATACTATGGGGGGGGGAGGGGCACAGATTCCCCACCAAAACCGTTAAAGCTTTAAATATTTCTGGCTTACAGGCATGCACAGGCGTAGCACCCCTAATGTGTGAATGCACAGATGGCCACTCAAATGACAGTTACAGGTAAGCAACCTGCCTTTTTCTCTCCCCCCCCGCCCCTTTTTGTGCACAATTGTGCAAATATTTTCGCTGGTAGTTTGGAGTTGTGCAAATGCAGTGGACAGTTACCTGGACAGTGTCCTGCTAAATGGCTGCTGTGAAAGCAGGCACTATCTATGGACACCGGCAATGCCCAATTTTAAGCCGTTACCATGCATTTTTGACAGCTATCAAATGATGAGTTGACAAGTGAAAGAAAAAGCAGGAGAACATCTTCGCTAGTAAAAGGTATTGGCAGCTACATCAGCCCCTTTATAGCAAAATTCTCTAGGTTTTAAATTTGGACCTAACAGTTCTGAGAACCCTCTACTTTTTTTACTCTTTCCTGTGCCACTAGGTGCTTCAGAAAATGGATGAGTACAGCCTGCCCTGTTTATGGAAGTATTTACTTTTGACAGCTGTCCAAAGTAAACATTTTTAAAACAAGATTTTCAGCAAAGACATATGCAGCCATGCATGGGACTGTAATATATATATATATATATATATATATATATATATATATATATATCCTGTTTAGCGTTCTCTGTTTAACATTTAAATCTTCATGGGTTTTGTGGCCATGCAATTTAGTAGCTTTTTCAAGGCTTGTGTGGAAGAGGGAGTTCAGACTCACTGCATTTGAGATATCTCATTTACTTAGGTGCCAGTGCATGCTCTCCTTGCAGTACCAGATGCCTAAGTTGCCTAGTGACACAAAACTTTTAAGAAAGTATATAGATATCAAAGTAAATCAAAACATTTAGCCAGTGTGGTGTAGTGGTTAAGAGCATGGAACTGGGACTCAATCTGGGTTCTATTGCCCTTCAGCCATGGATCCAACTGGGTGACTTTGGGCTAGTCACAGACTCTCAGCCCAACCTACCTCACAGGGTTGTTGTTGTGAGGATAAGTTGGAGGAGGAGATGTAAGCTGCCTTGAGTCCTTTGTAGGAAAAAGGCAGGATATAAATTGGAAAATAAACAAACATGGTGAAAGAACACAGCCCCCATAAAACAAGCATGAGGCAAATAGGGGGGGAGACAAAATATCAGATCAAATTAACTCTCAAATTAAGTCAGGAAATGTCTGGTGAGAACAAATGTCTTCAGAAGGGGGTACATACTCTTCTAACCCATTCAGACATGAGAATCTGCTGCCATACTCTTGAGCCACTCAGCATCTCTGAACAGATCCTCACCAATTTATCTGAGGGATGGAAACGATGGAGGAAATAATTGGAGCTAGTGATAGATCAGCTTCTCTAGATTAAGCAACATGTTCAAATCTAGCCTGGTTAATGTCTGGTTCCGCTTCTTCTTGTGTCTTACTAGCTCCTACAGGGTCTGTCTGTGGAAAGAAACTTATGCAGGACAGGGCTTTCTAGCTTATTGTGTCCTCCCTGCAGCGGATACCCTCCAGATGTGTTGTGCTGCAGCTCCTGTAACTCCCAGCTAGCACTGCCATAGCCAAAGCAAAGCAAAGCGGGAAAGTACTTTCCTAAGAAGTAGTGATGGGCAGGAACTCTGCCCATGTACCCTGAACACCGGAGGGGGGTGCCTGCCTGTGAGGCAGAGGGGCTCACCCCTTTCCTGGGGCCTTCCACAGAGCAGGGCTGAAGATAACAGGGCAAGGCTGGGAATCTGTGTGGGGAGAGCAACTTGTGAGAAGGCAACAGCCAGGAGACGCGAGTGAGCGCGCAGCTGTATGGGATTGCAGACGGAGGCAGGAACAGCTGGGTTGGGTGGAATGGTGCAGGAGGAGGGGGTATAAAGAAGGGGCAGAGGAAGGAGACGAGGGGGAGGAGAGAGAGGGTGAGTGACTGAGAGAGACGGAAGAGAGGAGAGAAAGCCGAAACACACTTGGAGGAGAGCTGGCGAGACGGTTGCTGGCAGGCGGGCCAGTGCAAATGGAGAGCGGAGACTGGGGAGCATTCTGGCTGGGGTGACGGTGACACCATTAATTGCTATAGCAACAGGAGGGAAGGGAGCCAGAGCGGGCCAGGCCAAGGCGCTATAGGAAACAAGTCAGTGAAAGTGTAAAGAGACAATAAAGGCCCAGTGAGTGCACCATCCTTCTTGTGTTGCTCTTCATGGACAATCAAGGAAGAAGCAGCTCTAGCCGGCACCTCTCTCCTGACACAGTCGCAGTGGTGGAGAAAAATGTGGGCAGGGCGGCATGGGGGGGCACAGGTCATTCCACCCCCCCCCCCCCAGCTGACTCCTGGATGGCCTGGTGGGCTGAACAGCAAAGACTCCAGGCCCAGGAGCAGCAAGCTTGGCGGGTTCAGGCCAGGGTGGATAGGAAGGAGGTTGAGGCCTTGGTAGCCATCGGCTGTGGTCGCAACCTGGTTAGGCAAGCCCAGGGTCCCCACTTTGAGATTGCGGGGGGATTGCTGTATAGGGTTATACCTGTGTTGGAAGGACATGGTGAACTGCGACAGTTGGTGATTCCTGAACCTCTGAGGCTAGCCGTTTTATGACTAGCCCATGACCTGCCAACTGCTGGCCACCTGGCGGTGGAGAAAACCACCAACAGGCTTGTCTGGAGGCTCTACTGGCCAGGGGTATATGCTCAGGCCAAGCAGTACTGTTTGTCCTGTCTGGAATGCCAGAAGTCTCGGAGGAAGGGGGGCCCTGCAGGACCCTTGATACCAATGCCAGTTATAGGGGAGCCCTTCAAAAGGATTGGGGTGGATCTGGTAGGGTCCTTGGAGAGGTCAGCACGGGGACACCAATATATACTGGTGGTAATTGACTATGCGACCCAATACCCTGAGGCCATGCCTCTAAGAAGTACTTGAGCTCAGGTTATCGCCCAAGAGCTGTTGGGGATTTTTGCCCGGGTGGGCTTCCCCAAGGAAATTTTGACAGATCAGGGCACTAATTTCATGAGTCAGGTGATGAGGCAGATGTGGGACCTGTTGAGGATAAGGCCCCTACACACCACGGTCTATCATCCACAGACCAATGGTCTAGTGGAACGCTTCAATCAGACCCTTAAGCAGATGCTTTGTGGCGACCTATCCGCAACAATGGCAGTTTTGTTGGGCCCCTTGATGTTTGCGATACGGGAGGTGCCTCAAGCCTCATTAGGGTTTTTGCTATTTGAGCTGCTATACAGGTGATACCCCTGGGGAATTCTAGACCTGATCAAGGAGCATTGGGAGACGTCAGCCCCGGAGCCCACCTCTACCCTCCAGTATGTGTTGGGTATGAGAAAACACCTCACCAACCTAGTTCAACTGGCCGAGAGTAATTTAAGACTGACCAAAGGAGAGCAGCAGTACTGTTACAATCGGCGCATCCAATCCCGGACATTTCAACCAGGCCAGCGCGTTCTCGTGCTACTGCCCTTGGGAGGGGGCAAGTTGTTTGCACAGAGTGGCAGGGGCCTTATGAGGTAGTTAGGAGGGTGGGGCCGATAGACTATGAGATACTTCTCACTGATAGGTGGCGCTCGACCCAGATTTACCATGTAAATCTACTCAAGGCCTGGAGAGAAAGAGAGAGTACCAGTCATCAGGCAGATTGTACTGCCGGGGTCCCTGAGTCTCTGTCCTTAGGCCCTGGAGGTTATCTCTGGATCCCCAACTAACACCTGCTCATGTAGCACAAGTCCGGGCCTTGGAGGCAGAATTTGTGGAGGTATTCTCTGCCCGATCTGGGCACACAATGGTCATAGCTCACCATATACAAATGGTCCCAGGGGCCATTGTCAGGCCCCTGGGACTGCAACTGAAGCCAGTGATAGTAGAGGAGGTAAGACAGATGCTCCAGTTAGGGGTCATTGAGGAATCAGTGAGTGCTTGGAGAAGTCAGCCAGTCTTGGTTCCCAAGCAAGATCAAAATGTCCATTTCTGTATTGATTTCAGAAGGGTAAATGAGGTATCAAAGTTCGACGCATACCCCATGCCCTGAATAGATGGGCTGCTGGATCCTCTAGGGCAGGCCCATTTCCTTTCAACACTAGATCTCACTAAGAGGTATTGGCAAATCCCATTGACTGAAGTATCCAAAGAAAAAACAGCCTTTGGCACCCCTGTAGGGCTATTTCAATTGAAATATATGCCCTTTGGGTTACATGGGGCTGCCGCAACCTTTCAGCGGCTTATGGACAAAGTCTTGGGACATTTGTCCCATTGTGCTGCTGCACATATTGATGACATTGTCATTTTCAGTCGTACCTGGGGGGAACATCTAGACCACCTCCGGCAACTTTTATTGGCTCTAAGGCAGGCTGGGTTGACGGCTAATCTGGGCAAGTGTAGAATAGCTCAGCAGGAGGTGCAGTATTTGGGGTATATTGTAGGTCATGGGCAGGTACAAGCTATGGTGGATAAGGTGGAGAAGCTGAGCCAGTGGCCATGGCCTCTCACGAAAAGGGAAGTATAATAGTTCCTGGGTTTGCCAGTTACTGTCTGCGATTCATTCCTCATTTCTCCTCCAAAGCAGCCCCCTTGACAGAGGCGCTTAAGAAAAGGCAAAGCCATACCATAGTATGGTCTAAGGCGATGGAACAGGCTTTTGAAGGATTGAGGACCTGTCTCCTCAGCCAGCCTGTTTTACGATCGCCAGATTTCTCCCGGCCTTTCATCCTCCAAACCGATGCCTCTACTGTGGGCTTGGGAGCAGTTATGATCCAGGGAGAAGGGGCGGCTGAACATCCAGTACTCTACTTGAGTCATAAACTGGAACCATGCGAGCGCTGGTACTCTACAATAGAAAGGGAAGCTCTTAGCTGTCAAATGGGCTGTTCTAGCACTGAGACATTATTTCTGGGGTGCCCCATTCACGTTGGTCACTGACCATGCTCCATTACAGTGGCTGAATAGGATGAAGGATGACAACCCCCACCTAACCCGTTGGTATTTAGCGTTACAGCCATACGCATTTACAGTCAAGCACAGACACGGTCACCAACATGCTAATGCTGATTTCTTTTCTCACTAGGGTCCCTGGCCCTTACATGGAGATGGTGATCCCTTCTTGGGGGTGGTATATGAGGAGACAGAGAGGCTCACCCCTTTTCCTGGGGCCTTCCACAGAGCAGGGAAAGGCTGGGAATCGGTGTGGGGAAATCAACTTGCGAAAAGACAACAGCCAGGAGACGCGAGCGAGCGTGCAGCTGTACGGGATTGCAGATAGAGGCAGGAACAGCTGGGTTGGGTGGAGTGGTGCAGGAGGAGGGGGTATAAAGAAGGGGCAGAGGAAGGAGATGAGGAGAGAGAGGGTGAGTGTCTGAGAGAGATGGAAGAGAGGAAAGAAAGCTGAAACACGTGTGGTTGGAGGAGAGGCGGTCACTGGCAGGCGTGCCAGCGCAAACGGAGAGCGGAGACTGGGGAGTGTTCCGGCTGGGGCGATGCCATTTGTTGCCATAGCGACAGGAGGGAAGGGAGCCAGAGCAGGCCAGGCCAAGGCACTACGGAAGGCGAGCCGGTGAAATTGTAAAGAGACAATAAAGGCCCGGTGAGTGCACCATCCTTCTTGTGTTGCTCTTCATGGACAATCAAGGAAGAAGCCGCTTTAGCCAGCACCTCTCTCCTGACACTGCCAAAATGCTCTTGGCGATGAAACCTCCCTGACAGTGGGCTCCCTGTAGAGCTCGTAGGCATGATGCACAGAGTCCGTGAAGAAAAGCTTTGGATATCTGGAGAAAGCAGAACACTGCTAGAAGGGTTTATAGGCTCCATAGATCAGTGACATCTTCATATTTATATTACTGATCACAACCTTTGTATCAGCCAGTTTGCATATTTTAAGAATAAAGGTAGAGGTAAAGGTAAACGTTTCCCCATGACATTAAAGTTCAGTCATGTCTGACTCTTGGGGGTGGTGCTCATCTCCGTTTCCTAGCCAAGGGAGTCAGGGTTTGTCTGCAGACAGTTTCTGTGGTCATGTGGCCGGCATGACTAAACACCAAGTGCACGGAATGCTGTTACCTTCCCAAGTAAGTGGTACCCTTTTATCTAGTTGCATTTAGAAACCTAGAAACAGAACGAGTCAGAAGGGGTCTCCCAGGACATCTAGTCTGACCCCCGGCTCCAGCCGGCTCCGCTCACAACATGCCCACCATGTGCATGTCCAGCCTATCTTTGCAAGCTTTCGAACTGCAAGGTTGGCAGGATGGAGCAATGGGATCTGGGACAGAGCAATGGGAACTCACCCTGTTGTGCAGATTCGAACCGGTGACCTTTCGATCAGCCTAGCAGCACAGCAGCTTAAACTACTGCACCAGGCAAAGAGAGAAAACGAATATTGAGTACTGTTTGATAGGAGAGAGGCCCCAGTGCTGGAAAGGCCAGGGCCCACAACATGGCTGAAAGCCTGGCAGTCAGATACCGCAGCAGCCATGCCACCCCAGGGTTTTGGCGTAAGTGTTCAAAGGAGAGGTTTCTCACATGTGATAGTGCAAATGACAGCATTCACAGTGGGAAGCTGATTTTGAATACTTTGTGCTGGCTCCTTTCTGGCTCCTTGGAGAGCAGAAACAACTTTCTCCTAACCCTGATAGCGGTACTAGCCTTGACCGTACTCTGCCATGAAAAGGAAGGTGTCTAGAAAGTCTCTCTGTGCAAATGCTGGTGTTGTGGAGTGGATAAGAGGACCCGGCGCTGCTCAGCCTCAGGCTGTCTGCAAAATGGGGACTTTATTTATTTATTTATTTATTTAAAGTTTTTATATGCCGTCCCCATTGCTACACAGCCTCGGGACAGCTCACAACATAAATAAAACAAATAGAATAACATTTACAATTACAATTAAAACTTGGAAACACACTGGCTGCATAATTAAAACTATAAATATTAAAGATTATTAAAATACTGTTTGAATAAAAAGGTCTTGGCCCGGCACCAAAAAACAAATAACGACGGTGCCAGGTGGACCTCTCTGGGGAGCGCATTCCACAGATGGGGCTCCACCGCAGAGAAGGTCCTCCTAATACTCGCCTATGTGCAGGGCTGTTGCGACGGTTGCCAAAAGGCAGCATACATCTGACTCCAGAGAAGCTTATTTCCATGCAGTGCACCTAGGAAGATATCTCATGGTTAGCAGGATTTCCTGTAACTTCCGTGGATCTAGCAGGCACCTTCAAGAGAGCACCAGGCTGCCACTGCTTGGACAGTCAGGGTACTTTGGCTCTATTGTGGTGAAACGGAAGCTGAGGGCCAAAGAGATGACCCATCCATCCATGATGGTGATGATTCCATTTGTGCCTACAGTACTTTTCTAAGTCAGACAAACAGAATGCTGTGCCCCTGCCTCAAAGGGCTTGCAATAGGAGACAGTATGAGGGAGCAGAAGAATGGACGAGGCAAGGAAAGCAAGGGATGAATGTCGGCAAATGCCATCATGTGTATTTAGGCGTCACTGCCTTTGGTGAAAAGCCTGTGGCGGGTGAGGTATGTGTGCCTGGATCTGTTGGAATAGTACCTTGTGTCAGTGAGGCAAGATTAAAGTAGCCTTAAAAGATCCTCTAAGAGGAAAGGACTGGCCAGCATTTCATAGAATCATAGAACAGCTGAGTTGGTAGGGGCCAGAGAAGTGTTGGATGCAGTGCAGGGCTCCAAGTTAAACCTCTCTCAGATGGCCATCCACAAGAGTCCACTATCTCCCTAGGTCAGTGATGGTGAACCTTTTAGAGACTGAGTGCCCAAACTGCAACCCAAAACCCAATTATTTATTGCAAAGTGCCAGCACTGCAATAAAACCTGAATACTGAGGTTTTAGTTTAGAAAAAACAACACACAGCCAGTCCAATCCTTGGCAGCGCACTGATCGGCCATGCGAAAGCTCAGATAAGTTGCGGCTAATGAGTCGCGACACATGATGTTATCACCTGGCACTGCTACTCTTTTCCGAGCATGCACATGGCCCCTATGTGTGCTGTTACCTGATGCTTGGCTGCTGGGGCGATGCTGGGATGACTTGGCTCACATGTCGACAGAGAGGGCTCTGTGTGCCTGCTGTGGCACATGTGCTATAGGTTCGCCTGCACTGCCCTAGGTCATGGGCTCCATTGTCGTACTGCTCTAACAGTCAGGAAGTTTTTTCTGATATCTAGCCAGAAGCTGGGTTCCTGCAGCTGGAGCCCATTATTCCATGTCCTGCACTCTGGACGATTGAGAAAAGATCCTGTCCTGCTTTGTGAGAGCCTTTCAAGTGCTTGTAGAGTGCTATCACATCTCCACTCAGTCTTTCCTTTTGGAGGCTAAACATGCCCAGTTTTTCCCTCTCTTCTCATAGGGCATTGTCTCAAGGCCACAGATCATCTTTGTTGTCCTCTGAATCCTTTCCAGCATCACAGAACTCAAAGTGAGGACAGTGCTGAGTCGAGGGGAACTAGCACTTCACAGGATTTGGAAGTGATACTTCTATTAATGCAGCCTAAAAGAGCATCTGCCCTTTTTGCAGCCACATCTCATTGCTGACTCATACTCAACTTGTGATCTTTAACAATTCCAAGATCCTTCCCACTGGCAGTATTGTTGAGCCAAGTAATCCCCATCTTGTAACAATGCACTGGGTTTCTTTTTCCTAGGACAGAACTAGGCATTTGTCCTGACTGATGTTCATTTTGCTGTTTTCAATCCAGTGCTGCAAGCTATCAAGATCACCTTGAATCTTATTTTTATCTTCCAAGGTATTAGTTTTCCCACCCAGTTTTGTGCCATCTGCAGATCTGATCAGTTTTCCATGCACTTCCTTATCTAAATCATTAATAAAAATGTTGAAGAACTCTGGTCTCAGGACTGAATGCTTGCTTGTTTGAGAAGATGCCATTGATGAACACTCTCCATCTGGCTGTGCTGCCAACTGTGGATCCACCTGATTATTGTTCCATCTAGTTCACTTTTAGCTTGTTGTTTCATCAGGAGATCTTGTGGTACTGTGTCAAAAGCTTTGCTGAAGACAAGATTGTTTATGTCCACAGCATTCCCCAGCCTACCATGGACATTACCCAATCAAAAAATGAGATCAGATTACTCTGGCAGAATTTGTTCTTAAGGAATCCATGTTGGCTTCTAGTAATCACTGCACTGTTTCCAAGGTGTTTGCAGACTGACTGCTTTATAATCTGCTCCAGAATTTTCCCAGGATTGATGTCAGTCTTTAGTTTCCAGGTCCTCCTTTTTTTCTTTCCTGAAGATAGGGACATTAGATCTTTTCCAGTCATCTGGCACCTTGTTCTCTTATGATTTCTCAAGAAGGCTCTTTTGTTGCTTTTAGTATCCCTCCCTAGCCTCAGTCCATTCCTAGCTTTAGCCTTCCTGAAGCCTTTGTCTGCTGTTATGCTCAGGTGTACTTCTCCCTCCCTGGCAGGATTCGGTTTAAAGCCCTCCTGATGAACTCTTCATCAAAGAGTTTTTGGGCAAATTTGATATCTCCGGTCCTTGTAAGGTACAACCCATCCCTTGCTAGCAGTCCGTCTTCCAGGAAGTGTAGCCCATCCTCCAAGGAGACAGCAGACCTGATGAGAGTGAGGGTGTTCAAGGATAGGCTAGACATGCACATGGTGGGCATGTCGTGAGTGGAGCCAGCTGGAGCCAGGGGTCAGACTAGATGGCCTGGGAGGCCCCTTCTGACTCGCTCTGTTTCTATGTTTCTACGAGTCCATCAGTCTCCCCGACAAACATGTGTTTTCCCCCCACACAACAGGGATTCTCCCACAGCTAGCACTCTTTGTGTTCTTGCAAACCTTGATATCATTGCCACCACTTGGATGGCCTTTAGCCTCTCATTTGGTGTTGCACAGGATGTCTTGCAATTCTTCCAGAACAGGCTGCCCTCCAGGCTCCTCCTCAAGTAGCTGAAAGCAGCTCCATAGTTCCACTGGTGCAGAATGTCTTTTGGTAAGGTCTTCTGTCACCCTTTTCCAGGGAGTTTCCTCCTCATTTCCCCTTCCCTCAAGTTTTCTTCTTCTGCCTCAGCTTGCTGTTGTACTTCTAGTTTCTGTACTGCTCTTAGTTATTGAGGCAAGAAAACAAACATTGCACAGACATTGCACGTCACCACCACTGTGGAGTCTTCTCAGCCCATTCTTTCTGCTACCTTTTTGCTTCTAGTTTTCTGGGTCTGTTGTATCAACTAGTGCTTTCTCCTGTCTTCCCTGAAGTTTAACAACACATTCCCACCAGTAAATGAGAGTTATTGTGCATGCATAGATGTACCTAGGCATGCTGTGGAACTGAAAGGACTAAGGACAAAGTTGTGCATCTTTTTCTTTGCTTTGCTTTGCGGGAAACTGGTCAGGACAGGCTATGCAAGAAGCACAGGACTGTCTTTTACAGATAGAAACTGGTAAACCACTCAAGTTTGCATGCATGCGTGGTTGGGTAATACAAACAGCAGGCTGCAGAGAAAGGTATTTTCTTTTCTATTGGACAAAAACCAAACACATATTCTCCAGGATCCCTTGGCCTTTGACTGTTCTGTGTTTCTGCTCCATTATAAGATTTCCTGCTTCAAATAATAAGATATGAATGTCCCACAGCAAAAAAAGCAGATTTTCAAACTGAATGCATTCAATTTTTCTCCTCTCTCCCACTGTCTTAACAGGTGTAAACTGCAGATTCATTCACCCACAGTTGAGCGAAATAAAGAATCATATGTGAAAGGGAAGCCACATAAATACAGCTTCGCTGCATCTGATGGCATCACTACCGCAACTGGAAAAAGCAAGCAACACTGAAGTGTGGCAGAAGGAAGTGCAGCTTCTTTACCTTTGCAGAAGAGTGACAGAATTATGCAAGAGAGCAATGGGGGGTATTTGACACATCAAACCACTTAGTGGACAAAGGAAGCTTCTGTTCCTCAACAGAAACATGGACCTGTTTGCTCTCAGAAAATGCAAGTGCCGTAAGCTCTGCTAATATGATTGTCTCTTTGTGCTTGTGTGTGAGAGCCCTATAGTTCTGCTGGGACTGAACAGCTTGGTACATGTTCATAGGGGCCAAATAGTGTTCCTTTTCTCCCTCCCCTGAACAGTGTTCCTGTCATGAGAGTAACTGCAGCTCCTCCTTAGAAGCCTGATCTCCGGATAGTCCTGCTGTACCATGGGATGTAGGCAAAGTTCGGAGGAGAAAGAGGCAGCGCGGCGGTCCCGGCGAATTGACCGCCACCTGCGCTCTGAGAGTCAGCGGCAACGACGTGAGATCAAGCTCCTGCTCCTCGGCACCAGCAATTCAGGCAAAAGTACCATCGTCAAGCAAATGAAAATCATCCACAGTGGTGGCTTCAATTTGGAGGCCTGCAAGGAATACAAGCCTCTGATTATTTACAACGCCATTGACTCCCTCACACGCATCATCCGTGCTCTGGCTACCCTCAAGATTGAGTTCCACAATCCCGATCGAGCCTATGATGCGGTGCAGCTTTTTGCATTAACGGGACCTGCAGAAAGCAAAGGAGAGATCACACCGGAGCTGCTTGGTGTCATGAAAAGGCTCTGGGCCGACCCCGGTGTGCAGGAGTGCTTCTGCCGTTCCAACGAATACCATCTGGAGGATAATGCTGCCTACTACTTGAACGATCTAGAGAGGATTGCCTCCCTAGACTACATCCCTACTGTTGAAGACATTCTGCGCTCTCGGGACATGACTACTGGGATTGTGGAAAATAAGTTTACTTTCAAAGAGCTGACTTTCAAAATGGTGGATGTGGGTGGTCAGAGGTCTGAACGCAAGAAATGGATCCACTGTTTTGAGGGGGTTACAGCAATAATTTTCTGTGTGGAGCTGAGTGGATATGACTTGAAGCTGTATGAAGATAACCAAACAGTAAGTCCACATTAGAATTTTCTTTGCTCGTCTTTACATTTCCTTTCCTTTCCTTGGATTCTGTGATAGTGCTTATGAGCTCCAGGCATGCTGCTCAGTTTCTGTTTTGAGTGCTTAATAAGAAGCACTTACCGATATTTCATCCCTGTAACTGCAGAAGACAGAAACCTTTCCTACAGGAAAGGTTAGCTTCTGTGACCAAAGAGGAATGTTTTTCATCTCACTGAGGAAGAGCAGGACTTGCTAAAATCTCTGGCTTGAAGCTTCATTGCTGCTGTGAGGCTAATCTAAGGAAAAACAGGTTCCCATTGCAGAGTCAACACTGGCTGGACAACCATTTATGGCTGAGATGTTGCATTTCTCCTATTGCAGCTACTATTGCCTTGTAGAACAAGTACAAAGCATTCTAGAAAGGGTTTAACCATTTCTTTTAACAAAAGGAAGGTCTAGAAAACTTCTAAAGCTTTGAAATTGAGCTAACATTTTTGCTGTTTGAAATGGGACTCATTTGCCTGAGTTGAAGGACATGGCTTCTTGGTGTCATTTGGAAACTGTTTTATGTTAACTAAATCACTAAACCATATAATCAAAAACCTTTGCATTGTTTATAATTTTAATACAACTTTTTGTTTGCACGAGCAACCAAATACAGTGATTTAGAAAATAGTTGCAAAAGTGTGTGTACTTGTTCCTTCCTGTACTTGCCCTTCTGTGACCTTTTTCTTTGTGCCTTGCTGTCCAATATTACTGTAATAGAGAATTTAACAGTATTCTGTTAAATGTGCATAATGTGCATAATTGTTACATCTCTGTTGTAAAAAGCTCTCTGTATAGGATTAATGGGATTAATAAGAAGTTCTTCATACAGGAAATGGCATTTGATCACATTCAGGGCTGCTGCCAGTTTAGTGTGCCCTCGGTGAAAGGACACTTCGTATCACACTGGGTGGTGCTGGAGACCCATCTGGAGCACTCCATGAGCTGCTTTGCAGGGCGTCTCCACCACGTTCCTGCATGTTGACTTTGCTGCAGACTTTCAGAACAGGGTGGAGAGGCTGGCCAAAGGGAGTGAGTCCTCTCTCCTCTGCTGACGAGCACTTCTCCTTTCCCTTCCTTTGGTAACCTGAAGTGCTTCAGGAAATTTGGCAGATCTTTCTGATACATGTGAACACCTGTGAGAACAGCAAGAGGTGCCTGGTGTTCCTGGCAATATGCTGGGGGAACATAATTTAGCTTTGTGTTCATAGGAACTGAGGGAAAACTGTGGCTTCCCAAACAAAGCACTTCGTATGTAATGTAGGAAACAGCCATTTTTGTAGGATGCAGGTAGTAATATCAGATTCTATTTATAATTAATGTGCAATTATGGAGAATGACAAGTAGGTAGAAATAGGGGTAAGAGTAGTTTCATTCAGACAGATCCTTCTGCTGAGGCAAATGGTGAGAGAGAATGTAATGTCCTTTGAATTCACAGTATAATAGCTGATATACCAACTAGAAACCTGTCTGGATAGAGAGAGCCTGGCTACAGTTATCCATGCTTTGGTAACCTCTCCTTTAGATTACTGCAATGTGCCGTACATGGGTCTGCCTTTGACAATGAAGGAGCATCTTCTTTTCTATGTGCTTGCCCACCCTTTAAGATGTGGGTCAGAGTTCCTTCTTCAGGAGCCCTCCTTGAACAGATTAGGAGGGTGGCTACCCATAAAAGAGCCTTCTCTGTGGTGGTACCCCGCTTATGGAATACACTCCCCAGAGAGGTTTGCATGGCACCAATAATCTTTTCGGTGCCAGGCACACCCCTTTTTATATTGTGATTTTAATTGGGGTTTCATTGTAAAGAATGGATGCTGTACTTTGTTTTATTGTAAGACCAGCACGAGACTATTTGGTAGTGGACTGTATACAAAAGTTTTAAATAAAATAACAGTCCAGAAACTTCAGTTGATCTAAAACAGGGCAGCAAGACTGTTGATGGGACTGGCTCATTAGAATATGTAATGCCATACCTCTTCCAGCTGCTCTGGCTGCTGGTTGGCGCCCGGGCCTGATTCAAAGTGTTACTACATTTAAAGCCCTAGGTTTGGGGCCAGGGTATTTGAGGGAAGGCCTTTTCCTCGGGACCCTGAGGTCTCTCTAGATCGAGAGAGGTATTACTACCACTCTATACAACTCTGGTGCGCCTGCAACTGGAGCATTGTGCTCAGTTTTGGGCCCCTCATTACAGAAAGGATATAGCCAGGTTAGAGTCAGTGCAGCATAGGGCCACAAGGTTGGTGGCTGGTTTGCAGGGGATGCCGTATGAGGCGAGACTGAGGGAATTGGGTCTCTTCAGCTTGGAGAAGAGGAGACTCAGAGGGGACATCAGGAGGCAAGGGAGCCACTGCAGGAGAGGCGAGGACCAGGGCACGGCTGCCCACCAGCACCGAGAAGGTACAGCGGCGGGTGATAGTTGTTGGGGACTCCCTGCTGAGGGGCACTGAGGCGGCGGTGTGCTGCCCCAGCCTTGAGACAAGGGAGGTTTGCTGCCTGCCGGGCGCACACATCCGGCACGTGAAGGACAGAGTGGAGCGTCTTGTTCGCTCCGGGGGTCACCAGCCACTCCTGGTGATCCATGTGGGCACAAACGACGTGGCCAGGCAGGGGGTGGTCGGGATCACCAGGGACTTTTCAGCCTTGGGGAAGAAACTCAGGGAGCTGAAGGCCCAAGTGGCCTTCTCGTCAATCTTACCTGTCCGGGGATTTGGGCCAGGAAGGGACAGGAGGGTCTCCGAGGTGAACGACTGGCTTAGGGTGTGGTGCCAGAAGGAACGCTTCGGGTTCCTCGACCACAGCACTCGTTTTCTTGCCAATGGACTTCTGGCAAGGGACGGGTTGCACCTCACGAGGATGGGGAAAAGGTCCTTTGGAGATGCTCTAGCGAGCTTCATCCGGAAGACTTTAAACTGAGCCAGTGGGGGGTGGGTTCAGGCCCCCCAGTAACGTGTCTGCACTGGACAAGTGTGCAGGGAGGATCGGGGCTCTGGGAGCAGGGCTTTAGAGATACTGCAGGGACTGACAGGACTTCTACAGAGAGGGGCCAGGTACCAGGGAGGATGGGAGGAAGGAGGATGCTGGGCACTCCAAGGAAAGGAAGCAGTGGGAAGGAGTTGAGGTGCATGTACACCAATGCTAGGAGCATGGGTAATAAGCAGGAAGAGCTTGAAGCTCTCCTGGGAATAGGAGGATACGATCTGGTGGGAATCACAGAAACTTGGTGGGATGAAAGGCAAGTCTGGAATGTGAACATAGAAGGGTATCACCTTTTTAGAAAGGACAGGAAGGGAAAGAGAGGTGGGGGTGTGGCTTTATATGTCAGGGAAGGGATAGGATGCAGTGAGATAGAGTGCAGCACAGATGGGGATTCGGTAGAGGCAGTCTGGGTGAAACTTAGGGGTTTTGACAGAGAAAGAGACCTGACAGTGGGGGTATGTTATCGCCCTCCAGGTCAACTTGAGACCCTGGATGATGTCCTGACAGGCCAGATTCTAAGGATATCTCGGGGGAGAGACACAGTAATTATGGGAGATTTCAATCTCCCGGATATTACTTGGGAGACTCACTCGGCGGTGACAGCCAGGTCACGTCGCTTCCTAGAAGCTCTAGAGGGTGGGTTTTTCACACAGAGGGTCCGAGAGGTGACGAGGGGGGGAAACATCCTGGACTTGGTCTTGACCAATAGGGAGGAGCTGATAGATGAAGTACAAATTAGGGGAGCTCTGGATGCGAGTGATCACTCCATCCTTTGCTTTGAGATCAGAGGACTGGGGCCGTGCAGCAGGGTGAGCACTAGAAGCTGGGACTTCAAGAGGGCCAACTTTGGCCAACTGAAGGCCAGGCTGGGGAAAGTCTCCTGGGATAGGTTACTGGAAGGTAAGCAAGTTGAGGAGGGGTGGATGGCACTCAAAAGGGAGGTTTTGCAGGCGCAAGCCCTGACAATACCTCTAGTCAGTAAGGTGGGGAGGCGGAGGAGAGTGCCGCCATGGATGCGAAAGGAGGTGGTTAGGGGGATTAGACGAAAGAGGAACCTCCATAGGAAATGGGTACTGGGGGAAATAGACAAAAGGGTATACCGGGAGGAGGAGGCCCGTTGCAGAAGGATTCTTCGCAAGGCTAAGGCTGATTATGAGCTGAGACTTGCCAAGAATATCAAGAGCAACAAAAAGGGCTTCTTCCAGCATGTAAATAGGAAAAGGAAGGGGAGACAAGTGGTGGGACCACTAAATAAGGAGGAAGGAGATACAGTGACTGACATGAGGGAACAGGCACAGATGCTAAATGACTATTTTGCCTCTGTGTTCTCCCCAAAGCAGGACGGGGGATATACGTATAGGAGATTGGATGAGGCTGGGGACTTAGGGGCAGAGATTAGAGTCACCCCCCTTGAAGTCGAGGGGCTCCTCAGGGCATTGGACATTACAAAGGCGCCAGGCCCTGACGGGTTACACCCGAGAGTACTTAGAGAGTTGGCAGGGGTTCTCTCACGCCCGCTGGCCTCCATTTTTGAGGCCTCGTGGAGAACGGGTGAAGTTCCAGAGGACTGGAGGGTGGCATCGGTGGTCCCAATTTTCAAAAAGGGTAGTAGGAAGGACATGGGGAATTATAGACCGGTTAGCCTTACGTCCATTGTAGGAAAAACAATGGAAAGGCTCATAATAGAGAGAGATCTAGTGATGCTAGATAGGGAAGGGAGGCTGACAGCCACACAACACGGATTCCGCAGAAACAGGTCCTGCCAGACAAGACCTTGTGGAATTCTATGACAAGGTTTCAAGATGGCTAGATGGAGGGGATGCAGTGGATGTGGTTTATCTGGATTTCAGCAAGGCCTTTGACAAAGTGCCCCATGGTATCCTGGTGGAGAAACTGAGGAGTTTTGGGATACACCAAAGCACTGTCCGGTGGATTAGGGCATGGCTGACTGACCGAAAGCAGAAGGTAACCATTAGCGGGGAATCGTCAGGATGGCAGCCAGTGACAAGCGGGGTCCCCCAGGGCTCTGTCCTGGGGCCGATCCTGTTTAATCTTTTCATTAACGACATGGAAGAAGGGGTGAACAGTCTGCTGATCAAATTCGCAGACGACACTAAAACTGGAGCAGTGGCCACAACTGAGGAGCAGATACACCAGATCCAAAAGGATCTGGACAGACTATGGAAGTGGGCAGGAGACAACAGGATGGCGTTCAATGTGGAGAAGTGCAAGGTCTTGCACTTGGGGCATAGGAATAGCTGTCATAAGTACAGGTTAGGGGACAAGTGGCTGGAGAGCAGCACTTGTGAAAGGGACCTCGGGGTACTGGTTGACCGCAGGCTAAACATGAGTCAGCAGTGTGATGCGGTGGTCAAGAGGGCGAATGCCACCCTTGGTTGCATAGCCAGAAGTGTGGCTTCTAGATCAAGAGAGGTATTACTACCACTCTACATGACTCTGGTGCGCCCGCAACTGGAGTATTGTGTTCAGTTTTGGGCCCCTCATTACAGAAAGGATATAGCCAGGTTGGAGTCAGTGCAGCGTAGGGCCACAAGGATGGTGGCTGGTTTGCAGGGGATGGGGTATGAGGCAAGACTGAGGGAACTGGGTCTCTTCAGCCTGGAGGAGACTCAGAGGGGATCTGTTGGCAACATACAGGTATGTGAGGGGCTGTCACATGGAGATGGGGAGAGGCCTGTTCTCCCCTGCAGAGGAAGGCAGGACGCGCTCCAACGGAGCAGAGCTCAGGGAGCCAAGGTTCAATTTGGATGCCAGGAAGCACTTCCTGACAGTCAGGACCCTGAAGGTGTGGAATGGGCTTCCACGGGAGGTCGTTGAGGCCCCATCGGTGAGGGTGTTCAAGGACAGGCTGGACATGCACATGTTGGGCTTGTCATGAGCAGAGCTGGCTGGTGCCAGGGGTCAGACTAGATGGCCTGGGTGACCCCTTCTGACTCGCTCTGTTTCTATGTCATCTTTGGGGGTCCTTCTTTAGGAGCCCCCTCCAAAGGAAGTGGGGGCAGCTATCAGAAGGAGGACCTGTTTGGTTGTGGCACTCCAGCTATGGAATGAGCTCCTGAAAGAGGTGCATCTGGTGCTTACCTCATATTCTTTTCAGTGCCAGGGGCTGACCTTTTTATTTTCACAGCATTTTAACAATGTATCTTTTTAATTTTTAACACTGCATTTTCTCCTGCACTGCTGCTGTGCCTCTGTGCTGATTCAGTTGCAATTGCTGTGATTTTGTTGTTTTCTGTTAATCTTTAACCGTGTGTTTTTAGCTTTTGTTAACCATCCAGACAGCCTTGGCTGTTGAGCGGTATACAAATGAAATAGATTAAAAAATAAATGTGGTTTTAGAGGAGAAGAGGTCTAAAGCTGTCCCTGGATGTCTAGAGGTCTTGCATTTCTTGATGTTACTTTTGCATTGCAAACAGTAGCTGTCAACAGAACTTTTCCAGATCAAGGTTAAAATTAGCCAGAAGAAGTTAGCCAGCTGGACTTGGTCTGTGACAGGGTTGGCCAAATACTTCCGGTAGTTCTTCAGATGTATTGGAAGGCAGGACGCGCTCCAATGGAGCAAAGCTCAGGGAGCCAAGGTTCAATTTGGATGCTAGGAAGCACTTCCTGACAGTCAGGACCCCGAGGGCGTGGAATGGGCTTCCACGGGAGGTCGTGGAGGCCCCATCGGTGAGGGTGTTCAAAGACAGGCTGGATATGCACATGGTGGGCATGTCATGAGCGGAGCCGCCTGGTGCCGGAGATCAGACTAGATGGCCTGGGAGACCCCTTCTGACTCGCTCTGTTTCTATGTTTCTATCCCTCATTTCTTAAGTGCTAAGTTTCAAAATACTCAATGAATAGAAGAAGACTGTTGGGGTTGGAATAGAGGCGCACAAGAAGTTAAGTGAGAGGAATGAAGCCTTTTGAGCAGAATTCTTCACAGGAAAAAATATTTTGGATTGCTTTGGATCTTTTTGTGTTTGTGACCTGAGGTTCTTTTTTCCCTGGAGGAAAAAAACTATAATGGCAGCAGGCCATAAAAGTGACCCAGTTTGGGAGTATTTTATGAAGTTCCTCTACCTAAGGGTAAGGCAAGCATGTGTGTAAATCATGTAGAAAACCATTACCGGGAGGAGGAGGCCCGTTGCAGAAGGATTCTTCGCAAGGCTAATTACAAGCTGAGACTTGCCAAGAATATCAAGAGCAACAAAAAGGGCTTCTTTCAGCATGTAAATAGGAAGAGGAAGGGGAGACAAGTGGTGGGACCACTAAATAAGGAGGAAGGAGATCCAGTGACTGATATGAGGGAACAGGCACAGATGCTAAATGACTATTTTGCCTCTGTGTTCTCCCCAAAGCAGGATGGGGGATATCCGCATAGGAGATTAGATGAGGCTGGGGATTTAGGGGCACAGATTAGAGTCACCCCCCCTTGAAGTCGAGGGGCTCCTCAGGGCATTGGACATTACAAAGGCGCCAGGCCCTGATGGGTTACACCCGAGAGTACTAAGAGAGTTGGCAGGTGTTCCCTCACGCCCGCTGGCCTCCATTTTTGAGACCTCGTGGAGAACGGGTGAAGTTCCAGAGGACTGGAGGGTGGCATTGGTGGTCCCAATTTTCAAAAAGGGTAGTAGGAAGGACATGAGGAATTATAGACCGGTTAGCCTTACGTCCATTGTAGGAAAAACAATGGAAAGGCTCATAATAGAGAGAGATCTAGTGATGCTAGATAGGGAAGGGAGGCTGACAGCCACACAACACAGCTTCCGCAAAAACAGGTCCTGCCAGACAAACCTTGTGGAATTCTATGACAAGGTTTCAAGATGGCTAGATGGAGGGGATGCAGTGGATGTGGTATACCTGGATTTCAGCAAGGCCTTTGACAAAGTGCCCCATGATATCCTGGTGGAGAAACTGAGGAGTTTTGGGATACACCAAAGCACTGTCCGGTGGATTAGGGCATGGTTGACTGACCGAAAGCAGAAGGCAACCATTAGCAGGGAATCGTCGGGATGGCAGCCAGTGACAAGCGGGGTCCCCCAGGGCTCTGTCCTGGGGCCGATCCTGTTTAATCTTTTCATTAACGACATGGAAGAAGGGGTGAACAGTCTGCTGATCAAATTCGCAGACGACACTAAAACTGGAGCAGTGGCCACAACTGAGGAGCAGGTACTCCAGATCCAAAAGGATCTGGACAGACTATGGAAGTGGGCAGGAGACAACAGGATGGCGTTCAATGTGGAGAAGTGCAAGCTCTTGCACTTGGGGCATAGGAATAGCTGTCATAAGTACAGGTTAGGTGACAAGTGGCTGGAGAACAGCACTTGTGAAAGGGACCTCGGGGTACTGGTTGACCGCAGGCTAAACATGAGTCAGCAGTGTGATGCGGTGGTCAAGAGGGCGAATGCCACCCTTGGTTGCATAGCCAGAAGTGTGGCTTCAAGATCGAGAGAGGTATTACTACCACTCTACACGACTCTGGTGCGAATGCAACTGGAGTACTGTGTTCAGTGTTGGGCCCCTCATTAAAGGTAAAAGGTAAAGGTTTCCCCTTGACGTTAAGTCCAGTCATGCCTGACTCTAGGGGGCGGTGCTCATCTCCGTTTCCTAGCCGAGGGAGCCAGCGTTTGTCCGCAGACAGTCTCCGTGGTCATGTGGCCGGCATGACTAAACACCGAAGTGCACGGAACGCTGTTACCTGCCCACCCACCGGAGTGGTACCTTTTCATCTACTTGCATTCGCATGCTTTCGAACTGCAAGGTTGGCAGGAGCTGGGACGGAGCACAGGAGCTCACCCCATGTGCAGATTCGAACCGGCGACCTTTCGATCAACCAGCCCAGCAGCACAGCGGTTTAAACCACTGCGCCACCTGCAGTCCCTGGGCCCCTCATTACAGAAAGGATATAGCCAGGTTGGAGTCAGTGCAGTATAGGGCCACAAAGATGGTGGCTGGTTTGCAGGGGATGCCGTATGAGGCAAGACTGAGGGAACTGGGTCTCTTCAGCTTGGGGAAGAGGAGACTCAGAGGGGATCTGTTGGCGACATACAGATATGTGAGGGGGTGTCACATGCAGATGGGTAGAGACCTGTTCTCCCCTGCAGAGGAAGGCAGGACGCACTCCAATGGAGCAAAGCTCAGGGAGCCAAGGTTCAATTTGGATGCCAGGAAGCACTTCCTGACAGTTAGGACCCTGAGGGCGTGGAATGGGCTTCCACGAGAGGTTGTTGAGGCCCCATCGGTGAGGGTGTTCAAAGATAGGCTGGATATGCACATGGTGGGCATGTCGTGAGCGGAGCCGGCTGGTGCCAGAGGTCAGACTAGATGGCCCAGGAGGCCCCTTCTGACTCGCTCTGTTTCTATGTTACTGACTAGTGATTTAAATTATTAATTAAATCAAATCCACCCTGGTTACTGGTAGCTCAGATCCCAGCAACTTATCCTTGAATTTGGGATGTTTTGTTCTAACACACATCACTTTACACTGGCTCACACTGAACTGCATTTGCCATTTAATGACTTTTCTCCCCTGTTTGGAGGGATCTTTTTGGAGCTTTTCACAATCTTCTTTTTCTTTAACCACCTTAAATAATTTGGTCACTTCTTTGCTCACAGAGTATTTACTTATTTACTAGATTTAGATCCCGCCTTTTTCATTTTTAAAGAACTCTAAGCAACTTACACCATACTCCTCCTCTTCTCAGTCTTATCCCCACAACAACTCTGTGAGGTAGGTTGGGCCGAGAGTCTGTGACTGGTCCAAAGTCACCCAGTTCACTTCATGGCCAAGCAGGGACTAGAACCCAGGTCGCCTGAGTCCCAGTCCCATGCTCTTAACCACTACACCATACTAGCTCTCAGGATCATTTACGAACAAATTGAAAAGTATTGGTCCCAATCCAGATCCCTGCAGGATCTCACTGTTTTCTTCCCTTCATAAGGAGAATGTACCATTTATTCCAACTCTCTGCTTTGTTTTATTAATGAATGAATGGATGATCCATAAGAGGGCCTCCCTCTTATGGGTGGTATAGAAATGTAATGCAATCATGATAATTCCATGGCTATGAAGTCTGTAGAAGATACTTTGGTGAGGAGCTTTGTCAGAAGCCTTTAGAAGCCCAGGTAAACCAACATGTACCAGATCATCCTTGTTTACATGTTTGTTGACACTCTCAAAAACTCTCAGAGTTTGCTAAGAGAACTCAACTTTCAGGAAGGCATGTTGCTTGTACTTCAGCAGGGCTTGTACTTCTTTATACTTAATAATGTTATCTTTAATAGTACTTTCATCCAATATACCCGGAACAAATGTTGAGGTGACTGTAATTTCAGATCCCCTGGGATATGTTCTTAAACATTTTTGTTACACTGGTCATTCTCCAGTTTCTGGTACAGAAGTTAGTTTTTTGTTAGATCATCATATCAGTGTAAGCATTTCATGATGGCTATTGTCTCAGTCTGGCAATTTATTAACTTTTAGTTTGTCAATAAGGTTGAGAACTTCACCTTTCACCTCCCCTGTTTGTCTCTATTCCTTAGGCACATTTCAGGTAAAGGTCTCTGCCCCACATTTTCTGCAATAAAGGATTCTGCTTCATAATCTCCTGACCCTCCTTTGTAGCTCCATTGTCATCCAGCAGTCCAAGTGGCTCCCTCGCTGGTTTCCTGCTTCTCCTATATTTTATTCTGAGTTGCTGTTGGCCTTGATGCTGCCCTTAAAGTGTGTTTGCGTTGGCTTGTGCTGCCTTTTGCGTTCCACATTTGGGCAAATTGACGTCTTCAGAGAACCCTCTTCTCCAGTGCCTTCCGTGATGGTGCTTGATAGTCATGCTGTAACCTCTTCAATTCGGTGCCTCCCTTTCCAGCCTTTGGTGTACATCCTAGCTGAGCTTCTGTTACAGTGATTGTGAGTCACTTCCAAGCATTTTGAAGGGATTTAACCCTTACAGGTTTCTTCATGCTGTTTCTTTCATTTTAGAGAAGTTTCTTCTTTTGAAGCCAGTGTGACTATGTTGAACTTACTTGGCAATTTTCCACTTACTTGGCAATTTTCCACCATAAAATATATATTAAATCTAATATATATTAAAGCAGATGACACTGTTTCCAATTGGTTCAACTATGTTCACATCTCATACTAAGGACTAGGTCCTGGGGGTCATAATTCAGGATTAAATTCAGGGTTGGTTCCACTCTGGACAGTTCTATGGCCTACTCTTCTAGCTACAGTCATTTAAGGAATGGTGAAATTTAACCTCTGTGTTATGATTGGAACACAGATTTATCCAGCCAACTCACTATTAGAACCCACTCCACTATAATTCATTGGAATGCTTCCTGATTGGAATGTATATTTTATCTAGTCAAATCACTGTTCATAGAATCATAGAGTAGCAGAGTGGGAGGGGGTCAGTAAGGCCATTGGATGCAACCATCTGCTCAGTGCTAGACTTCATTTTCAGTCTCAGGATTAACTTGAGCTTTCTTGTTGAGGGGTACTAATAGTACTAAATGGGTGAGTTGGGGCCTGGTAATGCCACCTCCAGCCCTTCTCTGGAAGAATTGGCTCCTTTTCAGTTTTCTGGTCTGCACAACATATACAGCACAAAACCGCCCCAGCACTGTGGACTTCTTTGACTCCTCTGAGTGAGAGAACCTACCACCCTCCCTGGTTTCTGTTACCTGGTTTCAGCCTCAGGCAAGTAGCTAGTTTTTGAGAGGGGACTTTGCAGTTGCCCCATGTGGACAACTGGCTCTTCTCCCCTTCTTGGGTAGATTTTTACCAGCCAGACTCCTGCCTGTTCAAGGATGTTGTAGCCGAAGATGGGCAAGAGTGCATGTTACCTGCCCAAGTGCCCTTTGCAATCTGGCGGCCAAGCCAAATGCAAAATGTTCCAAGCCTGCTTTCCCAGTATGGTTGCCTGCAGGCGACCACCGGCCTTGCTGGCTGGGCAGGATGGGAATTGCAGCATCAGTTGTCTGGAATACACTGGATTTGCTCCAACCCCTTGATCATCCCAATTGCTCCTGCTTGTTATCTTCAATATTTATGTTGTTAAATATCAGTAACTTGTCTTGTTGAAAATAATTCTATCATGCTTAGTCTCTTGGGAAGTCTAAACAAAAGAGTGTTGCTCACGTGTTCAAAGTTTTCTCAAAAGCTTTTGGCTTGGGAGACTGACCTTTAAACACAGTATAGCACTTCTCTGATGGTGACACAGTTTCATGCAGTAAGGCAGCCGTCGCTGCCCATCTTGCCACAAGGCGCCATTTTGGTCCCATGTATGCATGCGTATTATTGCATTGGCTATTTCCTCCCACCGGCCCTGGGCACCTGCTAGGAACGAGTGCTGTGAAGGCCACACCAACTGCATTCTATGCATTGACAGCAGTTGCAAAAGGTGCTTTCTTGAGCACCAGAATTGCAGCAGGTGCTTCCTTGTGAAGTGCTAGTTCCTCCCATTCCCATGTAGGAAACATGAAATAAGAAGCTTAATTCAGCCAACCTTCTGTGCTGCAAAGCGTGAAAGCATATTTCTGGAATCCTAAAAATTACAGCTGTGTCTCTTACACTAAGTGCATACCTTGAATATTCCATTAATGGTTAAGAGGACTGACTGGCTTAAGTGACACAGTTCCTTAAGATATGAGCTTGTACAAAAAATCCAGCAAAAATTCTACTTTTCTGGCAGGGAAAAGCCCTTAACTTAGATCACAAGCAGATCAGAGAATATCTTTTCCCTGAAGAAGGTTGCCTTTCTTATAGAAAGTCATAGAATAGTAGAATGGAAGGGGCCAGAGAATTCTTTTTACATTGTCATTGCATCCTCCCGCTGTCATCTTGCAGAGCTGGTTGGAAGAACAATCTGATCAGGCCATTATCTGCTTGCTGTGATTCATTTGCAGTACACTTTGAGGATACAGTTGCTGAGATCTGCGAGGACTTGGACTGCGGTCCTCTGGCAGTCGGAGGTGAAGGTCAACAAAATGCTAGTGGCATCCAACCTCTGAAGCAAACTCAGTGGGCAAATGTTTGGTCTTGGGCCTTTGGAGGGGGTGTGCCAAAGTGTCCCTGAAGGCCTTGGGGCAAGATCGCCAGATGTTCTCCTTCAGGTGGCTGCTTTGTGCCTTGAGGCCCAGCTGAGGTGGGTCCTTGTTTGCTCATCTAAAGTGCCGGGTGGAGCAGGACACAACCTGTTGAGAGACTGCCTGGGCTGATTCTTGCGCTTACTGAAACTGCAAATGTAGGAGGAGCAGTCCAACCACCAGCTGGCTGGTGACAAGAAAGGCAGGGGGCTGCGTCTGCCTTAGGAAGTTGTATGTTGTCCAGGAGCTCTTTCCAAAGGGGTGTTTAAGAAGGCGCCTGGAGGTACTTGGTATGAATTTGGCTTAGTTTATGAGAATGCTTGTTTTGCACTGAGCGGCCTTTTTCTCCTTGACAGACAGACCCTGATCAGCTTGACTTGGGAATTACTGGACTTTGTGCTTGACAAGCAAAATGTGTTGGACTGGCATGGCAGTGACTGGTACCTTTTCTGTGTTCAAGTAATTTTCAGCTCTGTTTCAACAGCCCAGTTCTTTCTTGTTTCCATAGCAACATGTCTTTCTTTGCAGCATATAAAAGCATTTAGAGACTTTTTAGAGCAGTCCTCTGCCTTCGCTAGTTTGTGCCTTGGACTCTTCTACATTCTTGCACAGGACCTGGAGACTTCATCCATAGAGGCGGTTTCTTTCGAAATAATTCACTGGCCAAGACTGGGTGAAAGGCCTTATTCTGGCCTGGTTCACAGCATCCCAAAGGCAGCAGTGGACTTGCCCACTCCCCCAATTGCACATGAGACAGCGGTAGCCCAAAGGGAAAGACAGCTGGTTGTCAGGCACATTGCCATGCACCCTAATTGTCTTTCATGGGAGCAGAGTGAGCCTGAGGGGTGAACAGTTGAGTGGACTTGGTTGCTTCCATTTGGGGGGAAATGAACACAATTTTGCTGGTTTGTGTGGTGTTTGGAGATACATGTAAGTTTGTATATAACACAATTGAGTATGTTTCTGCTTATTCTGTTTGGATAAGAAAACAATTCCAGGACATTGAGATATACAGGGTGGGCCAGAAGTAGGTATACAGTACTGATTAGGTCATGTTTAGCCTCTTAGGTGCTTGAAATGTCCTCCACCAGCATTGCAGCATTCCTGGAACCTGTCCCCAGCATTGTGAAACAAGATCCAGTTGCGAGCTGAACTCCTTCACCCCGTCCAGTGTGTGAGGTCCTCCACGACCCATTCGGTGCAGTATTGGCCCTTTGGCCCAATCTGTGTTTTACTTAAAGCAAGCCGTTGATTTGGGGACAAAGGGGAAGAAACGTGTGTGGATCCCCAGTGGGCTACACTCAGTTATGGCAACTGCCAGCACCTGAGGTTTCTTGACAGATTCCCCCTTTCTGTGTAAATGTTAAAGGGGCCCTGCTTTCCTCCTTTGCAGTCACAAGTTTATTCTGGCAGGTACTTCTTATCATCTTCAAGGTGATCAAGCCATATAAGAGATAGTCCAAACAGATATGGAGAAAGGGGAAAAGGCAGGCAGGCAAGAAAGCAAGCAGGAAGCCAGAATGGGTCGCATACATGTTATGTGTAAATTCACACACATGCAGGTACATAAATAAATGGCACTTCTAGCATTTTTTGCTTGCCCATTCCCTACAGCAGCCTGTTTGTGATAGTACACAGGGAACTTGTTCAAAATGCCAAATGTGCGTATTTGCCCCAAAAGATTGCTCTCATCACTGGAAAACTGTGTTGGCTGCCAAGAGCATTGGGAGAATCACTTTATTACTGCCAACATTTGCAGCAGTAAAACAGAACTTGGTGTCCCCAGCAACCTAGAGGCTGCCCAGATGGCTGCTTTTCCATTGCTATAGCCTACCTTCTTCTCCAGCGACCCTGCAGAGCATGCGTGCACTCGTGTGTACTCTAACCAATGTCTGATAAAGCCCTCTGGGCTGGAAAGCTGCTGCATCCTCAGGTTAAAGGAATAAGAGACTGAGAACATGGGAATTATACAATAAGGTTAAATTTACTTGCTTCTGCACAAGTTAAGGCGACCGTAATTCCCTACAGTTCGCTAAACCCTTTAAAAATAAATAATCCTTCCTTTCCCTGCCTCCGCGCGCCCCTGCCCCGCCGGCACTGCTTTGCTGGCCTGCGCCACCCTGCCAGCACCTTTCAGCTGGTCCCGTTGAAAAAATTTGAGGACCCCTGCTGTAGATGATCGAGTCCGCTGGATTCTTCTGACACAGGGATCAGCACTTTTCCAGTAAGGCCTTCTCTGTCCCTCCTATTTTTTTTTACAGTTCTTATCCACAGAGGATTCTATCTCATTGCACCAGGTTTCTGTAATGCCTGTTTTATCTCACTTCTCCTTTAAAACCAGGCACTTCAGCTCTCCCCTTTTGGCCCTGAAGGCTTCTAGCACTTGCATAGAAACACCCAATCCCTGCATCCTTCTCTGTTTTGGCAGTTATTCCTTCCCACCTGGTCACCATGTCTTGCCATAAGCTTATGGCTTATTTCCTCTCCTACTGTAATTGGGCAACCCCAGACTCCCTCCCCTTCATCCACTAGGGAAGATTTGACCCAAGCAGATGCTTCCCAGCTCCTGTTGACTTTTCCCAAGCAGGGTTCTGTTTAAAAGCTGCTCTGCCACCTTTTTGATGTTATCTGTCAGCAGTCTGGATGTATTTTGGTTCAAGAGGAGCCCACCACTGCTATACAGGCCCAGTTTGTTCCATATGCTATCTAGGGTCCAACAAGACTGAATCCCTCCTGGCTATTACTGCCCCATCCTCAGGATTTTAGCCTTCTACCCAGGATGCCAAATTTGGCTTCCAGAACCTCACAACTACCTTTCCTCACATCACTGGTACCAACATGGACAAAGACCGGTGACTCTGCTACCTTGAAAGATGATCTAGATAGACAGCATGTGATGGCCGCAGTGTATGACATGCACCAGGCAGGCAATTCAGCATGCCGTTCCTTCTAAGGGATCTTTTCCCTCTTCATCGGAATGACACCCTTCTTCTCTAAGACATGCTTTCCATGACAGCAGAGAAGCTGCTGCCCAGGAGTTGAGACTGTGCTCCTTGGTCCCTGGCTTTCTCATCATTTGACTCTTTTGGGTCAGTTTAGAATAATGGGACAGTCTATAAACACTTTAAATGAATGAATGAATGATAAACAAATCTAATACATTCTTCACCAATTTTCCTTTTTGAGATTTCTCCTCTCATCTGAATATCTTTTACTTATTCCTGTGAATTAACAAGATCTGACTGACAACATTCTGTCATCAGTGTGTAATTTGCCTTCCTGCATCTCATTTAATTCCTTTTATGGCTTCTGGCTGCTATTGCCAGTGATGAGAGGGAGCAATCCCAGCATATGTCTGGTGTGATGCAGGGATTGGGCCCAGTCCTCCTACAAAAGGGCCTCCAGATTCAAACGGAGATGAAGAGGAGGGGCCAGAATCCACAGCTGAAGTGCCAAGGCTGACAGGCCTGGAGATAAGCTGGGCAGTCATGAAGAGTCAGACACTTCCATATTTTGTGGGAATGTTTAGTGAGTGTGCTGAGGTGAAGCAGGACAGACCAAGCACTGGCACACTCAGCTTACGGATCCTTGCAGCCCCCCTCAGACATTTCTGATGCTCTGAGCAATTGGCCCAAAAGCAAGAGGCTCGTCTGAAGATGGGCTTTGCTCTTCACTGCTTAGAAGGGAGGACTAGTGCTTAGCTTGGAATCAATTCATCATGAAACTACTTTTTACTGACGGCAATTTCTGACTTTGCTTTTGGCTTCAGCAATACGCTTGTATTACAAAGCCAGCCTAGCTGGTTAATTTTAGTGTAATGAAGCCTTTTAGTTAGAAAGGCCTTGTCCCAGTCTGCTCAGAAGCTTTATTTTATTTATTTATGTATTTCTGGATTTATATCCTGCCTTTTTCCTACAAAGGGCTCAAGGCAGCTTACATCAATCTCCTCCTCCATCTTATCCCCACAACAACCCTGTGAGGTAGGTTGAGCTGAGAGTCTGTGACTGGCCCAAAGACACCCAGTTGGCTCCATGGCTGAACGGGGACTAGAACCCAGATCGTCTGAGTCCCAGTCCCATGCTTAACCACTACACCACACTGGCTCTCATTCTTTACTCAGAAACTTTCTCTTTACTCAAAAACTTAGCCCTGCTACACTCTTCTTGTGTGCTGATAAATGTCTATTAATAATCAGTCTGGCCCTCCCACTATTATAACATAAGACCATCCATGCCTGGACTTTCTCTCCCATTTCCAAGGCTACACTTAAAAACTTAACAGTCAAAGTCTTTCTCTGCATCTGAGAAGGTTAGCACTGGTGAATCCTTTATCCTTCTGAAAGATCAAATTAGTAAGTTTTTGTCTTTGTGGGCCTCTGTGATTCACACACAGGTTATGTATGTGTCTGTGCAGAGCAGTCATTTGGAACATTCCGGAACTCAGTAGAACTTTAGGCTGGAAATCTGCCTACTTCCCTTGCACATCCTTAAGGCATGGTTCACTTTTTTTTTCTTCAATTCCTTTTTATCCACTCTTGCAGGAATGCGAGCTCTAGTCCTCACTCAGCCATGGAGCTCACTGGGTGACGTGGGGTGGTCAGAGACACTCAGCTTAACCTACTCCACAGGGTTGTTGTTGTGAGGATAAAGTGAGCCATGTAAGTGGCCTCGGTTTCTTCACACAAGGGGGAAAAGTGAAACAGAGATGCGACATCATAATGCTGATGATGCTAAGAATGATACAGTCCTATCCCCAGACAGGGTGCCAAACAGAGCTTTCTCCCTCTCTTTCCTCCTCTCTGCCCAGGGCCTCCAGGGCCTTCAAGAGATGCACCCATTGCGGTGGGAAAATGCTGTCCAGCAGCGGGCACCCCAGTCGTTTGTTGTGCCTTGCTGGCAGGCCGGGAGTAACAGGGTGGCTTGCCCTTCAGCCTCCCTCTGGGCAGCCCCTGCCTACTGAGACTTCTTCGGCTAACATTATGGCAAGTGCTGTTGGGGATTCCCGCCTTCCAGCACTTCCAGCTTCACCCAGTGGATCCCTTGGCACTGAGGTCAATGCAGTGCAAGAGGACCCAGTTCCAGAACACACGACCCACAAATGATCAGGTTCTGGGAACGAGGAGGAGGAGGAGGAAGCAACATGTAGAAGAGAACTGACTGAAGAATGCCATTGTGCCTCCCACTGCTCCCCAGACGAAACCCAGGGCTTAGGCTTGGGTTTGGAGGGTGGGTCACAGAAACGTTTCTCTCTAGAGCTGCACTGCTTACCTTGGGCCTCCCCCCAGAGAGATCCCTGTGGCACCTGCACATCACCACACGTCCCTTTGGTGCCCACCACATTTCCTAGCATCTTCAGCTTTCCCAGGCATCTTCTCCAGCGCTGCTGGGATCGGCCACAGGAAAGCCGGGGGCATGCCCGTTATTTTGAGGCCCCCTCCTCCCATCACAGGGACCCCCCCCCCACTGCTAAGATGACATTCCCACTATAGCAGGGGTCCTCAAACTTTTTGAACAGGGGACCAGATGAGAGGTGCCAGCGGTGGCTGTGGGTCGCCAAGGTGGTGCCAGTGGGGAGCTGCGGCTGGCATGGGGGCGGGGCGTGCGCGCATGTGCGCGCATGCGAGGCAAAGCAGAGACGGGCACGGGGCAAGGCACCGGCTTGCTCGTGAGGAGTTTGTTTCTGAGCGAGTCCAAAACGACCTCCTTGTGAGCAAGCCACTGCCAGGTGCAAGCACTGTGAGGTGCCAGCTTGCTTGCGAGGAGATCATTTTGTCCAAGCGGTTCCAAAATGACCTCCTCGTGAGCAAGCCACACGTACACCCAGCGAGTGCAAAACCTGTGAGGTGGGCCAGTTAAAAGGGCATGGCGGGCCGAATTCGGCCCACGGGCCTTAGTTTGAGGACCCATGCACTGTAGGGATCAGGTTGCCACCATACTATGCTGTGCTGTGCTCTGGGGCATGCAGAGCCCAGCACACACTCATATGCTACAGAGACCATCAAAAACTGAATTACCAGATTTCACCAGCCTGTTACATCACTTTCAACCTGCCCTTCTGTTGGACTTCTTCAAGGATGTTACTCTGAAAAAACAACCAGATTCACCAGCAACTGCCCAGTCCTCACTGGAAACACCCTACAGTGGCCCTGCCCCTCAGAATAGCAGAACAGTTACCAGACATTCAAAAGCAGTTCCTGGGGAGAGTAGTATCTGCCACAGCATTCCCAAGGATGCCAGGAGCCTGGCAGTGACCTTCTGGCCCAAAGTTCACAGGCCAGCCACACGGCAGCCCTCTCCTTCAGGGGACTCGCAAGGCTTGTGCCTCCTCTGTGTTCCCCTGACTGTGGGCAGAAGGTTTTTGGGAATTCACAGAAACTGATAAGCCAATTCCAGGTTTACAAAGGAGATTGTTACTGCAGTAATATCCAAAGCTAGCTAGACTTCCACAACTTCTAGCAACAAGCCACTTAGACTGCACAGTGGGGATCCCTGCAATCAATGGGGCTCAGAGAGAATGAACAGAATTCCCCTTGAAAATGGTGTGAACCAGGACATAAAGAAAGAAGCTTGCTTTTATAGATTACAAACTTACGCTATTCAGCCCATGCATGTAGCATTCTGCACAGTTAAAAGATATGGTTACAAGATGACCATTGTTCACACAGGGGGCCTCATGGCTAACAGGGTGGGCTGAAAATTAATAAATATGCAGGTGCTATGAAATAGTAGGTACAGTAAGCTAGTAAGGAGTATTTCTGTCTGGTGGCCAAGGCCTGACATCAGAGCAGAGGCTGCTTGTTGCCTCATGCCTGCAGGCATGTTCTTGCAACTTCAGAAAGGGTCTGAGAAGCAGGTTGCCAGCGTCAGGCGAGGGTTGGCTAAAGCACTGCTGTACCACTGTCAGCCACTAGACCTTAATGTGAAGCAAAGCAGCCATTTTACAGAGCAAGTGACCCGGCCAGTCTCTTGGGGCTCCGGCCTGCTGCACCTTGGGCGCCCACCCTAAAGGGCTTGCATCCAGTGTCCCCACACAGCTTTGGAATAACCTCCCTGCTGTGGTCCACTTGGCACCACGTTTGCCATCTTTTCAGCACCGTGTCAAGACAGATCTCGCCAGTCTTGGCTGGGTCTTTTTAATTTTCTTTGTTGTTGTCTTTTACTGTTTTAAAGTTCTTATGGTATTTTAAATTAATTGTAAACTTTGGTTACTTGTTTTACTCTATTGCATTTTATTGTTTTTATACCTTTTGTAAACTGTCCAGAGAGGCTATGGGTGGTGTAGAAATGTCAACAACAACAACAACCAATCAAAAAATAATAATTAGAATCAAGCGCAGAGGACCTCCTTTTCAGCAGTGAAATGCCATTGTGTATTCACTTGCAAAATGGGAATAGCTGCCAAATCACTGACAACCTCCATGTTGCTACTGGCAATATCAGTGGCCATTTTGGTACCATCCTGATTTGGGACCAAGCAGGATTCTTCCCCCTCTTCTAATCTAAACTACCCTTGCAAACAAATGCAGGCAGCCCTGGCATGGAAAGAGCCCTGGTCAAATCAAATGGTATGTTTGAGCCACACGACTGTTTACCAGAGTTCCAGTTATGATCCACCAGTGCAGCAGACTGAACTCCTTCTGACCTGGTTGGAAGGAGATTGCAACAGATCAGTGGGTGCTCTCCATAATCTTCCAGGGCCACTTCATTGACTTCAGTTTGTCTATATGATTTAATACCTACTGAGATCTCGCCTTCCTTTGGTATTGACTCTTTTTATCCAAGTATTTCCCTCCTCCATCTTTACTTGCTTAACAATTGAGATTAAAACAATGACAAGTCATCCTTAAGGGTTTGATAAAATTCTGAAGGTAATTAATCCAACTCTTGAGTTTTATTTTTGGTAAGTCTTTCATTTGTGTTTCTAAATCTGAGTGTAACTGTTTCTCTAACGGTAGTGGAGGAGTCAGTGGCATCTAGATGTTTTGCAGCACTGCTCTTAGAATCTGTGGCAGTTGGAGGTGCTGGCAGTGCCATGCGGCAGATGCCAGGTTGCCTGTTACAGGAGAGCCTGGGGGAACGCTGTCCATGGGGCTGTGATGGATCGGGCACGACTTGGCGACTAACAAGGTTGCCTGCTCCTGCTTCAGAACTTACCTACTTACTTCTTTTATTACTGACAAGTTAAATTCATTTAATATTCCATTTATCCTCTCTCTAGAGGCTTTCAGAGATGAATACAATTCCTTACAATGCTATTAAAACTCGTTAATATTTGACTCTTTGCTCTTAAGCCCCATTTGTGTCAGTTTTGTTGGATGAGCTACTGCTTTGCTTGGGCACTTCCCAAATCTGCCATTTTCCCCTGAGCAGAAAGTCCGGAAGGGACTGCAGAGAGCAGCACACAAAACCCAGCAGTCGTAATCAAGGGGTCTGTTGCAATCATCGAGGGAAGGCAGCTAATACGAACAAAGCTTTCTTTTTAGCCCAGCAATATATAAATTATTTAGCCATGGGTGACTAGTTCCAAATTGGCTTCAGATTAACTTGGCAACAGTTCAAATAAATAGTTTTAAAAAACAAACAATAACCCCCCCCCCCCGAAAGAACTCTGATCATTTGTCTGAGGGCCTGAAAAAAGGCCCCCCGCCTGCCTCTGCCAGCTCCCAACCCTCAAAATATGCTTCAGTTTCTTGAGCGGCATGCAAGGAGAGGAGCACGGTGGGGCCCCCTCCCTTCCCTAGCAACACCTTCCGCAGTCTCTGGACTCTGCACCTCCTTATCCTGTGGCCAGAAGAGGGAGGCAACGTGCGCGGTGCTGGCAAGGGCAGGTGGGAGTGTGCTGTGTGGGGAGCAGAGGCTGTGAGGGGTTCTGCAGAGGAAGGGTTGCTGGGGGTGGTGAGGCAGGCTGCCTGAAAGGGGGCTCGGTGGAATGGCGGTCGGGGGACCCCCAGGTGGCTGCAGAACTGGACTGAAAGAGGGCTCATCCGTGGCAGCTTCTCAGACCTGGGAGAAGTAATGAGTGGGGCTCAGTGATTTCATTAAAGATTTGGATAAGGAAGTGCAGGGAACCAGGGTGGATAAAAATCAATGATCTTTTCAAATCAAATGGACATTTAAAAAAAAATAAAATGCTTTTGAGGAAAAAATTATCTGAACATAGTTTTTTGTTTAAGATACATTATAGACCAAAGGTTATTCATCATGAAATAAGGATTCGTTTTTAATTATGTGGCATAATATATGCTGTATAAGGACTGCAGGTGGCGCAGTGGTTTAAACCGTCGTGCTGCTGGGCTGGTTGATCGAAAGGTCGCCGGTTCGAATCTGCACACGGGGTGAGCTCCCGTGCGCCGTCCCAGCTCCTGCCAACCTTGCAGTTCGAAAGCATGCAAATGCAGGTAGATAGAAAGGTACCACTTCGGTGGGCAGGTAACAGCGTTCCATGCACCTCGGTGTTTAGTCATGCTGGCCACATGACCACGGAGACTGTCTGCAGACAAACGCTGGCTCCCTTGGCTAGGAAACGGAGATGAGCACCGCCCCCTAGAGTCAGGCATGACTGGACTTAATGTCAAGGGGAAACCTTTACCTTTACCTATGTGCTGTATAGTCATACAATGTTCAAATTTTTTGGCAAATGAATTTCATTAATCCAGTCACAATGTCATTGAGGTTTATGGAAGATTATCACACAGTTTTGCTATCTAGTAGATATGATCACAGATGTTTGCTTTTACAGTTCTCAAAACTGCAAATTTGTGTCTGCAGAGATCACATGCGTCTTCTTCACAGCAAAAATGTTATAAAATAATCTTAATCCCATTGTTCCTTTGCAAATCTATGCACATTGAATGGTAAGTTTAAAAAAATCAATGAATAGTAGAAGGTTCTAGGGAGTGGAATAGATCTGCACAAGAAGGTACATGTGAGAAGGGCAAGCAGTAAAAATGAAAGGGAAGCCTTTGAGCAGAATACTCTACAAGACCCTGTATTGTTTTGTGTCTAGCCTGAGGTTTATCATAGTCTTCTTTCCCTGGAGGAGAAAACCTATAAAGGCTGCAGGCCTTTATAAAAGAGACCCAGTTTGGGAGTATTTTAATGAAGTTCCTCTAACTATGGGTAGTGAAGGCATGCATGCAAATTATGTAGAAAACAATTATTTAAATCTAGTCTAGACCAGTGATTTAAATAGTGTTGTCAGTTCCTTTATTACTCTGGGATGCAGTTCTTCAGCCTCTGGTGGTTTGAACTCATTCAGACTATTAGGTTATCTTTGACCATTTGCCTGTCAATCTCAAGCTGCCATCCAGTTCCTTCAGCTTGCACTTCCTGTTCATCAGGAAGGTCATAGATCTTTTTTCAGGAGAAGACTGAGCCAGAGTAGGGATTGAGCACTTCTGCCTTTGTCAACTGTCATTGCCTTACCACCCACACTGAATACCCGAATCCTCACTTCTTTCCTGTAGATGTACCTGAAGAAGTCTTTTTTGTTGCTTTTAGCATTCCTTGCTAGTCTCAGTTCATTCCTAGCTTTAGCCTTCCTGATGTTATCCCTGCAATTCCATGCTTCTTGTCTGCATTTATTCTTCCTTCGTGGCCTGGCCTTTCTGCTTCCTCTGTGTCCTTTTGTTGCTTTCAGAACATCTCCAAGCTTTCTGTGCAGCCACATGGGCTTCTTCTGTTGTCTTTTTCCTTGTTGGAATTGTTTGTGATTGTACCTTTAGAATTTCCTTTCTAAAAAATGCCCACCCCTCCTGGGCTCCCTTACTCATAAAAGTCCCTCGTCATGGGACTTGTTGCACAAGCAGAATGCCCCACTCCAGTTTGTTCTCCTGCCTCTGCAGTGAAGGTGGGGTGCCTGTGAAGGGTCAGTGGGGCTCACTAACTCCTACCCAGTAGCCAGCCAAGGGGGTTGCACTATGGGGAGCACGGAGACAATGAAGCTGGCTCCTGGGTCCGCAAAACCTCTGGCAATGGAGTGTTGGGCAGAGGTGTGTTCACAGCCCAAGACTGAGCACTCAGGTGTGCAGGTGCTTTCCTCAGGGAGGGAGCACCTGGAGGAGAGGGTGGAAACCGTGCAGCACCAGAGGGATAAAGAGGAGAGCAAGGAAAGGCAGACATGACATGCGGGGAGAGAGGAAAGCGGCAACAGGAAGACAGAGGTGGTAGGAGAAGGGGACTCGGGGGCAAGCAAGGAGCTTGACCCCTGTAGTCTGGGGCAGAGGCAGGGGTCTAAGGGTGGACACAGCTCAGTGTCCAAAGAGCTGTGAGAGAGCCAAAGAGGTCTCTCAGAGCCAAAGAGGCGGAAGAGCCAAAGAGGCGGAAGAGATTAAGAAGAGGTGCCAAGATTACACAGAAGAACTATACAAGAAAGAGCTTAACGCCATTGATAACCAGAGCCTTCTTTGGGGAGGTGGTGATGATATAGATAAATTTAAATTTTGTTAAAACTCTTTTAATATTTATGGACATAGATGTTCTACTTAATAATTGTCAGTTTCTTGGAATCTAATGCAAGGTCACATGCCCATACGATGGCTAAGAATTGACACTACAGTACTGCTAGGATAAATGGCTACCACTAATAATGCAATAGATATATTGACTCTTCCAGTCTGTGCTATTTAGTGCCACCTATGCATGGAAAAATATAGCAATAGCTGGCTTGCCTGTGCTGAAAGGTACGCATAACTACTTCTATTGACAATTGTCTATTTCTGTGTATACATGTAATACAGAGGGGCATAAATTCATGTCTCTTTCATGTAACTGACATACTTAACCTTTATGCAATGTTTTCTTCCATCTTTAAAAAAAATAAAATGTACAGTGGTGCCTCATAGTTTGAACTACTCTAACTTCGAACAATCCGGAGTTCAAACACTGACGTCAAGTTAAAATCACTCTGAAGTTCAAACAATGCTTCTACATCTGTACTGCACAAGCAATGAAAAAATGCAGTCATTGTGTAAATGTCATCTGTTGTGTGCCCAAGTCATCTCTCACTGTGAAACATCTCTTGCATCACGCTCATGCAATACAGTAAATGCAATTTTCATTTTATTATACAGTACATATTTATGTATTTTAGTAATTGTTTTCAAGATTTAATTAATAATTTTGGCGTGTAATTGTGTTATTTTTATCATAAATTATGCATATTTGTTTTTTTTGATTATCAAAATGGGTATTGTTTAGGGTCTTAATTCGCTTCCCATTATTTCTAGTGGGGAAAGTTGATTCAGACTTCGAACAATTTAGGGATCGAACGGCCCCCTGAAATTAAATTCCAAGTATGAGGCACCACTGTGTATAGATTGTAGTCCAGGGCTGGCGTGGAAGACAACTTGGAAGCTGCAGAAAAACATTCTCTCATGGAAAGCCTCCATGATTGCATCAACTGTTGCAGCCAGCCAGTGGTTTCTGTGCCCAGTGGAGGTGCTGATCTTGGATTAGCAAATGCTCCAGGGCCACTACTCTGAACCCTGGCGTGCTCTGCAGTGTGTTTAAGTGACAGAGAGGGAAGAGGAGGACAGGGACTCCAGTTACTCCATATCTGGAAGCACAGAAAAAGTGCCCTGGGACATGGCAAGCCGAGGGAGAGGGCTTTGAGGGCTGGTGATGCTTGATTCTTTGAGTAAAACTCCCAGCAATTGTTCACAAGTCAGGCTAAGTAGGGCTTTGTTGGTATCACTACACTGCTACACCAAATGTGCCATCTTCACCCTCTGGTAGGTCTCTGTTGAGTCGTATGTTCCACACCCATCCTGGACCTGGGAGTCCTGCCAGTTTGCTATCAGGAATATCCTCCTCCTGATCTTTTAAGAAAACAAACGGTGCCCACATAAAGGTCTGCAGATCACAAAAGCAGTGTTGCCCTTGCTGGGGATCTGCCCAGATGTGATCTTGAAAGAGTGAGCACCTCCCAACTTTTAAAAGGCGTGGTTAATGTTTCACATTTTGAGTATCATCTTGGAAATGTGTGCAGGGGCTTGCAAGCACTTGGGGGTGCGAGCATTTGTGCAAAGCCAAGAGGCTGCCTCTGTGCCTGCTTCAGTGCTGCAGCATCTGTCACATGAATCTTCTTCTGTGTTTCTGAATATATTAACGCCTATAATGTCACCTATTTGCGATTTCCATGGAAACCTTAAGAGGAACGGGAGTGGCTGCATTCAGTTCCAATTGAAGTTCTCAGGCTCTATTTTGGTTAAGCTGATTCAAACTACCCAGCAGTGGAGCTGATTAATTGATACATCTTGCCTAAATTCAATAGCTTAGGCTACACTACCAAAAAAACAAAAGAAAAATACAAGTGAATGTTCTAACTGTAACATTATGCTAAACCACTCAAGATAAAAGTTGGCAGTGAGACCAAAAACACCAGCACTCTTCCAGATGGCTGCTTTGTCCCTCTCCCCTGCAAGCATATCATTTTCTGATGGGGCTGTCTTTCCCAAACCATTTTCTCTGTACTTTTGTACCAGTGCCTGACCTTTTTGCTCACTTGTTTTCATCCCATTTCAGTCTTCCATCCATCTGAAAAATCCTGCTACTGCCCTCCCTACCAGGCCCACCAGGCCCGTAGGGAAGAGCCCAGCTTTTACACAGACCTCCGGTATGTGAGTCATTTTAGCTTTCCCATTGAGCAGAATTCCTTTTATGCTCCCAAGAAGGTGGGAGGGTAGCCCAAAACCTTGCAATTCCTACAAACATACACTGCCATGTAACTGATTCACTGAACTCCCTTGGGAGGGAAATGTGATACTGACAATATCACACAAATGGGAAAAATATGGAAATGTCACAGAAGGCAACTTTGCTATGATGCTTCAGGGTTTTCCTATTTTTGAAAAGGCAGCAGGGGATTTCATTTCAGGATCACAGTTTCTGGTAATCTGGTTGAATTTCCCTTTGCCCCATCAGCAACATGCTTTTCCGGAAAGATTAAGTCATAGAGCCATTAATTAAGAGCATCTTTCCCAAAGAACACTAATTTGCAGGGACATGAGCAATGTAGATGACATCGCATTTAGGGGTACTGTAAGAGTTCTTTTATTAAAAGCAATAATATGTGGAATTCTAAAACGCCAGGAGGATCACACAAATTTGAATGAACCAACAAAACCTTGGATGGCTCTCTCACTCTGGGTATTTCATTTCCTTACTCTCTGATTTCTCCAAAAGCAGGCCACTACCTGTAATGATTACTTTCTATGAAGGTCTTGCATTGCTCTCTGAAAATCTGCAGAGGCCAAGGCAGCCCTCCTTGGGGAGGCAGTGTTACCACCATTGAAGGATTTTACTATGTGTGCTTTCCTTCAGCTTCAGTTAATTCATCAGCTGCATCCCTACCTGGAGGACGATTGACTAGCAACAGTAACACATGCATTGGTTGACACTTCCTGGTTGGATTTCTGTAACGCGCTCTACGTGGGGCCCTTGAAGACAGTCCAGATACTTCAGATGGTGCAAAATAGAGCAGCCAGGTTGCTGACAGGGCCTGGGCGTTACTCTCATATAACCCCAGTCCTCTACCAGCTTCACTGGCTTCCCATCAAAGTCCAGGCTCAATTCAAGGTGCTAGTTATTATTTATAAAGCCCTTAACGGCTTAGGACCTGGATACCTAAAGGAACGCCTTCTTCCATATTTGCCCTCCCGCCCCCTGAGATCGGCAGCAGAGGCCCTCCTCCGGGAACCCTCCGTGAAAGACATTAGGAGGCAAAGTACCCGGAGGAGGGCTTTCTCTGCGGTGGCGCCCCATCTGTGGAATGCGCTCCCCAGAGGTCTGCCTGGCGCCATTGTTACTTGTTTTTCGGCGCCAGGCTAAGACCTTTTTATTTCAACGATATTTTAATAATTTTTAATATCAGTTTATAGGTTTTAATATGCAGCCAGGGTGGATCTGGATTTTATCTGTTTTATGTTTTATTTTATTTATGTAAGCCATCCCGAGGCTATGCGATGGGACGGCATATAAATATAATATAATATAATATAATATAATATAATATAATATAATTAGTTACCAATATCACAGAAGGGCCTCACCATTTTAAGGGAGAATGGTTTGTACAGAAGTGTGCTATCTTTACTGATTCATCCAGCAGTGAGGTTGTGAGGTAGTTGTGAGGTTTAATGTTTCTCTCACTTGAGAAGGAATTGTAAGAACACCAGTATGTGCTTGGAGGTCTAAGGTAGCAGGGTGTGGTAAATATAAACTGTCTGAACTCTTTGAAAACATTTTGCCATTTTTTTTTTCTTCTAACAAAACTGTCTGCAACACTAGGTAACTGTTGTTGAGTTTAGAATCACTATTTGGGTTTGTTGCTTGAGGAAATGTAGTGCTCCCCCCAAGCTGTTTCTTGTGTAGAATGCTTCAGCCTTATTAATTTGTGACTCCATCAAAGCCCAAGAGAACATTTGCATTTTATTGTGCATTTCAACATTGCATGTATGTCCCTGCTCTTACTCTTAATTTCTTTTGTGTGTGAGATAAAGCAGAGAGGCTTGAATTATACTGCAAAGAAACTGCAAAATTATACTGCAAAGAGGCTGATCTTAGTAGCCCCATTGAGAGAATCTGGATTAATATAAATAAAGCAAGGAATAAAAGGAACACAGTGGTTGGAGGTTATTATTGACCGCCGAGTCAAGGAGAAGATGAGGGTTAAACTTCTGAAAAGTGACTTGCCAGTGTTTCAGGGAACCATGATGCTGTTGCTATGAGGGACTTCAATTTCTCCATATCTACTGGGAGACAAATTCTGGCCAACATGGCTCTTCCAAGAGATTCCTAACGTGTGTTACAGAAAGTGGAGGAAGGAATTAGAAGAGTGGCTCTCCTTGTAATCAGCAGGGAAGACCTAGTGGGCAAAGGGGCTGTTAAGGGAACTCTGGGGAGAAGTGACTGTGCCATACTTGAATTCTGGATTCTAAAGGAAGGAAAAGCTAAATGTCGCCAAACAGGTACCCTTGGATCCTTTGTCGTGGTCTCTGTGCATCACATATGTGGGCTTTGCTGTGGCAGTACAAGGCCTCAATCAGAGGAAACTTCTATAGCTTTGTGTCACAGAATGGGCAGGACCCCCTCCCCTCCCCTTCCTGCCCAGTCCCTCAGTTCCTTCTCGACTGGACCAGAGAGATATGTGGTCTGATCCAACAGGGCTGCTGGAATGTCTGTGCCGACTGGCAGCAGTGCTTCCCCCAGCCAACCCTGGACATGCCAGCAACTGGCCCTGGCCCCTTTGGTGTGCAAAGCGGGCGGTCTGCTCAGGAGCAGCATGCCTGGCCTGTTCATCTAGTGCTGGCATTTCCATTCTCTGACAGAATAAAAGAAAGACCTGTTCCAGTTGCTAACACCACATTGACATGGGTCTTTGATTGATATTCTGCTTGTGCACAACAGGAATGTTCTGCATTATTCAACTAGTTTAACATGGACTAGATGATAACATTTTCAGGTGGATGCACACATGGATGGAAAACCAATCTCTTCCTTAGAGAGTAGGACTAGAGCTAATGGGTTTCAATTACAGGACAGTAAATTTTGAACCTTAAGAGAAAGAAACATCTTTAGAGGAAGAGCACATGACCTGGCAGAGTGGGGCTCTTCCTTACTGGTGGTCTTCAGACAAAGCCTAGGCAGCCATTGGTGGAGATTTCTAGTTTTGGACATCTGGCATCAAACAGTGGTTTAGGCTGCAACACTTGATGCACCAGTATTTTAAAAGTCCAAAAGCCAAATTCATTCCTTGTGCTTTAACTGCAAAATCCATTGGTTGTTTGTAACATGAGGTATTGTTATTTAATTCAATTTATACTGCCGAATAGCCACGGCTCTCTAGGCAGTTAACAAAAGTTAAAATTAAACAAAAGTTTAAAACACACTCACAAAAATTAATTTAAAAGAACAAAACCATAGTTGCAATTGCTATTATGCAGCACATAAGCATAACAATAGTACAGAATTAAATGTAATATATGAAAACAAAGTTTAAAAGTTAGATTGTTTAAATGTGGGGAAAATTAAAAAGTCTTTACCTGATGCAGATAAGAATACAAAGTAGGTGCCAGGTGTACCTCTTTGGGAAACTCATTCCAAAATTGGGTTGCCACAACCAAAAAGGCCCTCCTCCTGGTAGACACTCACCTCACAAGTGTTCTCATAGAAAGGTTTTTACAGATCATAAATTATCTACCTGTTGCTTGATTATGACAATGACATTTGTACCTTTTCTTGTAATGGCCTTAGGAACTGCAGCTGGCTTACTGGCCTTCCCCTTTCCTTATAACATAGACGTTATAAAGTAGACGTTATATCTGGAAGTGCTGCGGAAGGCTGGGCTGCTCTCTTTCTGCTTTTCTAGTTTAAAAATGCATCGCAAGGGCATGCACAAGTGCTTTTGAACACCACGTGTTAAGTACAGTCCAGACAAAGTCAAGTATTTGTAAGTCCCGTCAATTATATGCTTAATCACAACCACATATTTTCTGGCTCTTGGCAGAGGCAGAGGCTGGGAGAGTGTGCCGAGGGTGGCCAGGGGACTGGCGAAGGCAAGGTAGGAGCTGGGCAGAGGAGCAGAGGGACAGGAGCAGCGGAGAGGAAGGGAGGCAGGGCCAGAGAGGCCCAGCAGGAAGCAGAGAGGCGGGGCTAGTGGCCTGCGAGGCTTATAAAGCCATGCTCAGCTGTTGGCAGTGCCAATGGATGAGGCACCAACAGCGTTGCATTAAGGGCAACATGACAAGGGCATTGTCTCTTGTCTGCATTCCTTAGCTGCTGCCCAGACTGCCCAGGGACACCCTTCCCTGGGGGCAGTTTTTAATTAATTTTTTAAATGTTGTCCTTGTGTGTCTGTGTGTGGGTTTTTGTCTGGGAGAACTGGGTGAGCGAAGAGTAGTGCAGGAAAGACAAGGCAGGGCCACCGAGGGGTGCCTGATACCAGGCCATGAGATGGCCCTGGTGGGAGTCACGTGAGTTGCTGTCCACTGCGACATGTTCGCTCTTCTCCCTCAGGAGAGGCAGGGATACACTTGCCCTCAGTGTGAGCTTGTGACCCTCGTAGAGGAGGAGGTGAGGTGCCTGAGGGCCAAGAGAGCCCTCCAGCCCCCCCCCTCGGAGCAGTTCCCCTCCAGACAGGATTGAGGGAGGGGCCACAGGGGGAACAGCCAGGGAGACATGGAGGCATGTCACCCTCAGGAGGGGGAGACCAGCACAGCCTCCTCCTCCTCCTGGCGTCAGTCTGGACCTGGGAAACAGCTTCTCTCCGCTTGGGGAGGCTGGGGCTGATGAGGTCTTGGGGGCCCAGCAGGACCCCCAGCCTGGGACCACATGTGGCCAGGGGGCTGCTGCAGGAGAGGCAAGAGCCAGGGCACAGCTGCCTTCTACCACTGGGAAGAGACGACAGTGGATGATCATTGTCAGGGACTCCCTGCTGAGGGGCACTGAGGTGGTGGGGTGCCTCCGTGACCTTGAGGTGAGGGAGGTCTGTTGCCTGCCAGGTGCATGCATCCGGCATGTGAAGGATAGAGTGGAGCATCTTGTTTGCTCCAAGGGTCATCAGCCACTTCTGGTGATCCATGTGGAGATGAATGACAGCCAGGCATGGGGTGAGCAGGATCACCAGGGACTTTGAGGCCTTGGGGAAGAACTCAGGGACCTAAAGGCCCAGGTGGCCTTTTCCTCTATCTTACCAGTCCAGGGATTTGGGCCAAGCAGGGATAGGAGGGTTGCTGAGGTGAACGATTGGCTTAGGGTGTGGTGCCAAAAGGAACGCTTTGGGTTCCTCAATAACAAGGATGTTGGCCGGATTGCAGGGAAAGCCTTATGAGGCGAGACTCAGGGAACTGGGTCTTTTCAGCCTGGAGAAGAGGAGACACTGAAGGGATCTGTTGGCAACATATAGGTATGTGAGGGGGTGTCACATGGAGGTGGGTAGAGACCTCACCTGTAGAGGAGGGCAGGAAGCACTCCAATGGAGCAAAGTTCAGGGAACCAAGGTTCAATTTGGATGCCAGGAAGTCCTGTCTGACAATTAGGACCCCGAGGGTATGGAATGGGCTTCCATGGGAGGTGGTTGAGGCCGCATCGGTGAGAGTGTTCAAGGATAGGCTGGACATGAACATAGTAGGCATGTCATGAGCAGAGCTGGCTGGAGCCGGGGTCAGACTAGATGGCCCAGGAGATCCCTTCTGACTCACTCTGTTTCTAATCCCCTCAAGGAAATAATGGGATTACAAGCCTCACTGTGCCTGGACAGTGCCCGGTGCCATGGGGTTATGCTTTCCACAGACTGTACTTGCTTTCTCCTCTTTTCTCAGTGATCTTCCTTTTCTTCTGTATCATCTATTACATTTTAACTATGCAGGCAAAGCCTGTATTTTTCTTTTTGTACAGCACTTAGAACAATTTATATGCTTTATAAAGATAGGCAGGTTGCCACACTAGAGACATTAAAAAAGAAACTGGACAGCCACCTGAGTGGGGTGGTGTAATTTGGTGTCCTGCAACAGGAGAGTGTTGGACTCAATGGCCTTCGTGGCCCCTTCCATCTCCACTATTCTATGATTCTATGATTCTACCTGTAACTGTCGTTCTTTGAGTGGTCGCCTGTGCATTCACACACACGGGCTTTGTGCAGGTGCAGAGCCTGCTGTCAACAATGTTCATTTTGGGCAGGAGCCCTTCCCCTTCCTGCTCCCAGGAAGTGTGGGGAAAGGCACCTGTCCATCCTCACAGGTCCTTTTGGAGACTGCCATGGATCTCAGGAGTGAGAGGTAGAGAGAAGAAGCACCAGTCTGGTCCTGTCCCAACAGTTCCAGCAGAGGAAGGGCAGTAGCTGAGAGGACGACAGCGAGTGGGGCTGGAGGGCAGGTTGTGTAGATGCACAGATGACCAGTGGAAGAACACCAGTTACAGGTGAGCAGCTGGCCTTTTTCTGTCATGGTCTCTGTGCATCACATGTGTGGGCATCCAGCAAGCTGACCCTGTGAAAGACGGAGGGTTGCTGTCATCACTGGAAGATGGAGGGGAGGGCTGCCTGCTGAAGGAGCAGGCTGCCCTTGCAGGGACATCCAGCCAGTGGTGCCTGGCCAATGCCAAGGGTATGGACCATGTGGCTGCTCTGCAGACATCTTGCAGGGGGTGCCAGCAAGAAGGGTCTTGAACATGGCCGGTGGTCATGTGGAGGGGGCTTTTGGTCACATGGTAAGAGGAAGCCCTGCTGCCTCATATGCCAGGCAGATGCTAAACAGACCTAGCTGGACAATTTCAGTAAGGAGAGTGGGCCTCTTTTTCTGTTCACCATAGCAGATGAACAGTCTAGGGTGGCGGCTTTCAACCACTGGTCCGTGGACCAGCACTGGGCTGTGGGACATTTCCTGATGGTTCACAGGGGAACCGCATCCTGCTTGTCAGAGACTGGCATGGGGGCTGGCTGTGCTCCACCACCTCTTCTTTGGTCGGCATAGCATTCTTAGGGGGTGTGCTGGTGCCACCAGGGGGACCAGCGAGGGGAGAGACAGCTTAGTGGAAGCCACCCGGGAGCCATGCTGCACCATTTTCGGTATTTTGTTCTTTTGTTGACATTTTTTGTTGCTTGGTTTCTGGCTGTTTTGAAGAATTTTCATTTTTTGTTATCGTGTTTGGAAACTAATACACTGAATATTGTGTTATATGTACGGTGTTTTTTGTTTCTGCTTCAGCAGTCCCTGAGGTGGTTTTCCTGTTTTTGTCAGTCCCCAGCCGTGAAAGGTCGGAAATCACTGTTCTAGGGGAATTGCAGAATGGCTTGGTCCTGGATTTGTAGAAGGTGAGGGCCCTTCTGACATCAAGCAGGTGCAGGGTGGATGGGAAGAGGAGAAGGCAGGGAGGACCATGTCATGACTGAGAATAAAGGTGACATGAGTTTCAGTAGGTTGGCAGGATCTGGGTGGGGGGTAGCTTTGTGCCTAGGCTTTGTTGGTTAGGTAAGGTTGGTTGACTTGGAAGGTGCAGAGTTTGCTGGCACGATGGGCTGATGTGCTTGCCACTAGGAAGGCCACCTTCCATGATAGGAGGCACAAATAAGTTGTAGCCAAGGACTTTGAAAGGTCTTTTGGTGAGGGTGTGTAGCACCACTGACAAGATTCATGTTGTGGGGGAGGGATGAGGACAAGGGCAAGGTTTTGTAGTTTGCTTAGGAACTTGTGTGCTGATTTGTGGGCAAAACCTGATGCCCCCTTGCCAGGATCAGGGTCTGGCCGGCCCATATGTGTCTGCAGAGCCAGGTGCTTCTCTGTGGGCTAACTGCTGGGAAGAATCAGATGCTGCAGCTGAAAGACCTGGAGATTTACATAAAATATGCTTTTCCACTGCCACTCTTTGCCACAGCAATGCAAGCTATTTCCCAGGACTCCTTGTGCTTTGGCTACTAGTATCTCTGTGCCTTGATCCTACCTTCCTCCAAGTAGACTCTGCTTTGCTCCAGCTCTCCTAGCCTCATTGCAGCTACTCGCCCAGTAAACTGACCTCAAAATTGTGCTCCAGCTCTCTGTCTCTTCTTCTAAATGAAGCCCAGTTGCTCTCCTCCATGCTTTCAACCTAGGACTGCTGAATTGCCCCAGTCTGTTCCTTTGGCAAAGCTCCAGACTCTCATTTGAGCTTGCACCTTGGACCTGGTGTTCTGCCTATCCCTGCTGCCACCAAGTATACACAAACCAATGATGGGGCGAGGTCTTTCTGGACGCATATTTGCAGGAAGACCAGGATTTGTTTGATGGTGGCCCTCCTTGGGTTGAAACCTTTCAGACATGCAAAGGTTGTGAAGGTGTTCCACTTTGTGGAGTTTTTCAGGGCTGTGTCTAGTATGGATCCTCAAGGTCATGGGTCCTCAAACTATGGCCCGCGGGACGGATCCGGCCTGCTGTGGCCATCCATCCAGCCCACACCGCTGTTCGCCGCCCACGCACGCACTTGCTGCGCGGGTGCAGAGGTGGTGGCTCACTCGCTCGGAGATGGTCTCCGAGAGAGCAAGCTGCTGTCACCTGCCTCCCATACGCGCTCGCTCACTGCTGCCTCACAGTGTGGACAGGGAGGTGGTGACTCACTCGCTCGGAGATGGCTTTGGACTCGCTGGGAGATCTTCAAGTGAGTGAGCCACTGCCATGTGTGCCTGATGCCGCCGTGTGTGCACCCAATGCTGCCTCGCATGCTCCTGATGGCACCTACACTGGCCCGCACCCCCACCTCACTGGCCCACGACAGTCACCACAGCCTTTCAACTGGTCTCCTATTCAAAACGTTTGAGGACCCCTGCCTTAGGTGGTAGTGATGCTTCCTCCCCAGTCTAGGGGACAATCTTCGAAGCTCTAGGGTTGGGTGGAGAACTCAGCCTTAGTCTTGTGAAATGAAGTCCTGGCAGCATGAAGGTGGATGAAGTCCCCCTGGGAGAGTTGGAGGAACTGGGAGAACATTGCTGTCTCAGCCACCCTGGGGTTATGAGAACGCATTCTATCCCATCCCTCCTCATCGTAACAGTCACCCTGGTGATTAGGGGGAAAGGAGGAAAGATGCAGAACAGGATGCTGTTCCATCAGAGGAGGAAGGCATTCCCCAGGGAGATGGTTCCCTGTCCCACCCTGGAGCAAAACTGGGGGCATGTCATGTTGTGGGCTGTGGTGAAGAGCGCCACTGACCATGTCCTGCATTTGTTGTGGAGGTGGCAGAGGACCATCTTGTTCAATTCCTACTTCTGTGAGTTGAGGGTTGCATGTCATTTTAACTGTTAAATTATTTATTGTATAGTTTATTTTTATCTTTCAGACCATGAGATGGGCCAGCTTTTAACGTGTTTTAAATGGTATATTTGTGTTATATTATTATATTGTTTTGTATTGTTTTGATTTGTTGTCAGCCGCCCCGAGGCTTGTTTGCAAGGGGGCGGCTTATAAATCGGCTACATACATACATACATAAAATGTCTGAGAGCATCTGCCAATATGTTTTTCTTGCCCACCATGTGAATCGATGTGCTCTGGATGTCCCTTGCAATGCGTATGTCTATGGCTAGCCTTGTGAGCGGGATGGACCATGTGTCTCCCTACTTGCCCAGACAGAACATCATAGTTGTATTGCTTGTGGTTATCTGAATTGGCAGCACAGGGAGGTTTGGAAACCTATCAGTGCCTTGTGGCAAGGCAGCATCTCCAGGAAGTTGATGTGGTGGCTGGTCTCTCTGTGGTTCCAGGACTTCTGAGTTTATAGGCCACCACAGTGTGCTCCCCAGCCTGTCTTGGTCATGTCTGTAGTGATGGTGGCCATTGGCTCTGATCCCTACCATGGGGATGGTCCACCAGTGCAGGCAGTTCTGGACTGAGAGTGGGCAAAGCACAGCTATAGCAGTCTCATCTGCAGACTGGCCAAGTGGACCACTGCTACTGTGGCTGCCCTGAGGTCATTTGGGCAGTACTTGTTCATGGCACCCATTGTCTCCCATAGGAAGAGTTGGTACTGAGCCATGGTGGCCTTAAAATTTGAGAGCTGGATACCCAGGGACAAAGCTGTGTAAATCTACCTCACTAGGCCATCCAGCCGGCATCCCTTACAGTTGACTGGGGCCACGTGTTCCCCCTGTGCCGACTCAGTGATGATGGAGTTCAGGGCTTGGGCACTGAAACAGGAAGGAAGCATCCTTCTCTTACACTCAGTACATTTTCTCAGCCTTCTCTGATGTACTGAGGGAGGCTGAAGGGAACTTCCAGGACAGCCCTGGAACAGGGCTAGCAGGACAGGAATGGCCACTGGCCTTGAGCCCTTGGAGCTCAGGGCATCAATGACTGGGTCAGCAACCTAATCCTGCTGCTGCTTAGTCTTCAGTCCCAGTTCTGAGGCCATTCTGAGCACCTGCTCCAAGAAGCACCTCCTCTCCACTGACGGGGATGCTGGGTCCTGGTCACAACTGTCCTGAGGACATCTCCTGCAGGCACAATGAGATCACTGACTCAGAATCCGAATCATAGCCAGGGCTGGAACACAAAGATTGGCTTTGTGATCTCCTGTGATGTGGATAGTACTGAGGCGTGATGCCAATCTGGTATTGAGACCTGGTGTCCATCTGGTGCCAGTGGGTGGCAATGGCTTAGTCTGCTGTTAGTTACTTGTTGAGGGCTGGTGCGGGCTTGATACTGAGGCCTGGTGATGGTTAGTGCTGGAACCTGGAGATGGCCAGTGGTTGGGCAGTTGCGTTGGGTGGACTTGGAGGGGTGGTGGCCAGTGGGTGGCCTGCTCTTGTGTCTCTTGGGTGTCACAGGATGAGGATGGTGTGTGTGGCCCTGGTATCGGCGGTGCTCAGCAACAGGGTTTTGGCATTGATTGGCTCATGTCCCTTGTCCAGGCAAAGAGGCAGAAGGAGTGCCCATTGGATGGGGGCTATTTGCTGTTGCATGAAGCACAGCTCCAAAAGGCTGCCACCATTGTGCAGATGGCAAGGAAGGTGGGAAAGAAGGTGAGGGAAGCTAGGGAAATCATAGGCAACTTGGGCAGAGTTGTAGAGCAGTGGATAGAAATGTGGGGGGTTTGGTAGATTTTTTAAAAAATAGTGAAAATGGGTAGTCAGAGAGGAATGGAGGATTGTTTTGGGCAAAATGGAGAGCAAAAAAAGAGAGAAAGAATGTGGAGTGCCCAAGGTAGATAGAGAACAGCAAAGCAATTCCTGGTCTAGGTGTGATGGAGGCCAAAAAGGAACTAAGTGGATGGGGAGGAACCTCACCCTCACCCTTTGGGAACGGGAAGGGGCAGGGCTCCTGCCCAAAACGAACGCTTAGCTATTGAAGCTTCCCAACAGGCACTGCACTGGCAGAGAGCCCATTTGTGTGATGCACAGAGACCATGATGAAGAACCAAAAGATGTTTTGGTTTGGAACCACTGCATTTCATAATGAAAGCAATATAACATTTCTGCTGATAAAATGTGCCTATGATGTTAGCCATCCAGAGACACAAGTAATTGGACAGCATACAAATTTTATTTTATTTATATTTATTTTGTGTATGTGTGTGTGTGTATATATATATATATATATGAATGAATGAATGAATGAATGAATGAATATATTAGTGGCAGTTGGACACTGCTGAAATCCTTGAACTAAATGGGCAGAAATCTCAATAGCTTGGGAAAGCTTTCCTAGAAGCAATCAGTAAAGGAACTTTTGGAAGCAGTCCTGGCTAAGCAGCAAATGGTGTACCATGGACAGCTCTGTGGTGATTTTTTTCCCCCCTGCTAGCACTGTGAATACTACACTCTGTCACTAAATGACATCTCAAGGTTGCTTGAAATGTATACAGCCTATAAATGGAATCTGCATAATAAACTGCATAGAAGGAAGGATGGAATCGATGTATAAAAGGCCAGTGTGTTCACTAAACTGAAGGGAAGGGCCAAGGTCAGTAGGATTTGAGCAGAAGCTTTTGCATACAAAAACTCCCAGGCTCCTCCCAGCTAAAAAGCACTGGACAGGGAATGATGGGAAGGGTCTACTGAATGAGCTACTGAAAGTCAGTAACACTGGATTAAATGAACAGAGAGATGCAACACCATTTTATACTGTTCTGAGTTTGTCTTTTAATAGTTGGAATATTTTAACATATGGCTTTATTTGTAATTGTTTATTAAGATCTAGCTGGTCACTGACTGTAATAAATTGTTGTAGTTTAAACTCAGTTCAGAAGTTTAAAAAACGCATGCCCAAAATTAACACCCCTAACGTTAATTTTCAACAATAATGTAACCTGGTCTGTTTTGAGAAGAAAATGAGAGAGCAAGTGTCATGAATATGCCTTTGGCTAGTTTTTTACTAAAGCAAGGGGAAAATTAATTCCCAGCATACAGATAATAACCATAATGGTTTTAAATCTATCTTGATCGGCAATTAGTCTCTTTGTTCTTGGTAGTAGTGGTGGGGGATGTGAAGGTGATTTTGGGAAATCATCCAAAATATTTTTCATCCCAGAAATGTTTCTTTTGTTCTTCTACCAGAAAGCCCATATTATTATCTTGGTATGTGATTTGTACGCGTAAGTGTAAAGTCTTTTTATCGAGGAAGATCCATTTACAGTGCAGCTTTGATGAGAAACATCAAACTTTATGCACTAATAAGGCTATAACTACTTTTGTCTCTGTGCATTTTGTGAGCAATATGCTTGGTGACTCTCTTTTTTTTTTTCCACAGAGTCGAATGGCAGAGAGCCTTCGCCTGTTTGACTCCATTTGCAACAACAACTGGTTTATCAACACCTCCCTTATCCTCTTCCTGAATAAGAAGGATCTGTTGGCAGAAAAAATCCGTCGTATCCCGCTAACAGTCTGCTTTCCTGAGTACAAAGGCCAAAACACTTACGAGGAAGCAGCTGTCTATATCCAGCGTCAGTTTGAGGACTTGAATCGCAACAAGGAGACAAAGGAGATCTATTCACATTTCACTTGCGCCACTGATACCAGTAACATCCAGTTTGTGTTTGATGCGGTGACAGATGTCATCATTCAGAACAACCTCAAGTATATTGGTCTTTGCTAAGGACATTTGCAATTAAGTCTGATTTCTTAAAGGAATGCAAAAGAGGTGAACTAGCTCCACTTTCAGTGGAAACAAGGCAGTACTTGGAAGGGAGCAATCTGAAGCATGTTTGCAAATCTCTTCAACTGCCTACTCACACTTTTGCAAAAACAAATGTCTTCAAGTGTGCATACATCCCACAAAATAGAGAGATTTTGAACTGTATGGAAGTGCTTTCACTACAGTCTTGTCCTCACTGGATCATTCTATTCATTGCATTTATTTTCCTAGAGATGGTGGAGCTATTATGTTTTCTGTATAATCAAGCAGTGCATTGTTATTACTGTCCTAGAAACCATGTTGCTGTTGGGAAGAGCCAGGGCTGCTGAGAGGGAGGCAGGGCTGCACTGCAAGGCCCCCACACTGCGAGAAGACGAGCACTTCCAGACTAGTTGATAGAGAACTGGCAAATCTGAGTCAAGTGTTCCTTAACCACATTCTAGTACACAGCTTACAATTCATATACAATGGATCATGTATATATTCAGGCACATAACTTGCAAAAAGATACCAAGTATGTATTTGGTATACATGTTATGTTTGCATCATGGTTTATTGTGACTATTCTGCCTGCTGAAGGAACTGATAGTGCAGAATAACTCCATGAGTTCTTGCCCTGACCTCTAGCCCTTCCTGCTGTTCAGATTCAAAATATGCAGCAAAAATAATACATGAATGGAATTAATGAATAAAAGACTAGGCCAAAATTACAGTCAGTGTTTGTTCTACTAGTGAGAAATTTTATACATTGAAAGTTTTCTTTTACATCCTTTTTTGCCAAATAATTGTGCTCTTTCACAAAAACTCTGAAAGTTTAATAAGTGGTTGAGGTTTTTTTTTAATGCAGATATTGAAAGTATAAGTTTTTTTAATTGTTTTGTGTCTGGATTTTACAAGTGTGCCAATGGACAATTGTATCCCATTGCTCCAAGGAAATCCTCTGAAGTATGGCAACATTAACAGCTTTTCTTAACACAGGAGCCAATGAAACTGTATAATAATATAGCCTTTTAAGTCTTTTTTGTGTTTATTTTTTAAAAAGTGCTGTAATTATTAGGTGAACAGATGAGTGCTATGAACAATATTTAAATGTCTCGATATTTAAATTTTTTAAATGTGGTGGAATTAAAGAAATGGAAATGATGCATTTCTCAGCTCCCTTCCATCCTGTATGCAAACAATATGGGATGGTATAGTATTCTAGCAAATTTACAGTTCAGTTTGAATGCCTGAGAAGCTCTTTGCAACTTTACTGGAAAATCTAACATGGGTCATATGACCAGTAGTCATGTGATACCTTCTCCCACTCATACCCTGCAAGAGACTTCTTCCATTCTTCAGTGTAAACTAAATGTGTAAGAACTGTAAAGCACATAACTGCACTCCTCTGCCTCTCTCACACACTGCCTGCTCCCTCATTCAATTTTCCAGCTGTATGAAGACTGGTGAGAAGTCTCAGCCAAGGGCTTTAAGAAAAACATGAGAGAAAATAATGAATGATGACCAAGTTATGGGCTGTCTACGTTAAGAAAATAAATAATCTGAATGATCTCAACTGGTCCATGGTGTGCTCATTGTTTATAGATTCTGTGAGACAAAATTCCAGATACCTGCATTCCCACTTCACATAATCATAGAATGGTAGAGTTGGAAGGAGCAATGAAGGCCATTGGATCCAGCCCCCTGCTGTTGCAGGACACCAATTTACACCATCTCACTCAGATGGCTGTCCAGTTTCTACAAATTCTACTTCTTCCAAATTGCATTCTTCTGATCTGAGAACCACTTTCACTTTGATATTTATTCCTTGTGTAACCAGGCCAGTACAGCATTTAGAAAGAAATGGAGAACAGATATTATGAGAAGGGCCTTGAAGCAGCTCCAGATGGAAGGAAACTGACAGTTCTTTCCAGTAGAATCTTTCCCACTATAATTTCCTTTTCAGGAGACATTTGGAGCACATTGTTTGTCTACAGCAGCGGTCTTTAAGAGATTGCTGTCAAAAGCCTGTATCTCTCAGAATTCCTGGGAATACTGTTTAGGTTTCGGAGGCTGGTTTAGGGACCAATGTAGGTTGAATCAAAATGGAAAAAGGCATGGCTTTTATTATGCAATCATCTTGCCTCATTCATGCAATCAATCAATCCTTTATTCGGTCATTGACCAGCCAATACTCATTCATGGAATTCTACTGTGGGTGAGGGTGGAGAAGGGGAAGTGCAGAGATAGAACGTTTGCTTGTAACCCTCCAGTATTTTCCCAGTGCAGCTTCCCTTTTTCTTATTGGAAGTGTCAATTAAGCAGCGAAAGAGAAGAGCAGCACAGTACCTTGCAACTGGCAGCAGCAGGAATCCTTGTCTGGTGGCACCCCAGATGTACTGGATGTACTACTTCAATGAAGGTTGGAATCAGATCTTGCTTTAGAATATGGAGTGGGGAGACAAGTGAGAAGCAGATCACCTTCCACCTGATAACTTCTTTTTTTGTTTAGTCACAAAGTCACACCCGACCCATCATGACCCCATGGACAACATTCCTCCAGGCTCACTGGTCCTCCACCATCCTTCGAAGTCCACCCAAGTCCACACCCACTACCCCAGTGACTCCATCTAGCCACCTCCTCTGCCATCCCCTTCTCCTTTTGTGGTCAATTGTTCCTAGTATCAGGGTTTTCTCCAGTGGGTTGTTCCTTCTCATTAGGTGGCCAAAGTATTTCAGTTTCATCTTCAGTACCTGAGCCTTCTAAAGAGCAGTCAGGGATGATTTCCTTTAAGATTGACTGGTTTGATCTCTTTGCAGTTCAAGGAACTCGCAGGGGTCTTCTCCAGCACCGCAATTCAAAGGCCTCACTTCTTTGGCACTCAGCCTTCCTTATGGTCCAAGTTTCACAGCTATACATTGCAACTGGGATACACAGATGATACCACTCTAATGGCAGAAAGTGAAGGGGAACCACAGCCGGTGTGGGTCAATAATTTTATCTATGTTATATTTTATTGTATTTTATCCATGTGAGCTGTCCTGAGGCTTTCGCGACAGGACAGCATATAAATACTTTAAATAAATAAATAAAGAGCCTCTTGATGTGTGTGAAAGAGGAGGGCTCAAAAGTTGGCTTGGAACTCAACATTAAGAAAACTATGATCATGGCATCCGGTCCTCTCACTTCCTGGCAAATAGATGGGGAAGAAATGGAGGTAGTGACAGATTTTATTTTTCTTGGGCTCCAAGATGGTGACAGCAGCCAAGAAATTAAAAGACGCTTGCTCCTTGGGAGGAAAGCTATGGCAAATCTAAGCATACTAAAAAGCAGAGACAAAGCAAATAGCTGAAAGGATAGCAAGACAAAGCTGCAGGGAATCAGTAGCTTGCTTACTTGGAAGCACACGCTGCTGGAAATTGGTAAATACACTACAGTTTGTTAGAAAAATGTACATAGGGTTGGCACTGAATAACATTGAATCACAAATCTGGCCAAGAATTGCTGCTTAAAGGACAAGAATGTCCTAATTCCTGTCCCACTGACTGCAGGATGGCTGGACTGACAGGTTGATGCATGCTCTAATTCACACTAAGAGAACCAAATTGCAGCAAGATCTACCTCAGCCATAAAGAACTTCAACCTTGGATAAATATGTTAGAAGTCAATAATAGCAAGTTCCTTGCTATCTTCATGTCTTTTTACAGTGATTGGAGAAATTAACACAGTGGGCAGACTCCAGTGAAGTGCTTACACTTCATTTAAAATCAGTGCTTACACTGATTCATTTATGACCTGCTAACTCCTCCATAAGCAGCATTCACCATGTGTAGTATGACGACTTAACACTCATTTCTGCAATTTATTAAAATATTTATATGCCACCTATTTTACTAACATCATCCCTAGGCAATTCACAAAATTAAAGGAATTAACATCCCTAGACAGCTCACAGTATTAAAAAAATTAACAATAAAACTTAAAACACTAATAAACTGATTATAAATTATTACAAAAGTACATTTAAAAGTAATAGTGAATGGGGCAGATCAGAGCTTGCAGCTGAGTGGCGCGTAAGGACAGTTCCACCAATCTATTGTGGAAACAGCATGTCCACTGATGATGGGGCTTCCTCTGAGAAGTGCTCCATCTCTTGTGCAAGCATTGTTTCTTGCTTGTGCACATCAATCTGCTAGATGCAAGGCAACTAATGGACCTAGGTGCCCCACTGGATTCCAGCCTGCACGCCAAGGCGTTTGCTTTCAAAAAGATAGAAATGTGCCAAACAGAATGCAGCTTAAAGCTAATCATAGAGAAAAATGGCACAGCAAATGTATTATTCGTGTGTTTATAAAGTCTGTTATTTTTGGATGAATTGTGCATGATGTGTGTATTCGGACATCAGACAAGTAAGCAATCTTTTTCCTTAAATGATTACTTTCTTTACTACATTACTACAGCATAGAGCCAAAGTATTCATGGGTCTTTTAAAAATTCTGATGTGAAATGTCTAACTGAAGTTCAAATTCCAGTACAATTGACAAGAGGACAATTGTCCCTATCAGTCTGCCTGAATCTTCTTTAGATTAGCAAATAGTTACAGCTGAAGAATTCAGTTCTCCAGATACTCTGCTACTCCACCACTACTCAAAAGTAAACTTGGAGCCAGTGAACTAGAAGTCACTTCTTTACAGAGCAATAACTTTACTTACTAGTCACAAAATAATACTAAGGAGAAAATGTAAAGCAGATTTCAAGGGAGGCAGCCCACCAACCATATTCACCTTCTTGAACTAGCAAAAACAACAGTACGGATTTAACATTAAAGGCAGGTTGCATACTTTTTAACTGTCATTCTTTGAGTGGTCTCTGCACATTCACACACGGGTGCTGTGCCTGCACAATGCCTTGCTCCGGAAGATTTCTCTAGTTCAGCCTAGAACTTCCCATGGAAGCACCTCCCCCATTATATAAATAGCTGGCTCCTGCCATTTTCTCAGTTCACCTGGAGACCAACATTTGCAGTGTTTGTCAGTCCCAAAGACCCCAAATATTTCATCGCCATGAAATCAGGAGGTAGGTTGCAGAGATAAATATGTGTATACATCTAACAATGTACCTATACATATATCCACCAACATCGATGCAGGGCTGGCAGGTGGGTTGTGTGAATGCAAAGATGACCACTTGAAAAACGACAGTTACAGGTATGCAACCTGCCTTCCTTTGTCATGGTCTCTGTGCCATCTGGATGGTGGTCAGTGCTGAGCAGGACCGTTCCTGGGACTGATCCTGTTCAATCTTTCCATCACTGGAAAGAGGAGGTGACAAGTATGCTGATCAAATTTGCAGATGATACTAAAATGGGGGCAGTGGCCACAACTGAGGAGCAGGTACTCTGGATCCAAAAGGATCTGGACAGACTATGGAAGTGGGCAGGAGACAACAGGATGGTGTTCAGTGTGGATAAGTGCAAGGTCTTGCACTTGGGGCATAGGAATAGGTGTCATAAGTACAGGTTAGGGGACAACTGGCTGGAGAGCAGCACTTGTGAAAGGGACCTCGGGGTGCTGGTTGACTGCAGGCTAAACATGAGCCAGCAGTGTGATGTGATGGTCAAGAGGGCGAATGCCAGAAGTGTCGCTTCTAGATCGAGAGAGTTATTACTGCCACTCTACATAATTCTGGTCTGCCCACAACTGGAGTATTGTGTTCAGTTCTGGGCTCCACATTACAAGAAGGATATAGCCAGGTTGGCTATAGCCACAAGGATGCAGGGTAAGCTGTATGAGGTGAGATTGAGGATACTGGGTCTCTTCAGCCTGGAGAAGAGGAGACTCTGAGGGGATCTGTTGCTGACATGAGGGGGTGTCACACAGAGGTGAGTAGAGACCTGCTCTTCCCTGTGGAGGAGGGCAGGATGCGTTCCAATGGAGCAAAGCTCAGGAAACCAAGGTTCAACTTAGATGGCAGGAAGTACTTCCTGACAGTTAGGACCCCTAGGGTATGGAATGGGCTTCCACGGGAGGTGGTTGAGGCCAGTGAGGGTGTTCAAGAATAGGCTCAAAATGCACATGGTAGGCATGTCGTGAACAGAGCTGGCTGGAGCTGGGGGTCAGACTAGATTGCCTGGGAGGCCAATTCTGACTCACTCTATGTTTCTATGTTTTTATGTAGTCTTCTCTCTGGTCCAATCCATGCTCCTTGGGTTTATATAGCAGTGACTCAAGTGGGCATCCGAAACAGTGAGGGATGTGTCCATAGTGAGGGTTGCTGTCAGCTCTGTAGTTTGGAATGGAAGACCCTTGGATAGATTGTGCTCATGGGTCCACCATGCCAAGCTTGCTCAGATTTGTATTGGAAGAATGAGTGTTTGCCTTGGAGGATCAGAGGCTTGTCAAAATTTCTTGTTGAACCATAACTGTGGAGGGTGCATTCGTAATTTGGCATACTGTGGATACCGTGGATGCCATGTGCCCTAGGAATAGTTGGATCTGGTGAGAGGATGCTCTGGCCTTCAAGTGAAGTCAGCAGCCATATGTATGAATCTGTCCATCCCGACACAGAATCAAGTACTACACCGGTGTATTGTATAGTCTGTGTAGGGGCAAGATTAGTTATTCATTGTGGCCTCTGTGCATCACACATCATGGGTGCTGCACTTACACAGTGTCTGTAGCCCAGAAAGATTTAATAGCTTGAATGGTTTTTGGCGGGAACTCTGCTCCCCTCTCCCCCGTAGTATAAAAGGGCAGAGTGCCCGTCATTTCCCAGTCTTATTGCAACTGCCATTCACCATGCCTCGAACCTTTTGCTTGCTTCTCGTAGCTAAGTTTTACTATTTTCTTTTCTTAACTTTTACAACTTTTACTTCTTTGTCTTACCCCTTTTCCAAGTTAAATCCCTCCCCCCGTCTTTTTCCCGTAGTTACTTCCTCTTGTACCCCTTTCCCCTTTTCCCCAAAATAAAAAATTTAAAAAAACCCCTTCTATTGTTAATTCTCCTTTAGCTCACTGTTTTCCTCCTTTTCTGCTTCAATGGCGCAGCAAGCAGCTTTTTGCAAATGCTCTCAGTGCTGAGCCAAAATGTCTCCATCTGACCCGCATGATTTGTGCCTTCTCTGCCTGGGGGAAGGGCACAGAACTGATAAATGCGAACATTGCCAGTCCTTTACTAAACAGGCTTGCGAGAACCACAAAAACCATCTGCAAAAGATGCTTTGGGAGCAAACTTTGTTTGCCATGAAAGTGGTGGAAGCTGGTGCGGCGAGCTCATCTAAACTCGCTCCCCCTCATACTTCTCATACTTCATGTATTGTGGTCTCAAGTCATGCAAATGCTGGTCAAAACCAGCATCCTGAAAAGTATCTGCAGCCAGTACTAGTGGGCCATGTTTGGTGGTATATGTTCAGAACTTCTGGTCCCCGTCATCATTCCTGCTCCCACATCCTACACAAGTTACAGCTTCTGAACAATCCTTGAAGCTAGTCCCATTGCAATTGGAAGATAACAAAGCATACATTAAAGAAAACAGGTTATCCCTGTTCATTTATGGGTGCAGTTGAGCCACCAACTGTTGTGCCTAATGACTCAGAGGAGTTGTTAGCATGTGTAAGAGTGCAAGAAACTCCCAGTGAGAGTCAGGCTTTAGAGCAAGATTTCTATTTGGTGCCCATGGCACAAATGCCTCCCCCCTCACCTGATTCTGATGAAGTTTTTTTCCAGCCTGAGCGGAACTGCATTCCTCAAAAAGATAATGCAGCTGTGCAGGCCATGGGACAGCCCGTTGCCATGGAGAATGCCCAGCTGAGGAGAAGACTTTGGTATTTGAGCCAATTAGTAGAGAGGCAAGGTCAAAGAAGGAGGGGGAGGAGTTTATCTAGCCCCCCTCCCATGGGGAGGGGCGTTCCTGTCGGGTGAAGAGTATGTCATAAACCTGAGATCGGTCAGAAAGGAGGGGGCATCTGGGTTGCTTAGAACTGCCATTAACAGCTCCTGTATTATTCATTGCCTGCGTATCTTTGAAGTTGTTTAGGATAAAAGGCTTTAAACCTTTATTGCCTGTTCCTGTGTGAATAATTAGGAAGAGTGCTCCGGCCTCACGACACCAATTGAAGCTGGTACAAGGCCCACCATGAGGTCAGCCAAGCTTCAAGAATTACAATGGCTCCAGCTATGAACTTGTTCCTTCAGAGGCCATGTACCCCTTAGAGCTGTGTGACATCAGTGTATTGATAGCAATGTGCTCCTAAATGCCTAATGACTTTGCTCAATGATTTAATATAGATGCTAAATTTCATGTGACAAAACTGATCCCCCCAGAACCCAGTATTGGAGAATCCACAAGGCCAAGCAATATACTGCAAGCACCTTCTGGAGCCAATCCCTCAAGTAGGCATGAAAGCCCAGGAATTCAGTAATACCACCCCAAGCTCAGACATTCGCTCCAGAAGGCTGATGGGACTGAAAGCCACTGAGAGATCAGCAGAGACACACTGGCCTATCTCTTTCTCTCCTAATATAAGTCATCATGTAGGCTGTTCCTGTGCCAAAACCAGGCCTGACCCCCAAATGAAAGGGATTCAGGTAATTGGTCTCATCCAAGAGCCTGGCAACCACCTGCCCAAGGTCTTTATACAGGAAGATAACATTTGCCACTGGCCTAAAGTTAAACTTTAAAAAAGTTAAAATTTAAAAATTTTAAAAGTTAAAGTAGGGACTGCAGGTGGCGCAGTGGTTTAAACTGCTGTGCTGCTGGGCTGGTTGATCGTAAGGTCGCTGGTTCGAATCTGCACACGGGGTGAGCTCCCGTGCGCTGTCCCAGCTCCTGCCAACCTTGCAGTTCGAAAGCATGCAAATGCAAGTAGATAAAAAGGTAGCACTTCGGTGGGCAGGTAACAGCATTCCGTGCACTTTGGTGTTTAGTCATGCCGGCCACATGACCACAAAGACTGTCTGCAGACAAACGGCTAGGAAACGGAGATGAGCACCACCCCCTAGAGTCAGGCATGACTGGGCGTAACGTCAAGGGGAGACCTTTACCTTTACCTTTAAAGTTAAAATATTCCAGGTCCAGGGATAATTACCTGAAGAATGCTATTATACAATGCTGTTAGTATACCTGTAGGGACTGGGCATACTTCTCCCAAAATACAGCATTCCAAGGTGGGTATTTCAGACTCTGAATCTGAATTGTAAGAAAAGGTGGGGCTGAAATGCAAAGGTTCTGAGCTTTGAGGTAAGTCAAATGGCTGGTGAGAGCCAGACTGCCTCTGACTCAGGGAAAGACACTGTGGGACAGGAAGAGTCAGAGGGCACGGGGTGTGACTTTATCAGGCTGTAGTTCAACATCAGGTCAAATAAGCAAACCAATTAAGCAATATCCAGTGTTCCTGCCTTCTGGCCACAAGCAGCACTAACCTCCCTGAGGGTGGAGCCAACTCCATTTGATGGGGGAAGGAGGAGGGGAATTAGGTTTGGAATCAATTCCTGGTATGGGCTAGAAGAACCTCCACAGTTAGAGGGTTTTAACACAATAAATGCTTCTTGCTAATGACCGTTGTATTATTCTCTTTGTATCACAAGCCAGTCCTGACTGGCAAGCTTTAACATAATAAAGATAGTACTTAGAAGCCTCTTGTCATTATCTGCATGGAAGGGAAAAGAAGAGAGGTTGGGGAAAAGAGATACAAACTCACTTTGCACAGAAACAGAAGCAAAATAAATTTGTCTGCTTCTAAGAAGCCTATGATCTAAATTAGAAACATAGGAACAGAAAAATGAAATTGAAAACTATTGGGGAAAAGTGGAGTGAGAAATGGAGGTCCTGAAAAATTGTAGATGGAGGAAGTGGCAAGAAAGGGATTTGTGAACAGGTAGCAATAAAATACAATGGATACAAGAGTGTAGAGTTGATTATACTAAAAAATCTGTTAACATGTTGACTTATACAAATTCAGAAATTCATTGAACAATAACAAGATGGGCCACTATTGTTACCCCTAAAACACAGGTGAGATGCTGAAGTTGAGTGGCTTGTCTAAAGACCACAGTGAAGAGCTGAACTTGGAATGTCTAGCTTATATCACGAACTCAGCAAAAGGAAGATAAATTAATTGCATTTAGAAAGCAGAGTCAGAGGAGACATAGAAACAGAGAAACAGAGTGAGTCAGAAGGGGTCTCCCGGGCCATCTAGTCTGACCTCTGGCACCAGCCGGCTCCGCTCATGACATGCCCACCATGTGCATGTCCAGCCTATCCTTGAACACCTGCACCGATGGGCCCTCAACGACCTCTCGTGGAAGCCCATTCCACACCCTCGGGGTCCTGACTGTCAGATATGCTTCCTGGCATCTAATTATCTAGTTTCCCTGTTGTTCAATGCAGGCTGTACACTGCAGAGTCCAGCTACAGTATCCCTTACAGATGACTATCCAGCTTCTGCTTAAATATCTCCAGCAAATAATTCACTTCCCAAGATAATCTGTTCCACTGCTGAATGTCTGTGTTAGGAATATTCTTATGTTTAGCACCAAGTGAAATGAAAACATCCAATATCACAATCACTCAGAGAAGGCCCAAATGCTATGAGATGTTTTTCTATATACACATACCATGTCATTAGCATAAATATTGGGATCAAAATGGCAGATATATTCATATTATAATTTTGAAGAGTGCTAAGAAGAAAGAAATACAGTATTCTGTAGTATAAATAATCTGAAAGGTAATTCATCCTACCTGCAGGCAATTCTGACATCAGTTTCAATGCATAATGCATGTTCCACCGACAGATATCAATAGGGTCATTCAAAAGCTGGGCCAGAGCTGGGATGACTTCATGTTCTATAAAACTGGTCCTATATTTAGGAAGTTTATATATTGTAAATTATTCATGTAAGCACATTAAACTATTAAAATAATAAAACATTAAACTAATACGAATATTGTATTATTTTTGTACTTTGTATTTTAACTTGCGGGACTGCAGGTGGCGCAGTGGTTTAAACCACTGTGCTGCTGGGCTGGTTGATCAAAAGGTCGCCGGTTCGAATCTGCACATGGGGTGAGCTCCCGTGCGCCGTCCCAGCTCCTGCCAACCTTGCAGTTCGAAAGCATGCAAATGCAAGTAGATAAAAAGGTACCACTTCGGTGGGCAGGTAACAGCATTCCATGCACCTCGGTGTTTAGTCATGCCGGCCACATGACCATGGAGACTGTCTGTGGACAAATGCTGCCTCCCTCAGCCAGGAAACGGAGATGAGCACCGCCCCCTAGAGTCAGGCATGACTGGATGTAATGTCAAGGGGAAACCTTTACCTTTTTACCTTTATTTTAACTTATGTTGTAAGCCGTCCTGAGGCTTTGTTGCGATGGGGCGGCCTATAAATGTTTTAATAAATAAAATAAAATAAAATAAAATATTTCTTCATTTTGTTCTCTGAAACACTCGTGAACTGGTTACAAGCCTAAGTGTGGAACATCCTAGAGTGAGGCAGAGCCTTAAGCAGGAGCCTGACCCATCCCCTCTGCACCTGCCCCAGTTGAGGCTCTCACTTGTCTCTCAGTTCCTCTTCATCCACTGCAGCAACAAGCAGCATTGGTATTCTCGTACCTCACAGCTCATATAAACCAACCAAACAAAACCTTCTTGGCTCCCCTATGACTTCTTTCTAACCTTCTATCTTCATTCTTCTCTCCTTTCTTCTCTGTTTCCCCTGTTTCCACTCCCACAGGGCACATGACCTCCAGGTCCTTTTCAAAAAAAAGTACTCATTGCAGGAGGAAATGACCATCAACCAAAAGACACTCAGCCTGGTGTGCCTCAGGAAGCCCTACAAAAACAATTGCTGCTCCCATTGCAAGATCTTCATCAAGCAGGCCAGGTGAAGTATGTGTTACTGAGTTTTCCTCAGGTAGCAAACACAGGCGGTAGCAGACACAGATATACAAACTCGAGTTTTGCATACTATCTTGGCTATCATTTACAGAAAGTGTCCTTCAGCTTTCTGTAATTATGTGTTTCATAGAATCATACAATACTAGATCTGAAAGGGGTCACGAAGGCCATCGAGTCTAGCCCCCTGCTGTTGCAGGACACCAAGTTACACATCCCACTCAGATGGCTGTCCATGGTTTGTATGACCATTGCCTCCAAGTGACTGTCCAAGTTCAAAATGCCATAGTTGCTTGCTCAGTGTGAATTCTGCAAGACAGCAGAACTCTGTGGTGCAACCTTGACATAAGTCCTCCCATGAAACACCATGGAGAGTACTTCTGGGCGTCAGTCTCCTGCCTCAGGAGCAGTGACAACTTCAGCCAAGTCTCCGGACCAACAGCTTGACATCAGCCCTTCAGGGCCTATGGTCAAAACCAACCAAGTCAAACAGACCACATCTTAAAATAATCAATTCACAAACAAGCAGACTCCAGGACATATAAACAAGAAGCAAAAGGCCAACTCATCAAATAGAAACCTACATTGACCTCAAACTCACCAACTCTGATCCAGCTATCCCTGGCTAGGACAGTGTGAAAAAGAACATTGTATGTACTAACGCTGATCAAGAAAACTACAAATTCCATGTGATCCTAGCTTTCTGAATTATGCCCAGTTTCTTGGCTTGGTATCAGATGTGTAACAAGAACACTACTCCCACAGCCATGCCATCTGGCTCAGAACCAATTGCCCCCCAAAGTACACTGGTCTACAAGGAGAAAGTCTCAGAAATGAAAAGAGCTAAATTTTACCAGAATTAGGTTACTAATAAAGGAAAATTAAGTCCTGAGTATTAATTGGCTCCAGTTTCCAAGATACAGCTTCAGGTCAAAATTGGTGGGTTCCTTCCACACCACTGAAACTGCGAAAGGCATGGACTTTTTCTTGTTTAGCCAATGACACAGATAAGTCGCACATGTAATGCAACAATAATGAGGGGCCCGGCTCTTGTCCTGATCTCCTATTTTAGAAACATAGAAACAGAGCGAGTCAGAAGGGGCCTCCTGGGCCATCTAGTCTGACCTCCGGCACCAGCCGGCTCCGTTCACAACATGCCCACCATGTGCATGTCCAGCCTGTCCTTGAACACCCTCACCGATGGGGCCTCAACGACCTCTCGTGGAAGCCCATTCCACGCCCTCGGGGTCCTGACTGTCAGGAAGTGCTTCCTGGCATCCAAATTGAACCTTGGCTCCCTGAGCTTTGCTCCATTGGAGCGCATCCTGCATCCAAACTATAGGTGGCATGCCTTTTTTACCATTGCCATCATATGGCACTTTTGAGGTGCAAATGTAACCTCGCCACAAATGTAACAGAAGATATCCGCGGTGTTTACACAAGTATCTTGGCTTCCTAGGGAAAATATCACACAACTGTTCCTTGGAAACATTAGGCAATGACACTTTCACAAGCCACCAGATATAACTGCATGATGTGTAGATCAGACCAAGACAGATATGTTGTTGTTAGTTGTAGTTAGGTAATAATCTTTAGTCTCAAAGTGAAGATAAATTTATACACTTCCATGTGGTACTGATAGGAAGAGGGTGGAAGAGGTGATTTGGAACAAGGGGAATGAAAAGAGAAAGAAAGGAGGAGCAAGAAAGCTCCCTTTTCAGCAAGAAAAGAAGGGGGACACGCAGAGTGTGAGAGAGCCGGCACGTAGGCAGGAGGGCCAAATACTTCCTGGTTGCTTATTGACAAGCTGGGCAGAACAAGATGAGCCTATTGTAGCCCACAGGGGGCAGGGCTGGATTGGGAAGAAGGGCCGGTATTGGGGCAGCGCGGAGTAGGTGGGCGGAAAGAGTGTAACTCTCAGTACCCTATTAGCCAATTAGGGGAGAGGAGGAGGGAACAAGCAGTCGTGAGCAGGGTTCAAAAGGGGTGTGTGAACATGTGCTCAGGTGAACAGAAAGATTTATTTATTTATTTATTTAAATATTTATATGCTGCCCCTTGCAACAGCCTCGGGGCGGCTCACAATACTAAAAAACATATACAATATACAATATTAAAAACATATACAATATTAAAAACTGGCCCATCTCCAGGTTAAATATAAAAACATACAACATAATAAATAAACCAATAAATTAATCTTAAAATAATATTAACATTTAAAATACCGTTTAAATAAAAAGGTCTTCGCCTGGCACCAAAAAGCAAATAACGACGGCGCCAGGCGAGCCTCTCTGGGGAGCGTATTCCACAGATGGGGCGCCACCGCAGAGAAAGCCCTCCTCCGGGTACTCACCCTCCTAATATCTTGCACGGAGGGTTCCCGGAGGAGAGCCTCTGCTGCTGATCGTAAGGGGTGGGAGGGCATATATGGTCGCAGGCGCTCCTTTAGGTAACCAGGACCCAAGCCGTTTAGGGCCTTATAGGTAAGAACCAACACCTTGAATTGGGCCCAGACTTCAATGGGGAGCCAGTGGAGCTGACGGAGAACTGGGGTGATGTGAGAAAGATGGGAAGGAAACCATTCCTTTCTGTTCCCTTCATTGCAATAAAGTTTTAAAAAGAACTCTCTGCATGCCTGGAATATTTCTCTTTTCCGAAAGAAAGGAAAGAGTGTTTTTTAACAGTACCATGTTCATTGTTCTACTGTACTTTGTTGAGAAGTTACAAGGCATCATGATCATCAGGCACCTCCCTCCCTTGTAGGCAAATATACTTGCCTGTGTATAAATTTACTGTGAAGTATCTTGAAAACTTTAGCCAACCAGCACCTTTATTACCTTCCTTCCTCATTCTATTTCTCCAGCCAAAGTGAAGCTTTGTTTACTGGATGCCTGTAGGGCACCCATGCTCTTGTCCTCTGCCTTTGGCAAACCTCTCACTTCTTTTCCTGCCACTATGGTCCTGGTACCCTGGTATCCCACCAAATTTGGCCAGACAGCTCACTCACCAAGTGTACATTTACTGGCTCCCTTCAACTGAAGAGCAATTCAACCAGAGCCACAGCTTCTTCAGCTGCTTTTTCAAAGGCCTGCCTGACCACTTGAATTCAGCCATTCATCAGGCCTTACCACACATTGTTCTCTCTTTATTCCTTGCATGACAACTCCCTCCTCTGGTAAGTCTTACTGATTATCACCCACATGTGTAAATCACAAAGGAGGAAAACAAGTTGCTTACCTGTAACTGTGGCTTTGCAAGCGGTCATCTGTGAACTCACAATCCTATCTCCTCCACCCTTTGTGGTCTTGCTTTTCATCTTTCTCTACTGCAGCAGAGTGTAAAGGGAGAGGAAAGCAAGAACCATGTTTGGAAAGTGATTAGAGGTGGTGGTGGAACTCTTCAATGTTCTGAATAATGGTTCTGCGCAAGTGCAAAACTCATATATTTCTTTACAGATGACTACTTGAAGAACCACAGTTGCATGCAAGCATCTCTTCTTCTGGAACAAGGAAAATTTGGTATACAATACAGTAGCTTAGCTCTGGGATCTTGAACATCTGTAAATGTCTTTAAGAAACCCTGCCCCTCCTGACCTTTCAAGACTTTAAAATTAACCAGGTTGCAAAGCACCAAGGTGGGAGGCTAAAGCCAAGTGCTCCATTCTGAACTGTGTCCAGACATCTTTGAAGGCTAGCTGTAGCAGAGTGTGTCAGTTATGCTTATTGATCTGGTTCACCCATCATAATAATGGTGGATTGTTTAAACCTTGAATTATTCATGACCACACAGAAGTGAGCAAGCAACCCATTTTAACTTAATTAATTAATTAATTAATTAGAAAAATTTCTATGCCACCCCTTGCTGGCTAGCCTCGGGGCGGCTTACAGCAGGTCCAAATAATACAAAATACAACATAAAATTGAAACACAAAACGACCTACCGAATTCCCATTAAAAACTAAAATTGGCCCATCTCATAGTCCCAATTAAAACTAACAAAAACTAAGATTCAAAACTAATAAATAATAAAATTAATAAATTAATAATTAAATTAACAATTAATAATTAAATTAACAATTAAAATATTTCTTAAATAAAAAGGTCTTCGCCTGGCGCCGAAAAGCAAATAATGACGGCGCCAGGCGAGCCTCTCTGGGGAGCAGATTGCATAAGTGGGGTGCCACCGCAGAGAAAGCCCTCCTCCGGGTACTCACTCTCTTCACCTCCTTCACAGAGGGCTCCCGGAGGAGAACATCTGCTGCCGATCGTAAGGGGCGGGAGGGCATATATGGTCGCAGGTGCTCCTTTAGGTAACCAGGACCCAAGCTGTTAAGGACTTTATAGGTAAGAACCAACACCTTGAACTGGGCCCGGACTTCAATGGGAAGCCAGTGTAGCTGACAGAGAACTGGGGTGATATGAGAACCACGCCCAGTCCCCGTCAGGACCCTGGCAGTTCAATTTGCACCAATTGAAGTATCCGGACCGTCTTCAAGGGCAGCCCCACGTAGAGCGCGTTTATTGTTGGTTTAAACTCTGGGATGCTCCTCCCTCAACCCATAGCTCTGTTATCTTGTTTGGAGCTGAGGAGTTTCTCCTATTATTGCTTTAGAAATTTTGTTTGGGATAGATTTCACCTTTTTTTCTTTGCTTTTCCCAGTTTGTGGGACTTTTGCTTGCTTTACTGCAAGGGTTGAAAACAACATGGTGGTGGTCTGAAATGTACTTATACCTATGACTTATTTTGATTTATATAGAAACCAATATTCTTTGAAAAAAGGAGCGGATTTGTATAAACACAAGGGCAAACAATTTATTTGCTATTATTTCATGCTTAAACAGCTTGTCAATGGACTGCAGAATTCAAACAGAAAAAAGTGCTTTCCATACTAAAGGAAGGGAGCACTGAGGCAGCTTTTCTATATAAAAAAGCATCTGATAGCAAGAAGTATGTATCAGCTGACAAGAAACTGGTGGGAGATGCTCCAGCCAGGTTTAAACAGGCAATAAACATAAACAGCTTTTCTCTTTATGTTCATCCATAAACATCTTTTGTTTTCAGCCCAGTGCAGTATTACTGAACCTAATAGTTTCTGACTTTACTGGGAAAATACAAGGAGAATGTAATGGGCTCAGTAACATGTTTGATTAACATGGGCTCAGTAATGACTTTTCGGGGATATTCCCTGAATGTTTTAGTAAACTGTTTGATATCATGTATAATTATCTGAATTTGAGGAGAGGACTTTAATGAGACCACTTCAAGGATATAAATGGAGAAGCCCCTAAAAGATCAGCAATGGTGAGACTTCCAGTCCAGGTGTATATTGCTGAATATGACTTAAAAACATAGAAACATAGAAACACAGCGAAGGGGCCTCCCGGGCCATCTAGTCTGACCTCCGGCACCAACCAGCTCTGCTCACAACATGCCCACCATGTGCATGCCCAGCCTATCCTTGAACACTTGTACTGATGGGGCCTCAACAACCTCCCATGGGGTCCTAACTGTCAGGAAGCAAAGCTCAAGGAACCAAGGTTCATTTTGGGTCCAAGGAAGTACTTCCTGACAGTTTGGACCCCAAGGTTATGGAATGGGCTTCCACGGGAGGTGGTTGAAGCCCCATTAGTGAGGGTGTTTAAAGCTAGGCTGGACATGCACATGGTAGGCATGTCATGAGTGGAGCCAGTGGTCAGACTAGATGGCCCAGGAGACCTCTCTGACTTACTCAGTTTCTGTATTTCTAAGGTTTTTCACAACGTTCAGACAGAATTTGGGTCCCTGTAAGTTTAGCCTGTTATTCTATGCCCTACACTCTGAGATGATTGAGAAGAGATCCCAGCCTTCCCCTGTGTAGCAACCTTGAGTACTAAAGAATGCTATGCCATCTCCCCTTGGTCTAAGAAAGGTCTAATTCAGTCTCTCATTACAGGGCTTTGTTTCCAGTCTCTTGCTGGAATCATCCTTGCTGTCCCATTCTGAACTTTGTAGTATTGTTGAGCCAAGTATTCTCCATCTTGGAACAATGCATTTGATTCCTTTTCCTAGGTGCAGAACTTTAATTAATTTAGTTTAATTAAAACATTTATATACCGTCCTTTGCAGCAGCCTCAGGATGGCTTACAAAAATAAAAATAAATATAAATCACAATATTATAAATAGCATTAAAAACATTCCACAATAAAACACAATAACAATATATCATAATTAAAGAAAAGGAAAAAATAAAATGAAGATGCAACTGTATATAATTAATGATATCATTAAAATTAATGATATTAGTTATTAAAATGATGGTTAAATAAAAAAGTCTTTACCTGGCACCAGAAAGAGTAGAGAGACAGCGCCAGGCATACCTCTCTGGGGAGCATATTCCATAGTCTGGGTGCCACAGCAGAGAAGGCCCTCCTCTGCATGGATACCCTCCACCTTTATATTTGTTCCTGTTAAATTTCATTCTGCAGTTTTCAGCAGAGTGCTCCAACCTATCACAATCAATTTAAATTTCATTTCTGACTTCCAGAGTATTAGTTAGCTGACAGAATTTTGTGTCATCTGCAAATATGAAATTCATTCCTTGTACCTCCTCACTTAAAATGTTGCTTAGTCCAGGTCTGAACCTTGGTTATTCCACCCATTGTCTTTACCTAGTCTGAGAATGTGCCATTTGTAAGCACTTTGAATCTGATTCTCTAGGCATTTGTGAATTCATTGCTTGTTATTCTGTTTAAGCCCAGAATATGCTATTTTGCAAATCAGGATATCATGCAGTCCTTTGCATGGTAATATGAGATTATGTCCGCAGCATTTCCACCATCCACCAGGAAGTTCAGCTGATCACAAAATGGATCAAGATTAGTCTGACAAGATTTGTTCTTGACCAACCCATGCTGGCTTCTAGTAATCACTGCATTGTCTTCAAGGTGAGCATTCTGAGCATTCTTCCTCCAGCTCCTTTATGACTTTAGGATGGAGGACATTGAGCCCCGAAGATTTGAATTCATACAACTGAATTAGATGATCCTTGACCATTTGCCTGTCAATCTTGAGCTGCCATCCTGCTCCTTAAGCTTGTACTTCCCCTTCATTGGGAAGGTCATAGATCTTCTTCTGGGAGAAGATGAACCAAAGTAGGAATTGAGCACTTTTGCCTTTTCTTTGCCTTCTATTATCTTTTTGCCATTCACAATTAGTAGTCATTCCTTTTTTACTATGGACATATCTAAAGAAGGCTTTTTTGTTGCTTTTAGCATCTCTTGCTAGCCTCAGTTCATTGCTCCATCTGTATTAATCCATATGTTCTCAATGGGGCTATTAAGTGCGTCTGCTGTATTTCTATGCAGAGGTATGTACTTTTAACATGTTGTGTGCCTTCATCACCCTTTCTGTTCCTTCTGTTTTTCTTGAACAGGCTATAGCATTCAAGGGTTGAATTCCAGTCAGGGAGTCATCCAGCCAGGTTTCAGTTATACCTATTAGGTTGCATTCACCCTCCTGTATTAAGAGTTCAAGTTCATGTTGATTGTTTCCTATACTCCAAGTGGTAGTATATTGACATCAAAGACCATGTGCTTTATAATCCAGTTTTCCTGCTACATTTTTTGGAAGATTATTAGAGCAGCTCTCTCTGATGCATAAGCCTTTCGCTCTTGTTACACCCAGGTGTACTTCTCCTTCTCCTGTAGGTTCTGTTTAAAATTCTCTGGATAAACTTCATGCTGTGGCCAAACACATTCTTTCTAGTTCTTATAAGGTCTTGCCAGTAGTCCATCTTCCAGGAATTGTAGTCTGCAGTCCTGCAATCCAAATTCTTCATGTCAGCAATACCTTTGTAGCCAGACATTTACTTGGAGCATTTTAATTTCTCCGTCCATTCCTCTTCTTCAAACTGGAAGGACAGAAAACTATCTGAGCATCAAAGTTCTTGACTTTCCTTTTTGAGGATGAGGCCAGGGATTTAGGGGCAAAGATTAGAGAAATTCCCCTAGAAATTGAGGAGCTCCTCAGGGCACTGAATTTAACAAAGGCACTGGGCCCTATCATGTTACACCCGAGAGAGAATTTGCAGGGGTTCTCTCACGTTTGCTGGCCTCCATTTTTGAGACCTCATAGAGAACGGGTGAAGTTTCAGAGGACTGGAGGGTGGCATCAGTGGTCCCAATTTTCAAAAAGTGTAGTAGAGGGACATAGGGAATTACAGACTGGTTAGCCTTACATCCACTGTAGGAAAGACAATGGAAAGGCTCATAATAGCGAGAGATCTAGTAACCCTAAATAGGGAAGGGAGGTTGGCGGCCATGCAACATGGCTTCTACAAAAACAGGTCCTGCCAGACAAACTTTGTGGGATTCTATGACAAGGTCTTAAGGTGGCTAGATGGAGGGGATGTGCTGGATGTGGTTTATCTGGATTTCAGCAAGGCCTTTGACAAATTGCTGCATGATATTCTGGTTGAGAAACTGAGGAGTTTTGGGATAGACCAATGCACTGTCCGATGGATTAGGGCATGGTCAACAGACTGAAAGCAGAGGGTAACTAATAAGTGGGGAATCATCAGGATGGTGTCCAGTGACAAGCAGAATCCCCCAGAGCTCTGTCCTTGGACCAATTCTGTTCAATCTTTTCATCAACGACCTGGAAGAGGGGGTGACTAGTCTGATGATAAAATTCACAAACAATACTAAAATGGGGGCAGTGGTCACAACTGAGAAACAGATAATCAGGATCCAGAAGGATCTGGACAGACTATGGAAGTGGGCGGGGGATAACCGGATGGCATTCAATGTGGATAAGTGCAAAGTCTTGCACTTGGTCCATAGGAATGGGTGTCATAATTACAGGTTAGAGGACACAGCAGCACTTGTGGAAGGGAGGGTACTGGTCGACTGCAGGCTAAACATGAGTCAGCAGTGTGATGCGGTGGTCAAGAGTGGAACCAAGGTTCAATTTGGATGCCAGGAAGTCCTTCCTGACAATTAGGACCCCGAGGGTATGGAATGGGCTTCCATGGGAGGTGGTTGAAGCCCCACTGGTGTAGGTGTTCAAGGATAGGATGGACATGTACATGGTAGGCATGTCATGAGCAGAGCTGGCTAGAGCTGGGGGTCAGACTAGATGGTCTGGGAGACTCCTTCTGACTCACCCTGTTTCTGTGTTTCTTAAAGCTTCAAAGTCTGATAGCTTCACTTAGCAGTGTCATTTGTTCCCACATATATAAGAAGACTGAGCCAATGACTTTTTCCAATGAGTCTTGCCTTCTCATAGCATGTCCAAATTAGAACAACTTCATTTTCATCTTTTTTGTTTCCAGGGGAAGTTCTGACTCGATCTGATCTCAGGCCCACTTGTTTTGTCTTTCTGTCACTCTAGGAGAGCAAAGCTGTCCCGCGGAATTCTGTTTCAAAGCACATCTATTTTCTTCCTTCCAGCTTTCTTCACTGTCCAGCTTTTACATCACCTGACAGTCATTTGTTCCCACATGTAAAAGAATGGATACTTGTCAGTGGACTTTAAGAGTCTTAGCAATCTTTTAGTTATATCAGTAATTTGTCTTCCAGGGAGGCAGCATACCTGATGAGTCCATCAGTCTTCCTGACATACATGTGTTTCCATCCCATGCAACAGGGAGTCTCTTACAACGAACACTCTTCATGTCTTATTCTTGCAAGCCCTGCTATCATTGCTAATACTTGGCTGACCTTTAACCTTTTGTTCAGTGTTGCAAGGGATGACTTGCAGTTCTTCCACAGCAGGCTGTTCTCCAGTCTCATTCTTGAGTAACCGAAAGTGGTTCCATAGTTCCACTGCTTCCACTGATGCAGACTGTCTTCTAGTTCTGCTCCTGTCACCCTTTTTCAGGGAGTTGCCCTTCCCTCAGGATTCTCCTCTTCTGCCTCACCTGTCACATTTCTAGCTTCTTTGCTATACTCAGCTGTTTCAATTCCACTGCTCTCTCTCAAAACTCTTCTTCATTTCCTTGAGAGTAGAGACTCACTGCTCTAGTGCTCTTAACTTTTCTTCCAACAGGGCTACTAGTTTGCACTTGTTGCATGTGGAGATCATGTTGACCTCTGGCAAGCAAACAATTATTACACAGACATTGCAGGTCAAAACCACTGGTGAACCTTCTCAGTCCATTCTTGCTACTACCATTTTGATTCTAGCTTGTTGGGCCTGTTGTGGCAATCAGTTCTTCCGTCTTCCCTGAAGTCCTTCCCTACCCAGTCCTACCAGTACATGGGAGTGTGTTACAAGAAAGAAAATAAAGTGTGTGAGTGTGGGGAGGGGAGGAACCTAAGGAGTTAAAAGGGGGAAAAAAGCTAGAAATCCCTCCTGCCAAACTCGTTAGCTATTCCTGTTTGCTTTCTTTGCTCACTCTCTCTCTCTAGGAGCTTGGTTGCTTGTATCCTGGAGTCCCCAGACCAGCTCAGGCAGCTTCCTCTGATCTGCTTGGCTAGGAGTCAGAAACCAGTCAGCTGGCACTTCAGCTGTCCTCTGTGATTTCTCGAAGATAATAGGCAGTGGTTTTGAGTTATTCTGGCAGTTTATTATACTCAAGTGTTCTTTAATCATTTGCCCTCTTTCTCCACTAATATTTGATCTGTATTTGGATACTTTGGCATGTAATATCTGACAAAACACTAATATTCATGGATTTAGGTATAATTCCTTAGAAGTTAATCTTATCGCTTATGTAGATGACTGGACATGCACATGGTAGGCATGTCATGAGCAGAGAAGGATGAAGCCAAAGGTCAGACTAGATGGCCCGAGAGACCCCTTCTGACTCGCTCTATTTCTATGATCTTCTACTGTTTATTTTACACCAGTCATCTATTCATTAAAATTCTATGTATGGAATAGGATAAGTAAAATTAAAATTAATGTGGTACCTCAAATTGTTTATGTAGTATTCTTTTACTTACAGTAAAGAAACTTAATACTTAGTTTTGTAAATGTCTATGGCATTGTATTCTGCTATAAATATTTCTGAAAGACACAGAACTTTCCAGTAAAAAGGAAGGATTTGGTTTCACTGATCTTTCTTTATATCATCTAGTTTATCTGTTAACTTGTACTATTTTTTGTTTCTCCAGCTCAAATTAGGATATCTACTGCATTCTTTCCTTTCTAGCAAGTGTGTAAGGGACCAGGCAATTCTAGTTAAGATTTGAGAAATTGATAATGACAGGGGCTGCATTAAAGGGATGGTGTCGAGTGTATATACTTTTAGACCCAGTATAGCACAATGGTGGGGTTGAACTTACGTCTACTTTTACTGATGGAGCCGCATGGATGAGTATCTGCCATATAAATCTCTATCTGCTAATACCAGAGAAACATCTCTGAGGACAATACATAGCTGAAAATTGGCATTTATTGATTTCTCATCTATGTGCTAGAGGGGATGCCAAGGGTTTGGCACCTACTGGTTGGCAAATGTGGTGGGAATGTGTTAAGATGCAAAAATTCTGGACTGCAGTTTTCACTGAGATTACTTGGACTGTAAAAGCAGAAGTACCTGTTGACTCTGAATTGGCCCTACTGAATATATTTGTTGAAAAGAATATAAATATGAAACATAAGGAGCTAATGTCACAACTTTTATTTGCTGCTAGAAAAGTAAAAGCATCACAATGAAAGGATTTTAAATTTACAGATTTGAATGAGTGGTATAATCTGGTATGGAAGACAGCAATAATGAAAACATTGTCATAGAAATTACAGGTTATGGGAGGCCAACAAATGTTTGCTTCTTTTGAGACTGTTTGGTTACCATTTACTGAATATTCAACTAACATAATTGAATATGGGAGGACAGTACAAATAAGTTATAAATAATGGTTGTTGTAACAGTTCCTGTATAACCAATATGCAGCCTGAAGGATTATTATATAGTTATTTTATGTAACTAGATCTAGGGGCAGAGAGGAAAGGAATATAGATAATATTAAATATATGTTTGTTTATTTATAACATTTTTATGCCACACCCATCGCCGAAACCTCAGGGCGGCTTACAAAGAAAATAAATAAACAAAAAATAGAATAACATTAAAAATTTTGAGTTTCTCGGCCATAATTTAAAACCACAAATAAAACAACCGATTAACAATTAAATTATCGTTTAAATAAAAAGGTCTTGGCCTGGCGCCGAAAAGCAAATAACGACAGCGCCAGGCAGACCTCTCTGGGGAGCACATGCCATAGACTGGACGCCACCGCAGAGAAAGTCCTCCTCCGAGTACTCACCCTCCTAATGTCCTTCACAGAGGGCTCCCGGAGAAGGGCCTCTGCCGCCGATCTCAAGGGGTGGGAGAGCAAATATGGACACAGGCGCTCCTTTAGATAGCCAGGTCCCAAGCCATTAAGGGCTTTATAGGTGATAACCAACACCTTGAATTGGGCCCAGACTTCAATGGGGAGCCAGTGAAGCTGACGGAGAACTGGGGTTATATGAGAACAACGTCCAGTCCCCGTCAGCAACCTGGCAGCTCTATTTTGCACCAATTGAAGTATCTGGACCGTCTTCAAGGGCAGCCCCATGTGGAGCGCGTTACAGAAATCTAATCAGGAAGTTACCAATGCATGTGTCATATGTTTCCAAATGTTTGTTTTTCTTCAGTTTTCAATCAAAGAAAAATATAAAAAATAAAAAACTACAGACACATATGTTCTTAATTATCTAATAATTTCTTGGAATTTAACACCTCCATGCCCTTTTGGCATCAAAAACTCTAACATCAGAAAGACAAATTGCCACTTGCAATAACACAGTGGTAGGGAAGAACTGGATGAAACTTTCAGTGTTTGAACCAATAGTTTTTAAGCGCAATTTATCAATGGAAAAACATGGATATTTGGACTGCCTTTGCTGAAATGTGTGTACAATTATCTTTAATACTAGGAGTATGTCTTCCTGCATATAAATCTATATGTTTATTAATTATATATTAATAAATTATATAATATACATACATACATACATATATATATATATATATATTAGATGTATATCCTGCCTTTTTTCTTACAAAGATCTCAAAGCAGCTGACATAACTCTCCTCCCCCTGCTCTCAATATGCTGTAAGCTGCCCAGACAGACTTTGGCTATTGGGCCAGCAAATAATATTGAAGAAATAAATCTTATCCCCACAACAACCCTGTGGGGTTGGGCTGTGTGAATGGCCCAAATATGTATATACTATGTTTTCATTGCAATCAATTGATTTATGTTTCATATAAGAAAAACTGCAACTTTTTGCTAACCTTCTTTCCCTGTTTAAATTCTGGTTTTGGCTTTGATTTCAAAATGTAACATTACACCCCTCCCCCCGCCCCAGCAACCCAGAGTGCTGAGTTTGCATGACATGGGGCTCCTGGGTTATTAAAGTGTAAGCAAAGCAAAAGCAGTGAGCAGTTGGCATATGATGAGCTTGCTTACTCCCATGCGGTCCAAATAACCCATGGTTCAAACTACCATTGTCAGGCTGCACAAACCAGGTCACTGTTTGGTATATTATTGTATAAATTAACTGGTTTGTACTTTTTTCCTGCATGTTTCTCTCAGCATCTTCAATTTCTTTCTGTGAGACAGGCATTCTGCTGAGTTCAGTAAACAGATGATTTTGCATTTGGGGCTAAGAAACCCCTCTACTTTGCACTCTGTTCCTTCCCTGAAGACACAGCTCTGTGCAGATGAGCAGAGACCTCCATACTCAGAGGAGCAAGAAAGGTGACATCTGTAATCATTGCCTCCCCATTCCTCCTACTCTGCATTTTCACGGGATGGATGTTGGCCATTTAGTAGGGTGTTTGAGAAAGGGAAGGAGGCTGGAATGGCTGCAGCTGCCTCATGTCCTGGCCTCTGGTCTTTTCCCACCCTCTCTCCTGAAACACTCCTGTTAATCCCTGCAAGAGATCCCTTCCCAGCCTCATGAAGTGACCAGTGTGCTTCATTTGGCAGCAGCTGTGAGGGAGAGGGCTGGAGCTGCAAATCCCATCCTCTAGCGCCAGGGGCAGCATCCGGTGAGGACCTAATTGTTCCCAACATGCTTATCAATCTGCCTTCTGTGAAATGGGCATCCTGCGACTGGCCACACCTACGGTAATTCTAACATGCCCAGCAGCCCCAAAAGGTTGGGGCTTACGCCGAATTTTCAGCAAATACCTACCTGCCAATGTTATGTGTCGCCATTATATATAGCACTTCTGTTGTTTTTCGACGTACAGTGCTGTTTTCATCTAAAAGCAACTTTTTCAAATTATCTAGAAATCCTGAAAGACATAATTTTATATATTTATTTGGTTTACGTCTTGTTCTTCCAACAAGTTTTCAGGACATCTTACAGCAAGTTAAACCTTTGAATATAAAATATCGAAACAAAAGCAATGGAACAGGTCAGAAAATCAGAAAGCGCGTTAAGCCCGTCGGCGGAACGAAACGCGGGCAGCCGACCAGGCACTTCCCGCGGAGCAGCCCCGCGCCTCGCGGGGCAAGCGGGGCCTGGGAAGGCGCCCCCGCGCAGGCCGCAGCGCGACGCCCTGCCTCGTCCGGGGGCTTCGCAGAGGCCCCCGCAGGGTCCGCGGGCCCTTGCCGCGGAAGCCCCGGGCCAAGGGGCCCTTCCGGAGCCCTGCCGAGCCGGGGCCCGCCTGCGCCCGCCGCCCCTGCGTGGAGCCCGGCCGGGCGGCGGGCAGTGGCCGGGCCGGCGGGGCTTTCGCCGCCTCTCTTACCGATGTGAACGGCCTCGTAGGCGTTCTCCGGGTCGTGCACCAGGTCGCACAGCGCCATCAGCGCGCGCTGCCGCGTCAGCAGCTCGGCGGCCTGCAGCTCCTCGTTGAGCTTCGGGAGCGCCCTCCGGCCGAAGGCGACCGGGGCCTTGGTGGGGTCGAGGTGCGGGGGCAGCTGCGCGGAGATGCGCGGGTGCGCCATCCCGGCCCGGCTCGGCACGGCTCGCCGGCCTCGCACGGACCCCACGCCGTTGCCAGGCGACGCGTCGCCGCCGGAACTCTGCGGAGCGCCGCGGGCGGCGGGGTGGCGACGCCGCGCTCCCGGCCAAAGGGCGGCCCGCCGCGGCTCCGCGTCCGCGCGGTGGCCGGTGGAAGCTTCGTCGGGCGGAGAAAGCCCCGATGCGATTAGGTTTCGCCCCGCGATGGAGAGCCGGGGCGGGCGGGCCAAGCCAAAGTGCGATGAACTCCTTGCGTAAAAAAACTGTGTCAGAGGCGCGGGCTAAGGACGCCTGCAAACAGCAGCTAGGCCTTCAGTATCGTTATTAACTACATCACGCGAAGCGCCCCTTGAAGCAAAATGCGGCACCCAAATGGATGGGAGCGACACCCCGTGCCTCACAACTTCTTCAGGCAACTGCAGGCAAACGCCTATTCTGGACACATACCTGGGCAGGTGTCATCTAATGGGGCCCTAAATACCATGAAATCATGCACCAGTACTTTTTACAGGCGATAGGACACATTTTGAGAATGGCCTGGGATTGGGGACTTCCACATGAGAAAAACCAGCCAAATTCAACAGTCACAAAACTAGATGGGAGCAAAGGAATATACCATAAACCACTCAACCTTAAAATCAAAGGCAAGTTTAATATCTCTTACAATAACATAAAAATCAAAATAGCCTGCAAAAGCAACAAAGAGACTCAATAGCATTTGCTTTCATTCAATCATTCTGTCATCAAACTGCCCACCTTACTTTCCCTTAGAGACCGAACCCAGGGCTCTCCTGTGTTGGCCCAGGAAATTGGAAGTGAAGGCCAGTGTCCCAACTAACACGCCCCATGATTAGCAACATCATGCAAGTCCAGAAGCAGTGCTTGCTGGCAGCCTTGTACCCACACTCTTATCAAACAACCCAAGAGACGACTCTACACATGGACATCATCAGACGGTCAACACAGAAATCAGACTGACTATGTGCTCTGCAGCCAAAGATGGAGAAGATCTATACCAGGGGTCCTCAAACTTTTTCAACAGGGGGCCAGTTGAAAGGTGGCAGTGGCGGGTGCGGGCTGGTAAGGTGGCAGCAAGGCAGTGGCACGCGTGCATGGCTAGGCAGCAGCTTGCTTGCTTGGAGACCTTTTCTCCGAGCAAGTCCAAACTGATCTCTGAGTGAGTGAACAAGCCCGCCACCTTGCCGCACATGCAGTGATGCAGCGTTGGCGGGTGCGCACATGCATGGCAAGGCAGCGGCTTGCTTGCTTAGAGAGTTTTTCTCCGAGCATGTCCAAAATGATCTCAAAGTGAGCAAGTCGGTGAGCCGGATCCGGCCCGTGGGCCATAGTTTGAGGGCTCATGCTCTATACCGGGGTCGGCAACCTTTAACACTCAAAGAGCCATTTGGACCCATTTCCCACAGAAAAGAAAACACCAGGAGCCACAAAACCCTTTTGACATCTAAAATGAAGATAATACTGCATATATAGTTTTTTACCTTTATGCTATGTATAAAAAAAACTATTTGTTGTTGTTGTTAGTTGCGAAGTCGTGTCCGACCCATCGCGCCCCCATGGACAACATTCCTCCAGGCCCTCCTGTCTTCCACCATCCCCCGGAGTCCACTCAAGCTCACACCAACCGCCTCAGTGACTCCATCCAGCCACCTCATCCTCTGCCGTCCCCTTCTTCTTTTGCCATCTATTGTTCCCAGCATTAGACTCTTCTCCAGGGAGTTCTTCCTTCTCATTAGCTGGCCAAAGTATTTGAGTTTCATCTTCAGTATCTGGCCTTCTAAAGAGCAGTCAGGGTTGATCTCCTCTAGGACTGACCAGTTTGATCGCCTTGCGGTCCAAGGGACTCAAGGAGTCTCCTCCAGCACCACAACTCAAAGGCCTCAATCCTTTTGCGCTCGGCCTTCCTTATGGTTCAGCTTTCACAGCCATACATTGCAACTGGGAAAACCATAGCCTTGACTATACACACTTTTGTTGGCAGGGTGATGTCTCTGCTTTTTAGTATGTTATCTAGATTTGCCATAGCTTTCCTCCCCAGGAGCAAGCGTCTTTTAATTTCTTGGCTGCAGTCCCCGTCTGCGGTGATCTTGGAGCCCAGGAAAATAAAATCTGTCACTACCTCCATTTCTTCCCCATCTATTTGCCAGGAAATGAGAGGACTGGATGCCATGATCTTAGTTTTCTTAATGTTGAGTTTCAAGGCAACTTTTGCACTCTCCTGCTTTACCCGCATCAAGAGGCTCTTTTGTTCCTCTTCACTTTCTGCCATTAGAGTGGTATCATCTGCATATCTGAGGTTGTTGATATTTCTCCCAGCAATCTTGATTCCAACTGGCGATTCATCTAGCCCCGCCTTTCTCATGATGTGCTTTGCATATAAGTTAAATAGGTAGGGCGACAGTATACAGCCTTGCCAAACTCCTTTCTCAATTTTGAACCAATCAGTGGTTCTGTGTCCAGTTCTCACTGTTGCTTCTTGACCTGCATATAGGTTTCTCAAGAGACCAATAAGATGGTCTGGTACTCCCATCTCTTTAAGAACTTGCCACAGTTTGTTCTGATCCACACAATCAAAGGCTTTAGCATAGTCAATGAAGCAGAAGTAGATGTTTTTCTGGAACTCCCTAGCTTTCTCCACGATCCAACGTATGTTGGCAATTTGATCTCTAGTTCCTCTCCCTCTTTGAAATCCTACCTGTACTTCTGGTAGTTCTCGGTCCACATACTGCTGGAGCCTAGCTTGTAGGATTTTGAGCATCACTTTGCTAGCATGTGAAATTAGTGCAATGGTGCGGTAGTTTGAACATTCTTTGGCATTGCCCTTCTTTGGGATCGGAATGTAAACTGACCTTTTCCAGTCCTATGGCCACTGTTGAGTTTTCCAAATTTGCTGGCATATGGAGTGTAGCACTTTAACTGCATCGTCTTTCAGGATTTTGAATAGCTCAGCTGGAATACTGTCACCTCCACTAGCTTTGTTGTTGCTCAGACTTCCTAAGGCCCATTTGACTTCACATTCCAGGATGTCTGGCTCGAGGTCAGTGACTACCCCATCATGGTTATCAGGGATGTTAAGTTCTTTCTTGTATAGTTCTTCTGTGTAATCTTGCTACCTTTTTTATTTATTTTATTTATTTATTTAAATATTTATATGCCTTAATCTCTTCTGCCTCTGTTAGGTCCCTGCCATTTTTGTCCTTTATTATGCCCATCTTTGCATGAAATGTTCGCTTCATATCTCTAATTTTCTTGAAGAGATCTCTGGTCCTCCCTATTCTATTGTTTTCTTCTATTTCTTTGCACTGTTCATTTAGGAAGGCATTCTTATCTCTTCTAGCTGTTCTCTGGAATTCTGCATTCAATTGTTTGTATCTTTCTTTTTCTCCCTTGCCTTTCGCTTCCCTTCTTTCCTCAGCTATTTGTAAAGCTTCCTCAGACAGCTATTTTGCTTTCTCGCATTTCTTTTTCTTTGGGATGGTTTTAGTTGCTGCCTCTTGTACAATGTTGCGAACCTCCGTCCATAGTTCTTCAGGCACTCTGTCTATCAGATCTAATTCCTTAAATCTATTTGTCACCTCTACTGTATATTCATCCGGGATATGATAGTGTGTTGCATTTATGAAATCAATGAACTGCTACAGAGAAAACAATTTTTTATTTCTGCATGCAACAAAAACATTTTGAACTCCAAAAAAAATGACACTGAGTTGAAAGTTAATTTCAAATAAAATACTCAATATCTATCTGAGTCCTCCTCGTATTTATGAAACAAAAAGCTGAACTTATATTATCCACCAGCAGCAAACCAAACATGCCGTCTGCTTCTGTGTGCCCTCATCCTTTTATCACGTGGTGAAATATTGAACAAACATCCCTCTCCCAATGTAATAATGTTGCTGGAATTTTCATAAGAATATTCTTAAAACACAGAAGTAGCTCTATATGAGCATGTTGTGAGCGAAGCTGGCTGGTGCCGGAGGTCAGACTAGATGGCCTGGGAGCCCCCTTCTGACTCGCTCTGTTTCTATATCTTCATTATGATTCAGCTGCAGCTCTTGTTCAGTCACTAAAAACTGTTATTTTTAATCTTACATTATAAACTAGTAGGATTCCTTTCATATGTTTTGAATAGGAGAACAGCTTCCTGCAGAATCAAAGTCAGTGCTAAAGGGCTGCATGCATTAAATAGCAAACCCCATAAGTTCGTCAGCAGTAAAAGCAAATGAATCTACCCACGTACCATTAAATGTTCGGTTTTTTTCAGAAACTTTTCTTCAGATTTATCCATGGTTGGAGGTGGAGGTGGGGGGAGCTCAGTAAATCAGTAAAGCTCAGTAAATCAGTCCCAGATATAGGGGTGTTTAGTGACTGATTAGCAGATAAACAGTCAAGTGCTGTGAATTGTGAGGGGTCCCAAGCACAGCTTTTAACATTCAGATGAAGGAGATTACATTGGGACAAAGAGAATCTTTTCAGCAGTGTTTCGTGTAACAGGAGAGCTGCAGGAAGCTTGTTTAGCAGAGGAATGTAGCGATTTACTTAACTAGCTAGGGTGTTCCTGAGTGGAGCTTCGAGCATATCAGCGGCTGTGCCGGCGAGTGTTTTGAGCGAAGGAGCCGCAGCAGAGGGGTTCAAGAGCCACATGTGGCTCCAGAGCCCCGGGTTGCCGACCCCAGCTCTATACAATCAGTTAAAACAAGACCAGGACCTGACTGTGACTCAGATCAGAAACTTCTTGTTGCAAAACTAAGGCTGAAACTGAAGAAAGTAGGGGAAAGCACTAGGCCACTCAGGTATGACCTAAGTCATATCCCTGATGAATATACAGTAGAGGTGACAAATAGATTTAGGGAATTAGATCTGATAGACAGAGTGCCAGAAGAACTATGGACACTGTTCACAACACTGTACAAGAGTGTTGCAGTGTAACCTGGAAATCACCCAGAGACCACTCCAACGCCCAATTAGTCAAAAGCAAAATACTGTATTTTAGCAGGCGACTGCATGAGGCAACAAATCCTGCCTAAATCATGCAGCCCCAATTAACGTTACTATCAGTCTTTTTATACCTTGTGTAGTTCATGTTACAGCTGAGATTTCCTATCACCTTTTGGTCTTGGAATAAACATCTGTGGATAGAATTGTTTTTGTTGGCTGATTTACAGATCCAGAGACTGCCAGGGATGGTTCACTATCTGCCTCCTAGTCATGTCCTTGTGGATTCGAGGTTTTTCCCTGGGAGAATGCTAAGCCATATGCTAGGCAAGCAAGAGGCTATTCATAGAAACATAGAAACATAGAAACAGAGCGAGTCAGAAGGGGCCTCCTGGGCCATCTAGTCTGACCTCCGGCACCAGCCTTTATTCAAACAATGGCTGCTCAGAGCAAAGGCTACTTAGGTATTTGTTTTTAACCTTGGGGCATGTCCACCCTAGTCTCTGGAACAGAACTGAATTGTTAAGGTATTCAAGAGTTTATACAAAAGCAAAGAGCTAAAAATTATTATGCCTACTGATATTAGCTAGATTATAACTACCACTAGAGCCAATACATTTCTATCACACTGTCACAAGAGGTAGCATCTAAAACCATCCCAAAGAAAAATGCAAGAAAGCAAAATGGCTGAGGGAGCTTTACAAATAGCTGAGGAAAGAAGGGAAGTGAAAGGCAAGGGAGAAAGGGAAAGATACACCCAATTGAATGCAGAATTCCAGAGAACAGCTAGAAGAGATAAGAAGGCCTTCTTAAATGAACAGTGTAAAGAAATAGAAGAAAACAATAGAATAGGAAAGACTAGAGATCTCTTCAAGAACATTGGAGATATGAAGGGAACATTTCATGCAAAGCTGGGCATGATAAAGGACAAAAATGGCAGGGACCTAACAGAGGCAGAAGAAATTAAGAAGAGGCGGCAAGATTACACAGAAAAACTATACAAGAAAGAGTTTAACTTCCCTGATAAGCACGATGGGGTGGTCACTGACCTCGAGCCAGACATCCCGGAATGTGAAGTCAAATGGGCCTTAGGAAGTCTGAGCAACAACAAAGCTAGTGGAGGTGACAGCATTCCAGCTGAGCTATTCAAAATCCTGAAAGATAATGCAGTTAAAGTGCTACACTCCATATGCCAGCAAATTTGGAAAACTCAACAGAGTCCGCAGGATTGGAAAAGGTCAGTTTACATTCTACTCCCAAAGAAGGGCAATGCCAGAGAATGTTTGAACTACTGCACCATTGCACTCATTTCAAAGTGATGCTCAAAATCCTACAAGCTAGGCTCCAGCAGTATGTGGACCGAGAACTACCAGAAGTACAGCCAGGATTTTGAAGAGGGAGAGGCAGTAGAGATCAAATTGCCAACATACTCTGGATCATGGAGAAAGCTATCAGTAGAGATCAAATTGCACTAGAGGCACTAGAGGCACTCCTCCTCCCGGTATACCCTTTTGTCTATTTGCCCCAGTACCCATTTCCTACGGAGGTTCCTCTTTCGTCTAATCCCTCTAACTACTTCCTTTCGCATCCATGGCGGCGTTCTCCTCCACCTCCCCACCTTACTGACTAGAGGTATCGTCAAGGCTTGCGCCTCCAAACCCTCCCTTTTGAGTCACCCCTCCTCAACTCGCTTACCTTCCAGTAACCTATCCCAGGAGACTTTCCCCAGTCTGGCCTTCAGTTGGCCAAAGTTGGCCCTCTTGAAGTTCCAGCTTCTAGTGCTTGACCTGCTGCACATCCCCAGTCCCCTGATCTCAAAGCAAAGGGTGGAGTGATCACTCGCATCCAGAGCTCCCCTAATCTGTACTTCATCTATCAGCTCCTCTCTACTGGTCAAGACCAAGTCAAGCATGTTTCCCCCCCTTGTCGCCTCTTGGACCCTCTGTGTGAAAAACCCTCCCTCTATAGCTTCTAGGAAGCGACGTGATCTGGCTGTCACCGCCAAGTGAGTCTCCCAACTAATATCCGGGAGTCTGAAATCTCCCATAATTACTGTATCTCTCCCCCAAGATATCCTGAGAATCTGGCCTGCCAGGACATCATCCAGGGTCTCAACTTGACCTGGAGAGTGATAACACACCCCCACTGTCAGGTCTCTTTCCCTGTCAAAACCCCTAAGTTTCACCCAGACTGCCTCTACCGAATCCCCATCTGTGCTGCACTCTATCTCACTGCATCCTATCCCTTCCCTGACATATAAAGCCACACCCCCACCTCTCTTTCCCTTTCTGTCCTTTCTAAAGAGGTGATATCCTTCTATGTTCACATTCCAGACTTGCCTTTCATCCCACCAAGTTTCTGTGATTCCCACCAGATCATATCCTCCTATACCCAGGAGAGCTTCAAGCTCTTCCTGCTTATTACCCATGCTCCGAGCATTGGTGTACATGCACCTCAACTCCTTCCCACCACTTCCTTTCCTTGGAGTGCCCAGCATCCTCCTTCCTCCCATCCTCCCTGGTACCTGGCCCCTCTCCATAGAAGTCCTGTCAGTCCCTGCAGTATCTCTAAAGCCCTGCTCCCAGAGCCCTGATCCTCCCCCCACACTTGTCCAGTGCAGACACGTTACTGGGGGGCCTGAACCCACCCCCCACTGGCTCAGTTTAAAGACTTCCGGATGAAGCTCGCTAGAGCATCTCCAAAGGACCTTTTCCCCATCCTCGTGAGGTGTAACCCGTCCCTTGCCAGAAGTTCATTGGCAAGAAACGAGTGCCGTGGTCGAGGAACCTGAAGCGTTCCTTCTGGCACCACACCCTAAGCCAGTCGTTCACCTCCGAGACCCTCCTGTCCCTTCCTGGCCCAAATCCCTGGACCGGTAAGATTGACGAGAAGGCCACTTGGGCCTTCAGCTCCCTGAGTTTCTTCCCCAAGGCCGAAAAGTCCCTGGTGATCCCGACCACCCCCTGCCTGGCCACGTCATTTGTGCCCACATGGATCACCAGGAGCGGTTGGTGACCCCCGGAGCGAACAAGACGCTCCACTCTGTCCTTCACACGCCAGATGCGTGCGCCCGGCAGGCAGCAGACTTGCCTCGCCTCAAGGTCACGGAGGCACATCACCACCTCAGTGCCCCTCAGCAGAGAGTCCCCGATGATGATCACCCACCGCCATCTCTTCCTGGTGGTGGTGGGCGGCCATGCCCTGGCCCTCGCCTCTCCTGCAGCAGCCCCCTTGCCGCCTGATGTCCCAGGCTGGGGGTCCTGCTCATCCCCCGAGGCCTCGTCAGCCCCAGCCTCCCCAAGCGGAGAGAACCTGTTTCCCAGCTCCAGATCGGTGCCAGGAGAAGGAGGAGGCTGTGCTGGCCTCCTCCTCCTGTGGGTGACATGCCTCCATGTCTCCGCAGCTGCTCCTCCCGTGGCCTCTCCCTCAACCCTCTGTCCAGATGGGGGCTGCTCCTGGGGGGCCCGGAGAGCTCTCTCGGCCCTCAGGCACCTCACCTCCTCCTCTAGCAGGGTCACCATCTTGCACCGAGGGCAAGTGTATCCCTGCCTCTCCTGGGGGAGAAGGGCGAACATGTCGCAGCTCTCGCAGCGGACAGCAACACCCGTGACTCCCGCCAAGGCCATCTCCTGGTCTGCCATTGGGATCCCTTCCGGGACCTTACCTTGGTCCCCTGCCTTGTTTGTTCTGCAGTTCCTCTCACTTGCCCAGTTCTCCCAGACAAAAACCCACTCGCACACACACACAAGGATAAAATAAATTTATAAAATAAACTTAAATTTAAATTGGAGGAAATTTAAATTTAAATTGGAGATGGACGCGATTGCACCTGTGTTCCCTGCCCGAATGTGCCCACGTCCACCTCCTGGTGCCCACCTCCCCCCCCACTGCTCCCACGCCTGTCTGCCCCCCCTCGCATGATCGCTGGGGGTGGAATGGCTGCGATTGTGCCCGTGTTCCCTGCCCAAGAGCACCCACGCCCACCTCCCCCCAGCACGCCTGCACCCGCCTCCCCTTGCATGCCCACATCCACCTGCCCCCCGCGTGCCCGCCTCCCCTCCCCGCATGCCTGCCATCACACCTGTCTCCCCCCCCCGCACGATCGCTGCGAGGGGGGGTGATGGCTGCGATCTTTGTTGTCACTTTGCTTCAAATTTTTGTGAGTCAAAAAAATAGTTGTAGAATGGGTTCTTATTTACATTGACCCTTATGGGAAAATTTGACTTGGCTCATGACCAATTTGGGTCACAACCAGAGTCCTGGAACAGATTAAGTTTGTGAGCCAAGGTACCACTGTCTATATATTTGTCCTCTACCAGCTACATTGGCTTCTTTTTTTTTTAATAAGATTTTATTAAGATTTTAAACTACAAATTAAAAACATCAATCATCAAATACATCGGACAAGCTGGGTCAGCCCCCTATAACATTTAAAAAGTCTTTAAACTTTTTATAAATTGATTTGATTATGATCAGCTACACTGGCTTCTGATTGAAGCCTGGGCCTAATTCAAGGTGCTGGTGCTAACCTATAAAGCCCTAAACATCTTGGGACCAGGATACCTGAAGGAATGTCTCCTTCCCTATATGCCCTCATGCCCCTTGAGATTTGAGGCGGAGGTCCTGCTCTGGGAGCCCTCCCTGAAGGAGTTAAACAGGGTGTCCACTGAGAGGAGGGCCTTCTCTGTGGTGGCGCCAATTGTGGAATGTGCTCCTCAGAAGGTTTGCCTGGCACCGACTTTATACTCTTTTTGGCACCACATAAAAACACTTTTTATTTAGCCATCGTTTTAAGAACTAATGATTTTAGATGGTTTTAATATTACAGTCACATTTTCATTTTGTTTTGTTGAATTATGTTATTTATTGTTTTGTTATTTATTGTTTCAATTACTGTTGATTGTAATTATTACTATTATTATTATTACTACTACTGTTTTAATTATTGTAAACTGTCCTGAGATGTTCTATTGTGAAGGGCAGGGTAAAAATGTTGCAAATAAATAAATAAGTCTCTGCTAGGTGATGGTGTGCCATGCTGTACATCTCCCCCACATTATAGGTTTCAGTTTAAAGCTCTCCTGATTAACTATTCCATGTAGAGGCCAAACACCTGCTTCCTGTTCTTTGTGAGGTGCAGCCCATCATTTGCCAGCAGTCCGTCTTCCAGGAAGCTTAGCTTGTGGTCCCAGAGTGCAATCTCTCTTGAGGGCACCACCATCGTAGCCAGTCATACACTTGGAAGGATTGTTCTTTCCCCAACAGTTCCTCTTCCACGTAATGGAAGGATCGAGGAGAAGACTCTCTGGGCCCCGGCGTTTTTTATCTCTCTCTCTACACGTAGAGCTTCAAAGCCTGATGCTACTTCAGAGAAGCTTCTCATGGCAGTTTTATCAGTTCCCACATGGAACATAAGGAAGGAGTATTTGTCAGTGGATTGTTTGACTTGTGTGAACTTGCTGGTTATATGCTTAATGTTGGCACCAGGGAGACAGCATACTTAGCGATCCTCTGGGTCTTCACGACATACATATTTTTCCATCTTGCGAGTCTCCCACAACTATCATTCTGCTCCTTTTGTTGTTGCAAACGTTGGTATCTTTTGCCTTCCTTGCTTGGCCCTTTGTCCCTTTTTCAGAGTTACATGGTGTGCCGTGTTGTTCTTTCCCAGTGGGTTCTTCACGTGTCCCTTCCTCAAGTAACTGAAAGCGGTTCGAGAGTTCCTCTGCCTCCACTGGTGCAGAGTGTCTTCTAGGTCTTCTGCGCTGAACTGCCGCCCTGTTCCGGCGAGTTTCCTCATTTCCCTTCCCGCAGGGTTCTCCTCTGCTGCCTCGGCTTGCTGACGCTCTTCTTGCTTCTGGGCTACACTTAGCTGTTGCAGCTCCTCCGCTCTGTCTAGGAACTCTTGGTTTTCTTTTATTATCTTGAGGGTGGACATTCTCTGGGCTATGAGGAATCATAGCAGTTTGCCAGGAGGGGAGAAAACATTTAAGTGGCTGAAATCAGACACCTGAATTTTCTGGACCACAGAGTCAGCCTTTGCACTATTTCTGCCTGCCCATCTGAGCAGTTGTAGTGGATGCCCCTCTAAGCATATCACTAAACAGGAGGAGAAAAATGCAAGCAGCAGAGGTCTTAAAAAAACCTCTCCTCCAATTTGCAGATGGGGTTGGTCAGCCTATGAGCCTGTGCCTCAAATTTTATTAGCACCTAGCAATGCCCTGTGGCTGGGAGACCCATCTCTCTCTCTCAGTCGGTGTGTGTGTGAATCCTGGCTTCCCTATGATCAGTGGATGCATCTTGAGCTAATGTTACAAGAAGGGACAGAGAATGGGGCTCCTAGAATCATTGAGTTGCAAGGGACCCTGGAGATTATCAGGCCCAATTTGCTCCTCGGAGTTTGCTCTGTGCTGAAGGGAATGGCTATGGCATGGTTGACAGAATACCTCTCGTGAAGGAGATTTCACCACCTCCACTGCTGAACGGCCTTCACTGCTAGGAAGCCGCTCTGAACACGCCACCCAGATCTGTTTGCCTGCCATTTCAGGAGCTCCCACTTGGAGCAGTAACACAGATGTGGAGCAAGGGTCATGGGAGCAATGCTCACAAGGGTCTTGGAAGAACTGTGCTGGAGCTGGCAAGACGGCCCCTGTGATCCAGTATTCTGTCCCCTCGGGGGCTAGCTAAATCCCCGTGTATAATCCACAAGCAGGGCAGGAATGCAACAGTGCCCTCCTACCCATGATCCGCAGCCACTGGTATTAGCAGGCATGCTGCTTCTTGATACTGGAGGGTGCACAGAGCTATCCTGACCTGTAGCTATTGATAGTGTTATTCTCTGTGAATGTCTCTGATCCCCCTTTAAAGACATCCAAGTTGGGTGTGTCTTCAGGAATCAAGTTCCACTGTTTGTTTGTTTGTTTGTTTATTTTAGAGAACTTCTATGCTGCCCCATTCACAGTGTTTATTATGCTGAATCTCCCACAACTGCCCAGAGAGGTAGACAAGCCTTAGTGAATGGGTAGCACTGCTGCATGCAGGCCTGCCAAGTGGGCACACCCACGTGGGAAGAGGTGACATTTGGGTATTCTGGTCCCACTTCAGTTTGCATGTTGGAGCCCCCCCCCCCCTTGCTGCAGTGCTGCTTCAGCTCTTGTGGCATCTTCCCAGTGAAAACAGTCACTCTATTAAAAGGGATCAACGAATAGGAAAGCAGAATCTAAAACTACGTTGTTTCACCGCCCTCTTCCTAACCTGGTGCCTTCTAGAAATGGGGGCGGCAAGTCCTATCATTCCCAATCAGCACAGCCACCATATTGGCTGGGAATTAGGGGACCTAGAGTCTCACACTTGAAGGAAATAGGGTTGGGAAGGGAGGGCTCCGTTAAGAAAAAATGGAAAAGTACTGCGACTTCAGTAGGCCACGGGCTTAAAAGGAAGCACACTCCGAAGGAAGGAGCAGCAAACCTCCCACTTAGCGAAGCCCCAGCCCCGAGGTGCTCGGGCTGCAGCCGCTATCCAGGGATTGATTTACTCCGTTAGCGAGAGGCTTCCCGCTTCTTAGAAATAAGCAGCGTATATGCCAATGTGGATTGCTCCGGAGAACGCCCAATAAGTGCTCGGCTTTCCAAGCGACCGTGCCCGGACGCCGCAGAGGGTCGAGGCGGGTCCTTCCAATGAGGATGCCCCCGGCCACGCGGAAGCACGGGCGAGCGGAGCTGCCTCGCGGAGCGTAGCAACGGCACGTCTCCTCGGCGGCTGGGCTGATGGGCGGCTCCGCGCCGCGGCCCCACCTCCTTGGGCGGCGGGGAGCCGCGCTCCGGTTGCCTGGGCCACGCGCCGCCAGCCGCTCGTGCCGTGCTGCCGCTCGGTGAGTGCGCTCCTCTCCCCTTCGCCCGCGCGCGGCCTGAGCTCGAGGCGTCCCCGGCAGGTGCCGCAGGAGCAGCTGCTCTGCCGAGTGGGGCGGCCCCTCCCCGCGGCCTGCTGCAGGGACGTGGCGGGCCTTCGGGGCGCCTTGAGCCCGCCGCGGGTGCAGACGGGTCCTGGATTTCTGCACCGCGCTCTTCCCGGCTGCAGCTCGGCTCGCACGCGGGCGGTCCCCGGGACTCGAGCGCAAGCGCTGCGGCCCGCCCTTCCGGCCCCCGGGACGCCTCTGCCCCGAGCGGCTCGATACGTCGCTTTCCTCGGGCCGGGGCAGCCGCGCAACGCTGCGCACTTGCCTCGGCGAGGGCGGGTCAGTGCCAAACCCGCTCGCGGAGGGGCCGCCGGCCCGCGGGGTGCTGCTGGGCGGGGGAAGGCGGGCGATTCCGAGGCTCGGTGGGGGCGGGCGCGCCCCGCCGCTGGCCTTGCCGATTCGCTCCGCGTTGCTCTTCCGCCAGGCGCCGGGAGAGCGAGGCGAGCTGGGCGGGGTCCTGGGCGAGCCCGTGGGATGCCAGGCTGTTGCCCGTGGGGGGGGGGCGGGTTGCGGAGGCCCTCATGGTCGGCGTGGGTGACCGTCGTGCGGTGGCTCCTCCGGGGCCCGCGCCCTTTTGCGCTCGGAGCCGCCGGGATTCCGTCTCGGCCACCTCCTGCCCCGGGAGCGGCGTCTGCTGGCACTCCGCAGGGGGCGGGCGGATGCAGTGGGGCTCGTCCCTTCGGGGACCCGCCAGACCCGACCCCCACCCCGTATCTTTTTCTCCACCCTCTTCCGCCTTTCTTCGGGGCAGCTGGGGACGGTGGTGTAGCGGAGTGGGGGCTGTGTCGGAGCTCCCCCACTTATTTTAGAGGGTGGCCGGGGGGTCGTTGGACCCCTGGAGCCACGGCCGCTGTCCCTCCCTCACCGCCTCTCAAGAGACTTAATTTGCCTGCCCCGTGGCTCGCAGTTGCCCCCGTTTTTTCAACCGTTCCCAACCGATTTTTCGACGGTCCCTGGGAACTCCGGGCCGGAGAGGCCTGCCAGGCATGCACATGCTCCTCAGCAACATGTGCTCAGCTTGCCCTTGCTGCTCCACAATCTACCTCACATCCCCCTCCCCCCTCCCAAATCCTAGTTATTTATGGCTACACTATAGATGGGAAAAGAAGAAGGGGAAGGCAGAGGATGAGGTGGCTGGATGGAGTCACTGAGGCGGTTGGTGTGAGCTTGAGTGGACTCCGGGGGATGGTGGAGGACAGGAGGGCCTGGAGGAATGTTGTCCATGGGGTCGCGATGGGTCGGACACGACTTTGCAACTAACAACCACAACATAGTTGAGAAGGACTGAATAGGCAGAGAGAGGCTTCAAAGGCACAAAAAGCTCAAATTTAGTTTTTACAAGGGAGAGGATAAGTTTCCCCCTTCATGCATCACCGTCTTGCCATGGCGAAGATGTTGAAGCTATGAGCTATGCCGTGCAGGGCCACCCAAGACGGACAGGTCATAGCAGAGAGCACTGACAAAAGCTGATCCACTGGAGAAGGAAATGGCAACCCACTCCAGCATCTTTGCCATGAAAACTCCACGGACATTACCAAAGGTCAAAGAGATATGATGCTGGAAGATGAGCCCCTCAGGTCGGAAGGTGTCCAATATGCTACTGGGGAAGAGCAGAGGGCTAGTACTAGTAGTGCCAGAAAGAATGAAGCAGCTGGGTCAAAGCCGAAAGGACACTCAGTTGTGGATGTATCTGGGGGAGAGTCAGGCGCTGTAAAGATTTGGAAAACTCAACTGTGGCTGCAGTATTGGAAAAGGTCAGTTTACATTCCAGTCTCAAAGAAGGACAATGCCAGATAATGTTCAAACTACCGCACCATTGCACTCATTTCACATGCTAGCAAAGTGATGCTCAAAATCCTACAAGCTAGGCTCCTGCAGTATGTGGACTGAGAACTACCAGAAGTACAGGAAGGATTTCGAAGAGGCAGAGGCAGTAGAGATCAAATTGCCAACATACTCTGGATCATGGAGAAAGCTAGGGAGTCCCAGAAAAACATCTACTTCTGCTTCATTGACTATGCTAAAGCCTTTGATTGTGTGGATCACAACAAACTGTGGCAAGTTCTTAAAGAGATGGGAGTACCAGACCATCTTATTTGTCTCCTGAGAAACCTGTATGCGGGTCAAGAAGCAACAGTGAGAACCGGACATGGAACCACTAATTGGTTCAAAACTGAGAAAGGAATACGGCAAGACTGCATATTTTCTCCCTGCCTATTTCACTTATATGCAGAGCACATCATGAGAAAGGCAGGGCTAGATGAATCTCCAGCTGGATTAAGATTGCCAGGAGAAATATCAACAATCTCAGATATGCAGATGATACCACTCTAATGGCAGAAAGTGGAGAGGAACTAAAGAGCCTCTTGATGTGGGTGAAGGAGGAGAGTGCAGAAGTTGGCTTGAAACTCAACATGAAGAAAACTAAGATCATGACATCCGGTCCTCTCACTTCCTGGCAAATAGATGGGGAAGAAATGGAGGTAGTGACAGATTTTATTTTCCTGGGCTCCAAGATCATCGCAGACGGGGACTGCAGCCAAGAAATTAAAAGATGCTTGCTCCTGGGGAGGAAGCTATGGCAAATCTAGACAGCATACTAAAAAGCGGAGACATCACCCTGCCAACAAAAGTGCATATAGTCAGGGCTATGGTTTTCCCAGTTGCAATGTATGGCTGTGAAAGCTGGACCATAAGGAAGGCTGAGCACCAAAGAATTGAGGCCTTTGAATTGTGGTGCTGGAGGAGACTCCTGAGAGTCGCTTGGACTGCAAGGCGATCAAATCGATCAGTCCTAGAGGAGATCAACCCTGACTGCTCTTTAGAAGACCAGATCCTGAAGATGAAACTCAAATACTTTGGCCACCTAATGAGAAGAAAGGACTCACTGGAGAAGAGCCTAATGCTGGGAACAATAGATGGCAGAAGAAGAAGGGGACGGCAGAGGATGAGGTGGCTGGATGGAGTCCCTGAGGCAGTGGGTGTGAGCTTAAGTGGACTCTGGGGGATGGTGGAGGACAGGAAGGCCTGGAGGAATGTTGTCCATGAGGTTGTGATGGGTTGGACGTGACTTCGTGACTAGCAACAACAGTTAAGTTTCAAGTGTAGCATACTGGGAATGGTTTCTTCTTTGTTTTGTGGGGTATAAAAGAGTCAGTGCTCTTTTGTATTCAGTTCTTTTTGGGTACTTTATTTGGTGTTGAACTTTATAGGGCTTTCTGAGTCAGTTATGCAGAGCACAAAAAGTGCTTTGAACTGCAGGCAAAGCATTATTAATTCCTACTTCAGAAAGTCAAAAGAAGTTACGGAGAGTTCGAATGCTGTAGTTGCAGGACAGCCAGTGAATGCTCATTAGAATGTACCATCAAGCAGTTCGGTTGCAACAGAGGGTCATTGTGTAGACCCAGAAATTGGTACTTTGCACAATCTCTATTGAAGTAGCAAAGTCAGATGGTGTCAGCAATGTCTGGTCAGATACGTGGTCAGTGGAAATGTGGGAAAACAAGCAATAATACATGGCTGAGATTTGTATCATGCAGACTTGGTTATTCTGTATGCTACAAAGTCAAGCATTTGGGATCTCTCAGTGTAGTCATTCTGTTGCATAGGATGGAACTTCAAGAACCACACAACCTAAGTCAGTCCCAAGGAAGGTGTGGGAGTGCTCCCCTTCAGTTGCCCATAAGCAGGCCAAGGAGAGATTGGATAAAGCCAAAATGCAACACACACAGTCTTGACACTGGTCACTGTAATGCATCCCAAATAGGGACTTGCAAGGTATTTAAGCAGCCTGTTACTTAGCTAAAAAGAATCTGATCACTTTAAACTGCTGCAGCTGCAAGAGTTAAATGGTGCAGAGCTTGCTAAAGGTCTGAATTCCAGATTCATTGCCACTCAAATTATTGATCACATTGGATCGATAATGCAATCAGACATCCACAAAGCAAAACAGCATCAGTGCTGAGATACCATTTCTTACTGATGAGTCCACAAGTCTCAGTGATTAAAAAGCACATTAACAGTGTGTTTAAAATATGAATATGATAAAAGGAGACGTGCCATTTTTCTTGAGCTAATAGAACTTGCATAGAAAAATGCAGTAACGATAACATCCATGCTTCTAAATTGCCTAACATCACATGGTTTTGATCGTCAGTACCTCCAGTGAAATCTTGTCTGTTTTGTTAGTGATGGAGCTAGTGTGCTGCTAGGAGGGAAATTGAGTTGCGTAGCACCTTGAAAGACGCCCCAGCATCATTGTGTGGCATCGTCGGAATCGCGGGTCAGAGCTGACTGTTGGTGACACAGTTTCAGAAGTCTGTTGTATGGATTATTTCTGTGCATTTACGGACAAACTTTATTCATTATACAGCAGGTCCCCACAAAATAGAGAGCTCAGAAAATGTTCAGAGCAATTGGATGAGCAGATAAATAGGACTGGGAAGGTCTTGGATGTTAAGTTCCTTTAGGACTATTTCAGCAGTTTGGAAAAACCACTGTTCTCTGTGTTTACACTTCAAGTCTGCTAATAAGTACAGCAGTTGATCACAGACTGAGAGATCATCTTTCAGTTGACAGATAATTGGAAAGTGGTGGCCATTAGGCATGGTCACTTCATAACCAGCTTAGTGACCAACATGAAACAGTGCCTACTTAAGAGTGAATCCAGCAAAGTTCACATTGAATTGTCCATCCGTAACATAAAGGAGCTTCAGGTCCTGGAACATGAGGGGTGGCCCACAGAAATCCAGCCAAGACTTGGAGACGTGTCATCACTATGCAGACGTTGCAAATTAACATTAATTCTGCACTCTCGGCTTTTGTAGACTACTTAGATAACAACAGCCAGCAGGTACCACCTGACCTAAATTCTTCGATGCAATCCAGCAAACTAATCCCAAGTAGCATCTTTGAATGTGAAAAGGATTTCAGTAACATGAACTTGATTGTCTCAGAAATGTGATCAAAATGGACAATTCCTCACATGCCATTGCTTCTGTTTAAATAAAATAAATGGGCCCCCTGAATGAGAACCTTTGGAAGCCAGAGCATTAGATTAACCAGTGGCTATGAATAAACCACCCTGACTCCAGAACTGAGTGGCCGCTTCCACAAATGTTTGTTTGTTTGTTTATTTATTTACAAATTTGTATGCCACCCCCTTGCGACCAAGCCTCGGGGCAGCTCACAACAATAAATAAACCACAACAAACAAATTATTTAAAACTTGCATTAAAAACTGTCCCATCTCGAGATAAAGATTAAACATACAATAAGTACCGTAAATAAATATAAATTAACAATTAAAATAACTTTTAAATAAAAAGGTCTTCACCTGGCGCCGAAAAACAACAATGGTGCCAGGTGAACCTCTCTGGGGAGCACGTTCCGTAAGTGGGACCATAAATGCACTGGGGGGAGGGGTTTAATGAAATTTCTGTATTTTGAATTGTTGTAAGCCGCCCTGAGGCTTTGTTGCGATGGGGCGGCATAAAAATGTTTTAAATAAATGTTGAAAGAAATCCATTTTGGACAATTGTTAAGTAAATTATTTTTGGAAAGGTTGAAACACTGTTGAGAAGGCCACAAAAAGGGATGGTTTCAGATTTAGGTTACTTTTGCACCACACATCTAGGACACTTTTATTCCATTTTAAACAGTCATTGCTCCCCCAGAGAATCTTGGGGGACTACAGTGTGTTAAGGGCACTGAGTGTCGTGAGTGGACACCCATTCCTCACACAGAGAGATCTGTTTCCAGAGTTCCTGGGGAAGATGAACTGACTGATTCTGAGAGTTGTAGCTTAATGAACCAAACGTGTTTTCTAGCAACTCAGCCCCAGAATTATTTGGGATAAATTATGGTTAAGTGGAAGAAAAGTATATTCACTGGAATCAGTGGGAAAAAATTAGCTATGACTTTTGATAACCTTAAGTTACTCCAGTTAGGATACTTTATGCATGATTTAGTGTGGATCCAATGAGAGTACAATAAAAGATCCTTGGATATTTTGAGAACCTGAAAACCCTAAATAATGGACTCTGGACTCTCAAAGGATCTCCCACACAAATTCTGTGGTTGCAGAAGTCACAGAAAATTAAAAGAAACCAAACAGTGATTGTCAATCCAGACTGTTACTCTTGGGAGAATGTAACACCCATGTTTCTTTAAGGGAGCCATACGGCTAATGGGGCAGGCTAGAAAGTGAGCAAATGAATGAATGAATGTGGTTAATTAGAGTCTGTGCCTCCTTTTTTCCTCTTCCCTCCCTGTCCCTTTCCTCTTGTATGTCACGTTTTTAGAGAATAAGCCTGTGGGCAGGAACTGCCTTATTAATTCCATGTAAACCACTCTGGGAGGTCTTTGGCTGGAGAGCAGGGTATGAATATAGTTTAAAATTCATTAATAATAAATAAGATAATAAGAAATAACTTCTAGAAGCTGCAATTATTTCACCTCTAAAGAAATATCCTCATCTTGCATTCATAACTCAAAAGAAATTCAAACACAGTGACAAAACTTAGCTTCAAAAGAGGCAGATCCTGTATTAGACTGCATTAATGGAAGTATCACTTCCAAATCAAGTGAAGTGCTAGTTCCCCTAAACTTGGTACTAATCAGGCCATATATGTAGTGCTGTGTGCAGTGCTGAGCACCAGTTTGAAAAAGATGCAGACAAGCTGGAAAGGGTTCAGCGGAGGGCGATGAGGATGATCCAGGGACTGGAAACATCCCTGTGAGGAGAGATGGAAAGAACTGGGCATGTTTAGCCTCGAGAAGACAGAGGCGATACGATGGTGCTCTTCACGTACTTCAAAGGCTGCACACAGGAAGGCCAGGATCTATTCAAAGAAAGGAAGGCCAGCCTGCAGGACACGGAGTAAGAGCGCAAGTAGCAGGAAGGCAGGTTTCAGCTGAACATCAGGAGGAACTTCCTGACTGATGGAGCAATACAGCAGTGGAACACATGACCAAGGGAGGTGGTGGGCTCTCCTACAGAAGAGGCATTCAAGTTACAACTGGACACCATCAGAGAGAGATGGTGTAACTCGGTGTCCTGCACTGAGCAGGGGTTGGACCTGATGGCCCTCTGGCCCCTTCCTACTCTACTATTCTGTGATTCTGGGTGATTTTGTGAAAGCTCATTTGTATTGTATAATCATGGGTTATAGGAAATAGGTTTGGCTTGGGGGTGCATGGGTTTGATGGGGGTGTGGACTCCCCCACACTTCTAAATTTCCCCCTACATCACTGGCCAGGGAGAAGGGCTGATTGCTGAGGGCTTTCAATAGAAGGCTTCAAGGGTTGCATGAAAGCTGCCAGACACTCATGCCTGTTTACGAAGATGTATGTGTCAAGGTATTTTCCCTTCCCAGAGTCCACTTCTGTGGCAGAACTGCTATGTACTTTCAGACCATGGGATAAATAAGTTTTGCTTTTCTTAAATTTATACAGGGAAATGGATTACATGGAAACGTAATTATATTGCCATTGGGGATGTAGAATTAGGTGGGCTAGAAGCTTGGTGTACCACAGTGGTCAAGCAAGTGTGAGCTGCAAATCAGGAGGTGCCCTGTTCAAACACCAAAGGTGTTGTGAACATTGGAGTGAACCTTAAGCAAGCTGCATTCTCTTGCTCGGCCCCTCCTTCAGCCTTTCAGATAAGATAATGCTGACCCACCTTATAGAATGGTGATACAATTTTTAAAAGACTGCTGGGTGTTGTTCTTTTGTATTTCTCTTTTAGTAGGATCTCCCACATCAACCCATGCTTGTTTCTGTTCTGGTTCATATTTTGCAGTGCAAATTGAATTTGGGCAATGAAGGCCACCCTACTTCATGTTACGCCATCAGTGAGCAGGGACAGAGTTATCTCCCAGTTCCCAAAAGTAAGTCAACTTTTCATTGTTGTCCATGTTGCTGGTTGCCTGTGTGGTGGTGGGGCTGTGTGCTGTCAAGTCACTTCTGACTTAATTGCAACCCCCTGGATGAAAGTTCCACAGCTTGTCATGTCCTTGACAGGCCTGGTCAGCTCTTGCAAACTCAAGGCTGCTGTTTCCTTTATGGCATCACTTTATCAAATGTCTGGGCTTCCTTTCCTTCTGCCTTCAACCTTCTCCAGCATGATTGTCTTCTCCACTGAGTTGTGCCTTCTCATGATGTGCCCAAGTGTGACAGCTTCAATTTTGACCTTTATGCTTCCAGGAAAACTCTGACTTGGTTTGCTCTAGGACCCACTCATTAGTCTTGCAGTCGGTCCAAGATATTCACAAAGCTTTTGTCCGGCACTGTGTTTCGAATGCATCCATTTTCTTCCAGCTTTCTTCCCTGTTCAGCTTTCACATCACCACACAGTAATCAGGAGTACAATAGTGTAGATGATGCTGACTCTGGTCTCCAGTTAAATGTCTTTACCCTTCATTATCTTTTCTAGTTCCTTCACCACTGCCCTTCCAAGTCTCACTCTCCTTCCAAAGTATGCCAACTCTGTCATAATTTCAATTTCTTCTTTGTTGACAGGAAAGTTGTGTAATTTTTTGGTAGTCGAGATCTTTGTTTTCTTCTTTTTTTTTAAAGATTTTTATTAAGATTTTAAACTAAAAACTAAAAAACATCAGTCATCAAATACATCGGACATACTGGGTCAGCCCCCTTTATCATATCTTTTTAACATTCTATAATCATATTCAAATTGATTAATAAAAATTTAAAGACATCTTTAAATCTAAGCCAAGTCCCATTTCTCCAGCCAATCATAAAAAAGGTCCCAAGTTTGATAGAAGTCAGTATCTTCTTTCTCCTTCAGTAATAGAGTCAATCTGTCCATTTCTGCACAGTCCAGAATCTTTTTTAAAATCAGTTCCTCAGTGGGTAGTTCCTCATTCTTCCAGTATTGAGCAAGCGCAATCCTCGCCGCGGTGATTAAATGTAGCATCAAATACATTTCTTATTTGCTAATATTTTCTGGTATAATGCCTAACAAGAAAATTTCAGGTTTAAAAGCTAAGGGTTTATGTAGCATTTTCCTCAAGCCATTTATGTTCTCCCCTGCAGAGGAAGGCAGGACGCGCTCCAATGGAGCAAAGCTCAGGGAGCCAAGGTTCAATTTGGATGCCAGGAAGCACTTCCTGACAGTTAGGACCCCGAGGGCGTGGAATGGGCTTCCACGAGAGGTCGTTGAGGCCCCATCGGTGAGGGTGTTTAAAGACGGGCTGAACATGCACATGGTGGGCATGTCGTGAGTGGAGCCGGCTGGTGCCAGAGGTCAGACTAGATGGCCCGGGAGGCCCCTTCTGACTCGCTCTGTTTCTATGTTTCTATGTATTTTAATCCAATACTTTTTCACATATTCACAGGTCCACCACATATGGTAAAAAGTACCCACATCACGTTTACATTTCCAGCATCCATTTGACATATTTGGAAACATCTTAGCTAATTGACTTGGCGACAAATACCATCTATAGAACATTTTATATAAATTTTCTTTATACGAAGTTGCTAAAGTTACCTTAATATTTCTCTCCCATAGCTTTTGCCACTTTTCTAATTCAATGTTATATCCAAAATTTTGTGCCCATGTTATCATAGTTTCCTTAACCTGTTCCCTTTCCATTTTCCTGTCAAGTAAGAACTCATAAATTCTTTTAATCATTTTCTCATCTGTTTTTAGCATCACTTGATCAAAGGCTGTTAGGTCTTTATAAAGCCCCCATATTTTACAATCTTTAGCATATCTTGATTGTATCCACACCTTATACCACCAAGAGATATTGAGTCCCTGTTCTTGTATTTCTTGATCTAGTTTCAGGCCTCCATCCTTATCCAAAATATCATCATATCTTATGATCCTTTCAAAATTCAGTACATTTGGATACACAAAAGCTTCCATAGGTGAAAGCCAACTTGGTAATTTATTATGCAATTTTGACTTAACCTTTTCCCGCACTGACATTAATGATCTTCTAATAAAGTGACTTAAAAAAGTCCCATGAGACTTAACCTTCTCATACCACATATAAGCATGCCAACCCATTTGCAAATCATGACCTTCAAGATACAAAATTCTCTTATTTCGCAAGGTTATCCATTCTTTTAGCCAAGTTAAAATAGACGCTTGATAGTACAACATCCAATCAGGAAGACCAAAACCCCCATTCTTTTTGGTTTCCTGAAGCATTTTTAGTTTAATACTTGCTTTCTTTTTTCTCCAAATAAATCATGAAATTTGAAAATTTAAATCCTCAAAAAATTTTTTATCAATTTTTACGGGAATCATTTGGAACAAAAACAAAAGTTTTGGTGGTATATTCATTTTAACAAGTGCTATTCTTCCCCTCAAAGACAATTGTAAATTGGCCCATTTTTCCAGATCACCTTTAATATTCTTCAATAATTTATCATAATTGTCTTCTTTCAAAGTTGTGCATTTAGCTGTAAGATAGATTCCCAAGTATTTAACCTTTTTAACAATCTGCAAGTCCACGTGTTCTTGGAGTCTTAGGGATTGTTTAGGGATTGTTACAAAAGTTTCCTCTATTATAAAGACCAAATCATCTGCGAATGCTTGCAATTTATGCTTATAATTTTCATCCCTAATCTTAGTACCTTTAATGTTCTTGTCATCCCTGACATTTCTATTCAAAACCTCTAAAGCCAGAATGAACAATAGGGGTGACAACGGGCATCCTTGCCTTGTACCCTTTTGTATCTCTATAGCCCTTGTAAGTTCTCCATTAATTAAAATTCTGGCCAATTGTCTTTGATAGATGCTTGATATCGCATTCATTAATTTTCCCCCAAACTCCATTTGAGCCATCTGTTCCTTCATGAATTGCCAATTAACATTATCAAAGGCTTTCTGGGCATCCAAAAACAGTAGAGCCATTGATTTTTCCATGTGTGTCTCATAGTATTCTAGAATATCCAAGATAGTCATCAGATTGTTCTTCATTTGTCTTTTAGGCCGGAAACCATTTTGTCTGGATGAATAAAGTCTATTAAAAACTTCTTCAACCTTTCTGCCAATATAGAGGCAAAAATTTTATAGTCCACATTTAGTAATGATATAGGTCTGTAATGTTGAATCTGTGTTAAGTCCATATCTTCTTTCGATATTAATGTGATATTTGCCTCTGTCCAGGTATCTGGTATTTTAGCATTTAACAATCCTTCATTACATATATCTTTAAGAGATGTAGCAAAAACTCCCTCAAAAGATTTGTAAAATTCAGCTGGTAGCCCATCCGGACCAGGGGTTTTATCGTTCTTTTGTCGCATGATTGCCTCTGTTATTTCCATAGTTGTTACTTCTTGATTCAATAATTTTTGATACTTTTCTGGTAGTTTTGGTAAGTCTCCCTTTCGAATGTATTCTTTTACCTTCTCGATCAAAATCTTCCGGTTTAACCTTGCAAAAAAATCTTCAGCTATTTTCTTAATTTGTGTATTTTGTACCTGTAGTCATCCTTCTCCGTCTTTCAGTTTCGAAATCAGTCTCTTCTCTCTTTCTTTTTTTACTTTATATGCTAGCCATCTCCCCGGTTTATTAGCATTTTCAAAAAAATTCTGTTTAGCCAGTTTCATTTGCTTAGTAAGTTCATTTGTATCCAAGAGATTCAATTTGTGCTTTAAAGTATTCATTTGGACCCTAAGATTTCTTTTTGTTGGGTCCTTCTGCAGTTCTTGTTCCCATTTCCTCAGTTCTTCTACTAATATTGCTTGCTCTTGCTTTTTCTTTTTATTTATTTTTGCTGAGCAGGTTATTATCAGTCCCCTGACATAGGCTTTAGCTGTATCCCAGACGTTCTGTAAAGAAGTTTCTTCCGCTTTGTTTATTTGAAAGAATATTTGCATTTCTTTGCTTATCTCTTCTGTAAATTTTTTATCTTTTAGTAACGCTTTATCTAGACTCCATCTGGGCATCCTTGCAGCTCCTTTCAGTGATATAAATACAGGATTATGATCTGCCCAGACATTTGTCTCCATTTCAGCTTCTATCAGATCTGGAACTAAGTCTGGAGTTATCCAAACCATATCAATTCTAGACCATGACCTATGTCTGTTTGAATAAAAAGAATAATTGGCAGAAGTTGGGTTTTTATGCCTCCAGGCATCTATCAATCTGAGTTCTTCAATTATGTTGGAACAAGACTTTGGAAGCATCCTCCTACCCTTTTTTCCCTTACGTTCACTCTTGTGATCGATTCCCTTATTCACAATTGCATTAAAATCACCCATTACACACATAGTCTGATAGTCCACTTGTAAGAGTAACGTATGTAGTTTTTGGTAAAAAGTTTCCTGATGGTCATTTGGTGCATATATTGCCACTAAGAGCACCTATTTATGTTTAATTGTAATTTCTACCATCAAGATCCTACCATCCTCATCAGCAAGAATATATTTAGGGTCCAATTTTTCTTTAACATATAGTGCTAAACTTCTTTTCTTTTGCGATGCAGAAGATACGAACAGTTTTCCCAGTTTTAAACATTCCAGAAATTTAACACATTGTTTCTTAATATGTGTTTCTTGTAGACAAATTATATCTAACTTTCGTTTTTGAAGTTGAGCAAAAATCCTTCTTCTCTTAGATGGTCCATTTAGTCCATTAACATTTAAGGAGAACAATTCAATTTTCCCTTCCTTTTTAAGAGCCATATTTAAAAAAATTATCTACTTATTCTTTGCCTTTACAGTTCTACCTTTTTTTTCTCCTTTGAGTCCAAAGTCTGTACTTATTGTTGTGAAACAACCTTCAGTATTTCTCCTTCTTCAGAATGGTACGCTGTTATTTCCATTGCTTTGGCATCTTTTTCTCCTTCTTTAGAGACGACAGGGTCCTCCTCTTCCAACATGACTCTAAATTTTTCATAGAACTCTTGTGCTTTAAGAATTGAATCCAATTTATATCTTACAGAGTTCCATGTGAAAAATATTCCTTCTGGTGTTAGCCACTTAAAGATAATCTCTTTCTTGATCAGTTTTGTAGTAAGGAATAGATATTTCTTTCGTCCCTCTCTAATCCTCCATGGTATCTGTTTCAGGACCATCACCTCCTGATGATCATCTCTCTTTAACGGCTTCTCCTGCACGGCCTTCAAAACATTGTCTCTATAAGACCTTAGAGCAAATTTGACATGAACTTCTCTCAGAAGTTTATTTTTTCTGGTATGAGAGGAATTGACCCTAAAAACAAGGTCAATTCCCATACCCATGACCTCATTCTCGATTTCTAAAAGCTCCGCCAACATGTCAGTTATAAGCTCTCGCAGATCCTCATTTTTCTCTTCAGGTATATTCTGAAATCTTAGATAGTAAGATGCCTTCTCCATCTCTAATGCAGCTGTTGAGTCCCATGTTGACTTATTTGTTTGCTTAATTAAATATATTTCTTTATCTGCAGTCTCCAATTTTTCACATACTTGTTGCATTTTTTGTGTATTCTGTTCCACTTTAAGTCGAACATCAGATAATTGAGTTGTCATCTCTTTAATAGAGTTATCCAATTTGTCAAGTCGCTCTTTTTGCTCATTTGCTAAGCTTTCCAGCCGTGTTGACATCGCCTCTTGAGATGCTTGCAAAGTTGTTAAAGCCGCTTGTATCGCCAAAGTCGCCATTTGCAATTCTTTTAAGCTTTTTGCAACATCTTCTGTCTTAGGCTGATGAATTGGGCTCTGACCAACTGAGGAGGGTGCTGAAGAGGGCTGAGTATTCCTCATGATGAAAGTTGTTCACCAAAGAAGTTTCAATATAATAGCAAAAAAGAAAAGAAAAGAAAAAAAAGTAGAAAGGGAAGAAGAAAAAAAAAAAGAGGGAGAAAAAATATAAATTGAATAAAATATTAAAAAGAAAAAAAAAGAGAAACAAAAATGAAAGTAGCTTGCAATAATTCCAGTCGCCACTGGGTGGCAGCAAAAGGCTATTTAAAAAAAATGAAAGAAATGTCATCAGTGTCCAGCTTCTTTTTGGCAGGAGTCCCAGAAAAAATGGAAGCTGGCCAAAAATGGCCACTGGCAAATTAGGGGCTTTTCCTTCTTCTTTATGCCAATTAACAACAGATAGTTTTTCCACAGGTAAAATTGCAAAAGGAAAGTAAAAATGCTCACCAGAAAGTCATCACAGTAGAGAGGAAAACACCACGTAACACAAAAATTATCCTGGCAAGTGTCCAGTTAGACTTGGCAGAAGTCCAAACAGGTATCCAAAATGATCGCTCTACCTTTTAATCTTCTATCATTTAATTCCACAGTAATTATTCATTTTGCTTTTCTCCCTTAGAGAAACATAGAAATAGAGCGAGTCAGAAGGGGTCTCCCAGGCCATCTAGTCTGACCTCCGGCACCAGGCGGCTCCGCTCACAACATGCCCATCATGTGCATGTCCAGCCTGTCTTTGAACACCCTCACCGATGGGGCCTCCACGACCTCCCGTGGAAGCCCATTCCACGCCCTCGGGGACCTAACTGTCAGGAAGTGCTTCCTGGCATCCAAATTGAACCTTGGCTCCCTGAGCTTTGCTCCATTGGAGCACGTCCTGCCTTCCTCTGCAGGGGAGAACAGGCCTCTCCCCATCTCCATGTGACAGCCCCTCACATACCTGTATCTGGCCAACATATCCCCTCTGAGTCTCCTCTTCTCCAAGCTGAAGAGACCCAGTTCCCTCAGTCTTGCCTCATATGGCATCCCCTGCAAACTGGCCACCAACGTTGTGGCCCTACGCTGCACTGACTCTAACCTGGCTATATCCTTTCTGTAATGAGGGGCCCAAAACTGAACACAATACTCCAGTTGCGGGCGCACCAGAGTCATATAGAGTGGTAGCAATATTTCTCTCGATCTAGAAGCCACACTTCTGGCTATGCAACCAAGGGTGGCGTTCGCCCTCTTGACCACCGCATCACACTGCTGATTCATGTTTAGCCTGCAGTCAACCAGCACCCCGAGGTCCCTTTCACAAGTGCTGCTCTCCAGCCACTTGTCCCCTAACCTGTACTTATGACAGCTATTCCTATGCCCCAAGTGCAAGACCTTGCACTTCTCCACATTGAACGCCATCCTGTTGTCTCCTGCCCACTTCCATAGTCTGTCCAGATCCTTTTGGATCTGGAGTACTTGCTCCTCAGTTGTGGCCACTGCTCCAGTTTTAGTGTCCTCTGCGAATTTGATCAGCAGACTGTTCACCCCTTCTTCCATGTCGTTAATGAAAAGATTAAACAGGATCGGCCCCAGGACAGAGCCCTGGGGGACCCCGCTTGTCACTGGCTGCCATCCAGATGATTCCCCGCTAATGGTTACCTTCTGCTTTCGGTCAGTCAACCATGCCCTAATCCACCGGACAGTGCTTTGGTGTATCCCAAAACTCCTCAGTTTCTCCACCAGGATACCATGGGGCACTTTGTCAAAGGCCTTGCTGAAATCCAGGTATACCACATCCACTGCATCCCCTCCATCTAGCCATCTTGAAACCTTGTCATAGAATTCCACAAGGTTTGTCTGGCAGGACCTGTTTTTGCGGAAGCCGTGTTGTGTGGCTGTCAGCCTCCCTTCCCTATCTAGCATCACTAGCTCTCTCTCTATTATGAGCCTTTCCATTGTTTTTCCTACAATGGACGTAAGGCTAACCAGTCTATAATTCCCCATGTCCCCTCTACTACCCTTTTTGAAAATTGAGACCACCGATGCCACCCTCCAGTCCTCTGGAACTTCACTCGTTCTCCATGAGGTCTCAAATGGAGGCCAGCGGGCATGAGAGAACCCCTGCCAACTCTCTAAGTACTCTCAGGTGTAACCCGTCAGGGCCTGGAGCCTTTGTAATGTCCAATGCCCTGAGGAGCCCCTTGACTTCAAGGGGGGTGACTCTAATCTGTGCCCCTAACTCCCCAGCCTTATCTAATCTCCTATACGGATATCCCTCATCCTGCTTTGGGGAGAACACAGAGGCAAAATAGTCATTTAGCATCTGTGCCTGTTCCCTCATATCAGTCACAGGGGCTTGAAACAAGCGGGGTCAGTGACAAGCGGGGTCCCCCAGGGCTCTGTCCTGGGGCCGATCCTGTTTAATCTTTTCATTAATGACATGGAAGAAGGGGTGAACAGTCTGCTGATCAAATTCGCAGAGGACACTAAAACTGGAGCAGTGGCCACAACTGAGGAGCAGATACTCCAGATCCAAAAGGATCTGGACAGACTATGGAATTGGGCAGGAGACAACAGGATGGCGTTCAACGTGGAGAAGTGCAAGGTCTTGCACTTGGGGCATAAGAATATCTGTCATAAGTACAGGTTAGGTGACAAGTGGCTGGAGAGCAGCACTTGTGAAAGGGACCTCGGGGTACTGGTTGACCGCAGGCTAAACATGAGTCAGCAGTGTGATGCGGTGGTCAAGAGGGCGAATGCCACCCTTGGTTGCATAGCCAGAAGTGTGTCTTCTAGATCAAGAGAGGTATTACTACCACTCTACACGACTCTGGTGTGCCCGCAACTGGAGTATTGTGTCAGTTTTGCGCCCGTCATTACAGAAAGGATATAGCCAGGTTGGAGTCAGTGCAGCGTAGGGCCACAAGGATGGTGGCTGGTTTGCAGGGGATGCCGTATGAGGCGAGACTGAGGGAACTGGGTCTCTTCATCTTGGAGAAGAGGAGACTCAGAGGGGATATGTTAGCGACATACAGGTATGTGAGGGGGTGTCACATGGAGATGGGGAGAGGCCTGTTCTCCCCTGCAGAGGAAAGCAGGACGCGCTCCAATGGAGCAAAGCTCAGGGAGCCAAGGTTCAATTTGGATGCCAGGAAGCACTTCCTGACAGTTAGGACCCCGAGGGCGTGGAATGGGCTTCCACGAGAGGTCATTGAGGCCCCATCGGTGAGGGTGTTCAAAGACAGGCTGGACATGCACATGGTGGGCATGTCATGAGCAGAGCTGGCTGGTGCCGGAGGTCAGACTAGATGGCCCGAGAGGCCCCTTCTGACTCGCTCTGTTTCTATGTTTCTATGTCACTGGATCTCCTTCCTCCTTATTTGGTGGTCCCACCATTTGTCTCCCCTTCCTCTTCCCATTTACATGCTGAAAGAAGCCCTTTTTGTTGCTCTTGATATTCTTGGCAAGTCTCAGCTCGTAATCAGCCTTAGCCTTGCAAAGAATCCTTCTGCAACGGGCCTCCTCCTCCTGGTATACCCTTTTGTCTATTTCCCTCAGTACCCATTTCCTATGGAGGCTCCTCTTTCGTCTAATCCCCCTAACCACCTCCTTTCGCATCCATGGTGGCACTCTTCTCCGCCTCCCCACCTTACTGAGTAGAGGTATTGTCAAGGCTTGCGCCTCCAAAACCTCCCTTTTGAGTGCCATCCACCCCTCCTCAACTCGCTTACCTTCCAGTAACCTGTCCCAGGAGACTTTCCCCAGTCTGGCCTTCAGTTGGACAAAGTTGGCCCTCTTGAAGTCCCAGCTTCTCGTGCTCGACCTGCTGCACATCCCCATTCCCCTGATCTCAAAGCAAAGGATGGAGTGATCACTCGCATCCAGAGCTCCCCTAATCTGTACTTCATCTATCAGCTCCTCCCTAGTGGTCAAGACCAAGTCAAGGATGTTTCCCCCCCTCGTCGTCTCTCGGACCTTCTGTGTGAAAAACCCACCCTCTAGAGCTTCTAGGAAGCGACGTGACCTGGCTGTCACCGCCAAGTGAGTCTCCCAAGTAATATCCAGGAGATTGAAATCCCCATAATTACTGCGTCCCTCCCCCAAGATATCCTGAGAATCTGGCCTGTCAGGACATCATCCAGGGTCTCAAGTTGACCTGGAGAGTGATAACACACCCCCACTGTCAGGTCTCTTTCCCTGTCAAAACCCCTAAGTTTCACCCAGACTGCCCCTACCGAATCCCCATCTGTGCTGCATTCTATCTCACTGCATCCTATCCCTTCCCTGACGTATGAAGCCACGCCCCCACCTCTCTTTCCCTTCCTGTCCTTTCTAAAAAGGTAATACCCTTCTATGTTTACATTCCAGACTTGCCTTTCATCCCACCAAGTTTCTGTGATTCCCACCAGATCATACCCTCCTATTCCCAGGAGAGCTTCAAGCTCTTCCTGCTTATTACCCATGCTCCTAGCATTGGTGTACATGCACCTCAACTCCTTCCCACCGCTTCCTTTCTTTGGAGTGCCCAGCATCCTCCTTCCTCCCATCCTCCCTGGTACCTGGCCCCTCTGTAGGAGTCCTGTCAGTCCCTGCAGCATCTCTAAAGCCCTGCTCCCAGAGCCCCGATCCTCCCCCCACACTTGTCCAGTGCAGACACGTTACTGGGGGACCTGAACCCACCCCCCCACTGGCTCAGTCTAAAGTCTTCTGGACAAAGCTCTCTAGAGCATCTCCAAAGGACCTTTTCCCCATCCTCGTGAGGTGTAACCCATCCCTTGCCAGAAGTCCATTGGCAAGAAAATGAGTGAGATTAGAAGGAAAATCTTTTTCTTCAGCTTCAATTCAGATAAAAGCCTTCACATTCTCTCCTATATCAGTTGCCGCTTAGAAACTTCGGGAGGGCTTTCTCTTTTTTCTTTAAGCCAATTATGAACAGATACAGCTTTTCCACGGGTAGTATTGCGAAAAGAACTAAGAAATAAGAATGCTTACCAGCCGTCCAATGCTTATCTGGCTAAAATAAGCTAATTAATCCATCAGATGTCGAGAACTGGAAGGGGCTAAAAACCCCCTGTGTTGCCCGGTTGAGAAATGCCTGAATTTCTCCCAGTATATATGGGATTGCCATCCCACACCAACCAAAAGAAAGAATGCCAGGCAATCTGTCTTCGCTCTGACAGGCTTAGATGAGTCTCCCACGACTCGCTGCCAAGCAATACCAGCATGATAACAGGAGCTCCATTAATCACAGCCGTCTCGTTCCGACACCATCTTGAATTCCTCTAGATCTTTGTTTTCTTCTTGTTCAGCTGCAGTCCTGCTGTGCACCTTCCCCTTTTCTGTCCTCTGGAGTCGTTTCAGTGCATCACTGCTTTCTCCCAGCAGTATGGTATCACCATATACATATGTTGCATTTCTGATGGCTCTTCCATCTCCTTTCCCTTCCAATCCTAATCCAGTTTTTTATGCAATTTGTTCCACATGAGGAGATAAGATGCATTCTTGCGTGATGCCTTTGCCTGTAAGAAACCATTCAGGTTCTCCCTATTCTGTCCCAACAGCAGCAGCTTGTCCACAATACAGATTGTGCAGAAGGGCATTCCAGTGCTGGGGCACGCCCATTTCTCTGAGGACCATGCTTATCCTAGTGATCACGCAGTCGAAAGCTTTGCTGTAGTCTGTGAAGCACAAACAGATCTTTTTCTGAAATTCCAGTGGCAAGTGTATAGTTGTGATACAGTCTCAGAGACCTCTTCCCTTTTGGAATCCAGCTTGACTGGTTGGCTCGTCTCCTTCCATATTGGGTCAAATGGTTTGCTGCAACACCTTGACCAGCACTTTGCTTGCATGGGAAATCCGTGCAAAGGTCCGCTAGTCACACACTCGGTTGAAAACAGGGACGTGCATTGGGCACTTCCAGTTGTTTTGCTTTCCATATTTGTTGGCAGGGTTTGGACAAATTCGGCCCCTGTGGTTTGGGGTGGCTTGGTAGGCATGCTCCCCACTCTGTGCGCTCCCTGCTCCCAGGCGCTTTCAGAGCAGCTTTCACTGCCTTTCTAGCACTGCAGGCTCTTCTCGTGGGGTTCCCTGGGACCTTGCCTCCTGGAGCCTGGAACAGACTTTGGCCTGGGACCTGGCAATCTTGCCGCAGTGGATGGTGGTGCAGGTAGTGCTTCAGCAGAACCAAACAGCTGCTAATTCTGCCTGTCTGCCTCTCTGCAGTGGTATACACCTGAGGCCTGCCTCCAGTTCAAGGATCACTTTCATGCTCAAGTGAGAAATGCCTGTCAGCACCGGAATACTGGGGCTATCGGGTAAGTCTCCATGAAGGAAAACCTATGCTTAGCTGCATAACCTTTTTATTTAAACAATATTTTAATTGCTAATTTATTTATTATTTATTAATTTAATCTGTATTCAGGATAGGTTGTTGTTTTAATTTTGACTTGGAGATGGGCCAATTTTTAATGTTAGTTTTTAATTGTTAATATTTGGAAATTTTAACATTATGTTTCAATCTTTTGGTTGTGAGCCGCCCCGAGGCTTGTGGCAAGGGGCGGCCTATAAATTTCCAAATAAATAAATAAATAAATAAATAACAAATATTTATAGAGACCAATTTCTTAGCTTTTCCAGTCTGCTTGCTTACCGTCCCTCCTCTTGGTCACCTTGGGCTACTTGGGCTCTCAGCCGCATTTGGCATATTCTGCTGCTCCCAAGAAGCGGGAATGTTCCCATGATTGCTGTGGCCAAGCCGGTCTCTCGCTGGCTGGAGGCCTGTGTCCACTCCTCGCTCTGGGCTGCCTCAGTAGCTCAAGGATAAAGCACATACAAGGATACAGTCGGATCCATGTGTTTTTCTGTTCATAGTCCCCCAAATGTAACTTGTGGTGACATTTTGGGGAAGTGTCTTCCAAATAGAAGTAGGATGCTTGGCCCTGTGGACAGTGACACTGAGGCTCCGTGGGCATGTGGGACACAAGGGGCCCTGCCACCACTTGCTGTCAGCCAGTTGCTCCGCCCTTAAAACTCAATAAGGCGGGATTTCTTTCATTCTAAGACCGTGTCTCTGCAGCCCATTTGCATGCAAGGCCAGAGGGTTTCGGAGACTTGCAGGTGTGGCACAGGCATGCAGGTAGCAAGGTACATGCTCATGTGTGGAATGGTGAGCACAGAGCTCAAGAGAACCAGGGGTGTGGTTGGGGGCCGGAGGCACTGGGCTGGTTCCAGGCAAGCTTTGGCCCCGGGTGGCCCACGACCCTGGTGGCACTGTCCGGAAGACAGGCAGGGCCAGGTCTGCATGTGTTGTCCTGTACTCTGTCGTCGTGGCTGCCCCGTTAGGGGCTTCCATCACCCCTCTGGCCTCTGACCCTCTGTGAGGATGAGATCTGCTGCCAGGAGGAGAACAGAAGAGCTGGGTGGAAATGTGTCTTCCACCCAACAGCCTCCATCCTGATGGTGCCTGCTCGACCTTTCCTGCCTGGCCCATGCAGCTCCCCTCCCCACTCATTCTTACCCCAGCCAGACTGGAGTGGCCTCATCAGGCGCGTTTCCTTCCTTCCAGCCTCTCTCTCTCTGGGGGACTTGAAAGCCTGTGTGCCATTTTGCCACCTCCAGGTGGTACTAAAAAAGCTATTACCATGCTTTTTCAATGTTCCTGACTATGTGAAAATGTTTGTTGCAGGCTAAAAATATCCAAGGTGGTTGTAGTGGGAGACCTTTGTGTTGGAAAAACAAGTCTTATCAACAGGTACGGTAAGTTTTAACACCCAGGTTCAGTCAGAATGTCTGTCTTTCCAGCCTAAAGGGCAGTGATTAACTGCTGCTATTTGGCTGTTCCAGCCAACCAGTTTACCCTGCTGTAAATCCACATGAGCTCATTGCCGTCTGTCAGCGGGACCTTTGCGGGGTGCCTGGGAAGGTGCAAGGCCTTGGTTCCTTTGGAAACCCTGTCTCAAGGGCTGGGTGTGGGGGGGATGCTCATGTTTGCTCCTAGCCACACGCCCTTGCACTTCCTGATCCTTGTGAGGGATGGAAGACATTCTGCTGTTCAAAAGCAACTTTTGCAGTCACATCCCTCAGCAACTTGGAAAGAGTCATTTTTAACTGCACATCTTGAAAACTGGACTTTCTCCCTGATAGAAAGAAGACTGGTGATACTTTAGCTTTAGAGGAGAATTAAGTCAAATGGATACTACAAGTGAAGGTTCCTGGGCTTAACTTCTTGCACCACAAACAAAGGAAAGCGGTTCTGCCCGCCATGCTTCCCGTACATCAGTTCTCTTGCCTGTTAGAATGCTCCTGTAGTGGTGGTGGTAGTTTTTCGCTAGCCCACAAGAATTTTCATTTTGCTCATGTTTTCATTAAACTAGCACATGAAAATGATAATTAGGGTTTATTAATAATAAAAAACCCTAGATTAATTTGTCTCTCTCCCTCCTTCTCCCGAGTATAACATTGATAACTCCTATAATTCAGAGGTATGACTGAGTTAATGAGATTTACTTATTTAAAATTTTATATACCATTCCCTCAGCACATTGCTCTCACAACAGTTCACCAATAGCCAAACATTAAAATACCATAACAAGTAGCCAAAAACTTATACAAGAACCAACAAAACCAAGATGAACAGCTATAACACAGAACAAATAACAACATATTGAACTGAATCAGCCGATCATTATAATAAAAACAAATATAAAAACACATCTTAAATCAGCAGTTAAAATAATGAGAGAATAAAAAGGTTTCGACCGGCCAACAGAATGTATCAAGTGTTGGTGCCAGGCAGTTGGTTCTATAAATGAGGCACCACTGCTGAGAAGGCCCTTCCCCTCACATCCACCTTTGCTTCCTTTAAAGGTGGCTCTTGAAGAAGGACCTCTACTGAAGGTATTAGGGTCCAGGTAGGAATATAAGGGAAGTGTTAAGGCTTGCATCCATGAAGAAACATCTTCTCCTCTAAATAGAATCTCTTTATACAAGAGATTCAATGTGTGCCTTTTGTCCCCTATTTATGCTTATTTATGTGTTTCTTGTGACCCTCCAGTTTTGCTTCCATTTTCAATCAGTATTTTCAGCAATAATTTTAGAGCACGGAAGATGGGGTATTATTTCTGAAAACAAAAGGAAATGCTGTCTTTGTGCTCAATATCATAATGCTACATAGTGTCTATGTAGCGGAAAAGCAGGAAAGGAAATGTTCCTTGTGTAATAGTGCCTGGATTGCAGTTTGACCATGAAACCAAGAGTAGTTGCAGCAGATTAATAACCTCATTTAGAAATGTCATGTGAACCCTCTTTTCCTTATTACAGGTTTTGTAAAGATGTTTTTAACCGAGATTATAAGGCAACCATTGGAGTGGATTTTGAAATTGAACGCTTTGAGGTAGCTGGGGTCCCGTACAGTCTTCAGATGTAAGTTGGAATGTACAACTCATGGAATACTTTAATGTAGCAAGAATGAGGTGTTAAAGCATCTCTGATTGAAATGTTGTTGTTCATTCACATCTGTATACTCACATGTATACATCTGTGCTCAGTTAACCCAGAAATAGAGGTGTGATGTGCATGCAGCAGATTATTTATTTATTTACTAGCTTTGTACCCTGCCTTTTCCCTGTTTTTTAAAGAACTCAAAGTGGCTTTCCTCCCCCTCCCCCTCCCCCTCCTCCTCTCAATCTTATCCTCATAACAGCAACCCTGTGAGGTAGGTTGGGTTGAGAGTTTGCGGCTGGCCCCAAGTTGTCCAGTGGGCCTTGTGGCTGCGCGATGACTCGAACCCAGATCGCCTGAGTCACAGTCCTGCGCTGTTCACCACCGCACTGCACTGACTCTCATGCACTGTAGTCCAACCAAATGCAGAAAGTAGCTTCCTGACAAAATGTGCAAGGAAATAAATCCATTTAGCCATAAAAGCTACAGAAGGAAAAGGGCTCGGCTGTGACCCTACACTGGCAGTCCAAGCCCATTAGCAGTGAGAGAGAGAGAGGAAGGTGGAGAGGGATTGCACCAACAGGGTGCTCGGGCTGCAGGAGAAAATTCTCGGCAGGGATGTCCTGAGGCCTTAATGGCTGTGCAAGGGACAGAGCAAACAGATGTGCATTGCTGAACTCATCTATGAATGTGGAGAACTGTGGACTGAAACCAGAGACCTTAATAGGGAAGAATGCAAAAAGACAGTTCTTGTCGCCATAAAGAAAAAAGGTTAGATGGATGACCAAAGAGACAGCCACAATTACTAAGGAGAGGTCAGAAGCAAAAACAAAAACAAAAGGTGACTAAGACAGGGTTTGAATCCTGAGATCGAAGGTAAATTCAAACCTAGATTAAAAATGCTGAAAGAACAAAAGGTGAATATAACATCTGACGGGGATAAAATAAATGGAAGGTGAAACAATATATGGAAGAAATATGTTACACGCTGCTGTCAAGTGACTTCTGATGTATGGCAACCAAGCCTATTCATGGCATCCAAAATAATACTGTCCAGCTTTTAGATAATGTTCAGGAATACAATAGTGTGAATGATCCTGGTCTTGATCATGCTCCCATTTGATGATCTTTCATTGCTGCCCTTCCAGTTTCAGACCCCTTCAAATGTCTTTCCTGCAATCTCCATCTGAATTGATGACTGAGAAAAGGGATACAAAATTATTCACAATTTCAGTTGCTTCATTGCTGACAAGAAAGTTATGGAATTCTTCAGTCATGATTTTAGTTAGTTAATTTGTTTTAAAAATATCAGATGCCGTCCTGATTTGCAGGTTCTTCTTTTGCACTTACTAGAAGTTGTTTCAGTTACAGATGAGATTAAAAGTAGTGGAATCTTTTGAAGAGGAATTCTTTGAGGAAGAGCTTGCGGTGCTAGAAAGGGAAGCTCTTGGAAGGAATGCAGCACTCGGAGCAGGGAGGAAGGAAAGCTGCGTTTCATTGCAGCATTTCTTGATCAGCTAACATTGAACTTGCTCCTCAGGTATTGCTGCTGCTGTAGCTCATGTAGCCTTATGTGGAAACCACTTCGTACATACTTATTTTCTTATCCTCTTCTTGCCCTGCATACCCCAACATGCACAGGGCTGGCAGACACAGTTGGGTCCCTGTCGTGGGCCCACACCCTGGCAGGAACCACTCATGACACCCTGCCACCAGCCTGAGCCCTTCACCCACGCAGCCGTTCACCTGTGTCTCACTCAGGCCCAGACATGGCAGTGAGAATAAAGAGGCACAGCAGGTACCTGCCTCTTGCTCCCTGCTTTTCTTTGCTTGTCAAACTGGCCAATTACAGGAATGGTGAGGAAGAGGAGGAAGAGCAGAGCAGCCGGTGTCAAAGGTGTCAGAAGGAGCTTTGATGCTTTTGAAACATGCTGCTGGAGGATATGAAAGACAAACCGGAAGATCTTAGATCAAATTAGATCAGAACTTTCCCTGGAAGCAAGATTGACAAAACTGAAGCTGTTGTACTTTGGGCACTTCATGAGAAGGCAAGACTCAGTGGAGAGACAATCATGCTAGAGAAGGTTGAAGGCCGAAGAAAAGGAAACACAAATATTAGAGAAAATGATGCCATAAAGGAAACTTCAGCCTTGAGTTTGCAAGAACTGCCTGGGCCCATCAAGGATATAACATAGAAACATACAAACACAGAAGCATAGAAACAGCGCGAGTCAGAAGGGGTCTCCTGGGTCATCTAGTCTGACCCCCGGCTCCAGCCAGCTCCACTCATGTCATGCCTACCATTGAACACCCTCACTGATGGGGCCTCAACCACCTCCTGTGGAAGCCCATTCCATACCCAAGGGGTCCTAATTGTCAGGAAGTAAATTCTGACGTCCACCCTGAATCTTGGTTCCCTGAGCTTTGCTCCTTTGGAACACATCCGGCCCTCCACTGCAGGGGAAAAAGGGTCACGACACAGTCTCCACATGACAACCCTGGACATACCTGTATGTCGTCAGCAGGTCCCCTCTGAGTCTCCTCCAGGCTGAAAAGACCTCATACAGTTCCTCAGTCTTGCCTCATAAATCTTTTCCTTTAATCCGGCCACCATCCTTGTGGTCCTACACTGTACTGACTCTAACCTGGCTATATCCTTCCTGTAATTTGGAGCCCAGAACTGAATACACTACTCCAGTTGGGGGTACAGCAGAGTTGTATAGAGTGGTAGTAATACCTCTCTCGCCCTAGAAGCCACAGTTCTGGCTATGCAACCAAGGGTGGCGTTGGCCCTCTTGACCACCGCATCACACTGCTGACTCACGTTTAGCCTGCAGTCAACCAGCACCCCGAGGTCTCTTTCACAAGTGCTGCTCTCCAGCCACTTGCCTCCTAACCTGTACTTATTTCTGTATCCCAAGTGCATGATCTGTTATCCCCTGCCCACTTCCATAGGCTGTCCAGATCCTTCTGGATCAGGAGCACCTGCTCCTCAGTTGTGGTAGGGACAGAAAATGAACTGAGAATAGCAAGGGATGCTAAGAACAACAGGAAAGCATTCAGATACATGCAGAAATAAAGATGTGAGAAAGAAAAGGGTGTCCAGCTACTTAAAGTGGATGGCAGAGTGCTGACAGACAACAAGGAAAAGACAGAAATGCTCAACTTCTACTTCGCCTCAGTCTTCTCCCACAAGGAAATCTGCAATCAAGAGGAAGTACAAGCAGGAAGAGAGAGATGGCAGCCCAAGATTGACAGGAATGGTCAAGGAATACCTAGATGGAATAAACACTTTCAAATCTCCAGGGCCCGACAAACTCCATCCCAGAGTCATAGAAGAGCTAGTGGAGGAACTCTCAGAACCACTGGTTATTATCTTTGATGATTCTTGGAGGGGAATTACTCCATTACAGTTACAAGATGGGGAATATGTGGCTCAACAGATCTGAAAAAGGGAAAGACCTTGGAATTACTGTGGACAACTGGCTAAACATGAGCCTGCAATATGATGCATCTGCAAAAATGCTATTTTGGGATGCATTAACAGAAGTATTGCTTCCAAATCACAAGAAGTCATGGTTCTTCTATACGCCTCACTCGTCAGACCTCACCTGGAATACTGTATCCAGTTCTGGGCACCAAGATTTAAGAAAGATGCAGGTAAATTAGAAAGGGTCCAGCGGAGGGCAGCAGCAATGATCCGGGGGTTGGAAACACTGCCCTGTGAGGAGAGACTGAGGGAAGTGGGCATGTTCAGCCTCTGTACCTTACATGATATCCCTCTGTAAGTACCTCAGAGGCTGTCACAGAGAGGAAGGTCAAGATCTCTTCTTGCTGATGCCGGAGTGCAGGACACGGAATAATCCATTCAAGCTGCAGCAACCCAGATTCAGGCTGGACATCATGGAAACATAGAAACAGAGTGATTCAGAAGGGGCCTCCCGGGCCATCTAGTCTGATCCCCCGGCACCAGCTGGCTCCACTCACGACATGGCCACCCTATGCATGTCCAGCCTATCTTTGAATGCCTGCACCGATGGGGCCTCAACAAGCCCATTCCACACCCTTGGGGTCCTAATTGACAGGAAGTGCTTCCTGGCATCCAAATGGAACCTTGGCTCCCTGAACTTTGCTCCATTGGAGCGCGTCCTGCTTTCCTCTGCAGGGGAGAACAGGCCTCTCCCCATCTCCATGTGACACCCCCTCACATACCTGTATGTTGCCAACATATCCCCTCTGAGTCTCCTCCAGGCTGAAGAGACCCAGTTCCCTCAGTCTTGCCTCATACCCCATCCCCTGCAAACCGGCCACCCACCTTGTGGCCCTACGCTGCACTGAAAAGGCTTCCCCGCTGTCAGCAATACAACAGTGGAACCACCTGCCATGGGAGGTGGTGGGCTCTCCCACACTAGAAACATTCAAGGCGGAACTGGACCACCATCTGAGTGGGATGGTGTAACTTGGCGTCCTGCAACAGCAGGGGGCTGGACCCAGAGGCCTTTCAGCTCTATAATTCTGTGATTCTTTTACTGAGTCAAAGTGGACTATTTTATTATGTATTTTCTTTCTATCTTCTTTTGCAATAGTTTATTATCAATATTAATAAAATTTTAAAAACCAAGTGAATTTTTTCCACTGGCCAAGCTTCTGGGAGATTGTTAGCTTGAATCAAGGGAAGAATTACAAAACCATGGGAGTGCCCAGATAGAACTATAACTTACTCATCTAATTTGGGTTGAGAACACTTCAGGATTGGACCATGTTGTAGTAGTTGTTGCTACAGTTTTGCTAGTTGACAGGTACCTTTCAGGTGCAGTTCCTTCAAAACAGTCGCAAGCAAACATATGCTGATGAAATAACAAACTTCTTTATTACAGCAGGACACAAACTCAGTCACTTGCGCAAGAATCTACACATCACGGTTCTTAGCACAAGGTCAGACAAACTCACATAATCCAAACAGGCGAGAGCAACAGGGTCTTAAAGTCCAGTGGCATATTCCTAGATAAGGTCCAAAGTCATGGGATTCCAGGCATGCTTTAGTTCAGGCTTGTGTAATCCAAACAAAGGAGTTTCTTTTGCCAGCAACATTGTATCCATGCATGCCTTTTGCCTCTGCACCTGTTTTGATTTAGATGTGGGGCTCTCCTTGCTTGTCAACTTAGTCCTATGGGAAAATTTATTTTGGTGTCAAGAACTAGAAAATTCATCCTGGTGTCCATCTAACTCGCCCTTCCTCTTCCCTTTTCCGCCATCTGCATTCCTCAGAGATGGCCTTGGGCGTTCCCTTTTCCCCGCTGAGACTGCCTCTTGCCCACACACCAAGAAGGCCCCTTGCTTCCCAGGGCTGCGCTTTTCTGTGAGCTCAAGGAGAGATAATTCCCTGCAGTGGGACATTCCATACCTTGGCTCGGCCATAAAGCAGATCCTTCCATCTAAGGGTCAATCCTTCTGCAAGGCCATGACTTCAGGAGAAGTCCTGGCACCACTCGGGCTAGTGGCCTTCTGCTGTGGTAGCCAAGAAGGCATTTACACCCCCCTGGAGCCCCCAGACTCTGCCTGTTACAGCAGGGCGACACTTGCCACTTTTGATTGAGTTGATGCTGGGGACATCGCGATCAATGAACCTCTGCGCCAACCAGGTGTGCAGGCTGATGTGCCTCTCGCGCTTAGATGCTGTGATTCCCCGGGCCATGCAGCTTTCCCAGAACAAGAGGCGCATGAGGCAAGGCACTGGAGTGGTGCCAACACAAACATTTATTTATTTATTTATTTATTTTCCGATTTATATCCTGCCTTTTTCCTACAAAGGACTCAAGGCAGCTTACATCTCCTCCTCCATCTTATCCCCACAACAACAACCCTGTGAGGTAGGTTGGGCTGAGAGTCTGTGACTGGCCCAGAGTCACCCAGTGGGCTCCATGGCCGAGCGGGGACTCGAACCCATGTCATCTGAGTCCCAGTCCCACGCTCTTAACCACTACACCACACTGGCTCTCATACTGGCTCTCAACATCACATACAAATGGCGTGTATTTGAAGCCACAATGAGTGAGCCCCCTAGAAACAGATCTTTTGGGCAAACAGACTTCATGCCAGTCATAAAATTGCATACCTCTGTTGAGTTCCTGTGCAGAAGTGGCGCCCACCTAACTCAGTGGGATTTCCTCATGAGAAGTGCGCATCCATGTAATGGAGTTGAATAGACATTGCTTCCCTGTAGGTGTGCAGGGGGTCACTAAAGGTCTTTTAGATGAAGTCTTTGCCTTACCACCCTACCTTGTATGCAGAAGGTTTGCAGAGGCTCCAGACATCACTGCCTTTCTCTTGGATCCTTCCTACATTTTCTCTCTGCTTTTGAGTTTTCATACAGTGGAAATTTTTTAGAAAAATGAGTGATGGCAAAACTACTCCTGTTTGGTAGCAGCCTCAATCTTTTTTGCTTGTTGCTTTGTCTGCTAAGGTTGCCCTGCTGTGCACACACCCTTGGTGTGTAAGACCCATTGCACGCGAAAGACCTTCCAGGTTAACATGCAGAGAATTGCACTGCAAGGTGCAGGATCACTGAGAGTAAGACTTGCTCTCGCCATGGGCATTTATTTACCTTTGAGCATGCATGCTCCTGATCATGATGCACAGCATTGGTTGTTCAATCGGCAGAGGATAATTTTAATCCATGGGACAAAGTATAATCAGCTGAAAGATAGGCTTTTGTATTTCTGAGGCTAGTTTTGTGGATTGCTGAATGAAAAAGGAAAAAATAATAAGACTTTTCTTTGTTAATAAACAAAATCTAGTTCATTAAAGTGTAAGTTGCCTCTTTGTGTAAGAAATGCAGATCCCCTTGCTATGAGGTAGATGAGCCCTCTGTGTCTGAGTTACAGGAAGTGCTATTTTTATGTTACTTGAACTAACACAGTTGTAGATACAAAGGTGTTTATAAACAGAGAGGAAAATGCAACCTATTAGCTTTTGAGGTGCCACTGTACTCTTCTCTGTTTGTTAAAAAAGAAAATAAAAACTAAAGCTAAAACTGTGGTGCTTTTTATATCAGCAGCATCATGTTGTGAGAAAAGAGCTCCTTATTAGAGCTGGCCAGTAGCATCACAGGCTCCGTAGTCGTGGCCGAGTGGTTAAGGCGATGGACTAGAAATTCACTGGGGTTTCCCTGCGCAGGTTCGAATCCTGCCGACTACGTGTGGGGTTTTCCTTTGGCCAACTTTGGCCAACTCAAGGCCAGACGGGGGAAAGTCTCCTGGGATAGGTTACTGGAAGGTAAGCGAGTTGAGGAGGGGTGGATGGCACTCAAAAGGGAGGTTTTGCAGGCGCAAGCCCTGACG